>JAEMON010000015.1:22245643-22266396 GCA_030264115.1 Lygus lineolaris | reverse complement strand
CCGAATTTGAGGTCAACAATGAGAATTTCCGACCTATGCGCATGCGCACACCCTATTCTGGACTAAAGTTCTCATCCTTTCTTTTGATGACATTTTTAATTTTTTTTTTATATCAAGTCCAGGGTCAGATATTGTCTGGAGTGACACATATACAAAATCCAATAGTGATCACTATTTTTCCGTTATGTAGGTAGGTTTTTATACTTGCCACCTTGATACCCGGAAGCACGATGTGAAGATGTGACCTACAAAACTCATTTGCAGTGTTGAAGAGGGCAACAAAATACTCACTAGCTGTACTCGCTTCGGCGGTACATATACTAAAATTGGAACGATACAGAGAAGATTAGCATGGCCCCTGCGCAAGGATGACACGCAAAATCGTGAAGCGTTCCACATTTTTTTTTGCCGCGCTTCGACTGAAATTCAATTTTTGCGAATGATCTGGGGGAAATATCACCGTAAGTTTTGAATTAATCGTTCTTTTCTCCCGGCAGACAAACCCAGCCTTGTCACATGCAGCGTGCCCGTGAACGTTCTCCGGTTCGAATCCCGCTCAGCCCGCTAAATTTTTTTGTTAGCTTTTGCACCATTCACCTGAGCATTTGAGGACAACATGATGGCAAATTAAAAAGAAAAGCAATAAATTCTAAATTTCGAATAATACTTGCATAATATAATTTATTCTGACGGAATTTGGCCTTGAGGGGGGGTTAGGAGGTGTAAGGCTTGGTTTATTTTTCGGGTTGTTCCAATCTTGCTCATTTTCAGTCCTGTCCGACCACTGCTCTGTAAGGTAGTACTGACTAGAACTAGACCCAACATGCTGACCTAGGCTATCATGACGTCACGGTATAACTAAGTGATATTGGAGTTTAGGCATGTCATTAGTTTTGTCATTACCTAGGTACTTATTTACCTATCTAATTCTGTGTTGTGTTGTATTTATTACCAATAGGTATTCAAAACTATTCAAAAATATAGCAATAGCAAACTGAGTATATTGGGCTTGCCCGTTCTGGAAAATAAAAATAAATTAAAAATGTTCGGGGAAGTAGACGGCTTTATGCCATGACCAGGAAAACGAGAGATTTGAATTTTTCAGGGATTCATGTCGAAGTTTTTGCTTGGTAGCTACACATACACATTTCTGAGGGGGGTTTCGGATTTCCAAGGTATTTGAGGGATGCAACTTGATGCATAGGGTTTATTGTAGGTGCTCTATTGAATTCCTTGGTCAAATTCCAAAAAAAATGAGTGCAAGTGCTTTTCGAATAATGGGGTTTATTGTAGGTGCTATACTGAATTCCTTGGCCAAAAATACCTCAATTTACAAAGTGTGTGTCTTTTAATTTGCCAAGTTAAAGTTACCAAGCTGTAGGCAGTGCCTACCTTGTTTATCTTGACCAGCAGCCTCTAGTTTCCATCAAAAGTGGTGTTTTCCCCCTGGGTCTTCGTGGAAGCTATGTCAGGCTCTGGATGGTACAATATTATGAATGTCACTGCTCAAACTTGGATGGTGGTTGGGGATTGTACCAAATTCATAAATACGCTAAAACCTGGAATTCAACGAATACCAACGAGGAAGCTGCCTCACCCACAAGGCAGCTTCACTGTTTCTCTGGTGATTCGGTAAAGGATCCTTTGCCGGACCGCTCAAGCTGAAAAAAACTACTAAAGTAGGTAGAAGGTAAAATGGGAAAGGTAAAAAGCACCTCGTTCGATCTCACTTAGGCCCCTATCCTTACTTTAGCTGAAAGTAGGTAATCCGAAGATCCGCTCGGCGTGGACCCCTTGACATTTCCCGACGAAACGTGATATTCGTCGTCCTTCCTCAACAAAGGGCGCATTGCTGGTGGTTTAGCAGAAGCATATCCAGGATCCAGAGACCTGCAGGAGGGGTGGTCAACTCAAACACAATCAGAAAAAGATGTGTGTTTTAAACATTATTTGTTTGTAACAGTGTTTAAAACAGTATAAATAACAAACTTTGTGATTTTCACATTTTCTTATGATTTTTTAAGGGTATAAGAAACCTTGTTTTTCAACCCTGGCAACGTAGGTATATATTCCGTTTCGGTAGGTATTGGAATACCCATTTCTGCACGAACAAAAAATGTATGGAGAAAATGCACCTTTGATTAGAATGTGTGCTCTTGAAGGTTTACGTGACGAATTACTCACTTATTGGTGTTTCAGAAGGTTGTTACCTGGAGGGGGAGAAGCTAGCCCCCAACCCCCTTCCACTCTTGAATCAATGTCAACCAGTATAGGTAAATTCGAAAATCAACGTGCTGACATTCTGTACATGTCAGATAGATGAAGATCAGGCGTCAAGTTGAAAATTTAAGGAAAGAAAGGGGTTGTCTTGTTCCACTTTTGATGGAAACTGAGATAGAGGTCACATGTAGTGTATAGGGGAAGCTTTCAGTTAATACGGAGACCCTGCGCAACGGAAAGGTATTTAAACAGTGTTTAAAATAGTTTTAAAGACAAGAAAAAAACAGGTTGTTTCTGAATAGAAAAAAAAAACACTTAGGTATAAACTGTTTAGAACAAAAAAACTGAAACTTATTGAAATAAAACAGTTTTTCTCCTACCCTGCTGCATCATACAACAAAAGACCAATAAACAGCATTATAGGTTTTTGGGGTTATTCATTTAGTCAGCGCTCCGGTAGGCAGAATAACTACGCAACCTATTTTCAAGAAGACCAAGGGTTCTTGACTATAGGTTGCCTAGGTTAATCAAGAGGGAGCCGGTCACAAGCCCGGAAGGGTGGTTGACATTGCGTGATTGTCCTGGCTATCGGATCAGCTCAATAAATAGAAATAACCCGCTAAACCCCATGGTGTAAACCACTGATATATGGAGCAATGGCGGCCCAAATAATACAAGTTCCACCATCCAATAATGATTAAAAAGCATTAGAATGGAGACCATTTCCCTCCATTTCAATTTTTTTCTGCTTCTTTTCCGCACTCTTTCCTTGACCCACTGTTTAAACACATGTTTAAAACGGTACTAATCCTGGTTTACAGTGACGAGACGAGAAGAAAAGGACTGACGTTTGTGGTGGACGCCCAGAAAAGCAACTGGCGACTGAGCCGCCTCTGCGTCCGCCATCTTCTTCAGGGGCTCGTCGAGGAAGCGGCCACCCTCATCATAGTCCGCCCGGAAGCCTTTTGGGATAAACGGGTCGACAATTGCACCAGAGTCTCCAAGAACGCTGAGGTTGGTGAAAGGTCCCGTTGAGTGAATAATTTGTCGCTATAGTTGGCTCTTTAACTTGCATGATGTTCTGATTGGTTGAGTGATATTCAGCTGAAGTGACAGTTCCCTCAACAATTCCAATGATTGGATTTTTGGGACTCCCAATACCAATGTTGGGACACCAACTTGTTACCTAGAAAAAATGACAAAAATTTTTGATGACCTTGGCAACTTTGCAATCTTCCCTGATGATGATCCCTGAGACTTTCCAGGAATCGGGCTGGATGCAATGGGCGTAGCGAAGGGGAGTCAGCTGCAAGAAAATTAAGCTATTGCAATGGCTTCAAAATTTTAGTAACGCAAATTTTTGAAAATTGTCTTCATGGAAATCCTTTTCAGATCATTCTAAAACGATTCCTGAAGTTTAACATCACGTCATTTAACATCGTCACACCAGACGATATCTGACTCTGGAGTCGAGATAAAAATTAAAAAAATTGCAATATGTCAATACCTAGTATTAAAAGAAAGGATGAGTTCGTTGGCCAGTTCGTTGGAGTACTCCCAGGGGTCAAATTTCGAAAAGTTAGAGTCAAAAATCGTTCACCAAATATTCCAACCAAAAAAATATTAACCAAAAATTATACCAAATAAATATGGTATATTCGGAATCAGCGTGAAATTTCCTATGAGAATCACCCACCAAATCGGTTAAAATGATTCTTTGAAAATTCGCTCATCAATTCATGAGCTGCATGAACATACGCATGCGCTAACATAAATTTCGTTCACGATTATGTTGATATCTTGTCTAAACTATCAAACATCAACAGGATCAAGAGTTTTGCACTTACACAATCACCCAAATTCGTATTCTAATTAAAATATTAAACTTATCCGGGTATGAGGAATTTAAAAAAAAGGGGGGGGGGGGGCTCTCAAATTAAATCCGCCCCAGGCCTCCTGAGGTCTAGAAAAGCCTCTGGCTGGTTGTACTGTGATGAACCCTTCGTCCCAGTAGGGATAGGTTGAACAGAATAGATGTTGGTTTCAGAAATCATCCGTCTGACCTAACTTCCTCTCAATCTCATACAGTCTCCCCAGAGAGGCTATACAAAAAATGTATTCGCCCTAGAATGCACAATAGAGATCGCTTTAACCGAGGCTAAGTAAATATTATACATCAATCAACTCAGTAAATCGGAATAATTCTCTGAAAATATTTTTGTATTTCCAGCCGATATACGTTCCTCAGTCTAGGCTGACCAAGTATATCGAACCGTCCCAGTTGACAGCGGATCTCGGCGGCTCCCTAGACTACGACCACGCTGCTTGGCTCCAAGATCGCATTGTGAGTCATTTTATTCATACTAGGTAATAATTAAGAATAATATTACTTGATCAGAAACATTTGGAAGGTACTGACAATTTTAAACCTTAAGATAAGAACGGAATGGAAATAGGAGTTGAGGATTATAGTCAAACAGGTATGTACTTGGGTACCTGCTAAAAAAATGTGTTGCTTGAATTTTTGAACCATAAAGTTTCAAACCCCTTTTCATCTTGTTGGAACGGCTATTTATAAGTCACCTCGTTGCATTCGTTTTTAGATTGTGATATGTTCATGGGATGAAGGGACTACTCGATGTGACCTCAGATTCGTATTCATTGCCCCCAAAAACCGTCTTCAGGCAATGTTGTCAATGAAATTTCATTTGATTGTGTGGAAAAGGTCGATTGGGTCCTCCTGTTGAACGCCTCGGAGCACTGCCTTAATTTGTTGTCATTTACCGTACCATTTTTCGGTACTGATTTTCCGGCTTTTGTATACCTACCTGCTAGAAATGTATGTTTCATTTTGCCAACCGACCCCATAAGGCATTGAAGTGATAGCGTGCGTTAGAAGTAAAAATCAATTAAGAAAATAACTACTATCCTATTAATAAATACTATTTTGATTTACCACAGAAAGCAGAAAGGTTCTTCAGGGAGAATATGGAAACTCAAACTGAACTTGAGAGGGTGACAAAAATCCTGAGGGGAGCTCGTGAGGGGATGAACAACGCTGCCAGGACTATGACTCAGACTTCTGCCACCTACAACAATACCTGTCACATGGCTAATTCTCTCATACAGGAAGGTATGGCTATGGATGCTATAGGTAATGATTCTATTGAACACGATAATATTCAAAAAGTAGTGATTAATGAGCGTAAAGTTCAGAATGTTTTTTTAAGGGGCCATCATTCAGATTGAGATGATTTTAAAATATTCCCCAAGTTTCGCATGGTTTGAATAAATTTATGGGCGCAAAATGGCTGAAACACCCAGTTTTATCCCACTCCTTCTAAACCAAGCAAAACTCCCTCTTGGGCTCAGAAATGAAAAATTCGTATAACACCTAGGTACTTACAATTACAATATAAATACAATGTAATTACAATATACATAATCCATTAGAGAGTTAGAAGGTCTATAGTTAGTGTTTGAATAATCCAAAGATATTCACTCCTCAATTAGCTTCAATCATCGGATGACTCCTGGTCTGATGTGAAGAGGAATAAAGAGAGAGAGAGATACTTTCAGGTAGTTTTCTATACAAACAATTCAACATATATAAATACAATGATTAAGTCCTAGGATGTTAAATACTCTAAGAAAAAATAAAGCTAAAAACAATCAAGCAGATGAAAAACATCAATAATTAATTATGGTCGTAAATAAGTACCTATATCGTTGGTTAGTACATAATTACGATAGAATAACGATAGTTTTTCCAAATGATTGGAAGAAGCAACACAGCAAAATACCACTCCTGGTTTCATAGATTGTTATAGGTGATTTATATACCTCTTGTAGTATTATGAATATACAAACATTTCTGAAGTCGCGGGATTCAATAACATCTCCAAATCCTTTTCTCAGAGAAAAATGTCTTGATTCTTGTTGAACAGAGTTTAAAGTACCTACTTACGTTTAAGTACGTACCTGGGTAACTTCCGAAAATTGTCTTGAAGAACCTTCGGATTCTTGAAAAAAGTAGAACCTAGGTTTACAAAATAAATTCACTGATTTTATAAGTATGCCCAATTGATCAAGCGCTCTCATCAATAACTCAGTTCTCTGCGATGCACCCTTCTTCCACCTACGCGTTGGGAGTTTGGATAATTCCTGCATATCCTCATGATGTTTTATTCTCTTTTTCGGCTACGTCTATTCCAGTCACAATGTCACAAGATCAAAAATTAAGTTATTAGGTAGGTACCTACCTATATTACTTCGTAAAATTAGGTACCTAACTACTACGTGTAGCAATATATTATTCCGTAATTTTGTGCATACAGGGAGGAGCATGTTGGACGATTTTGGCATAGCCAGGATAACGGAGGTGATCG
Organism: Lygus lineolaris; assembly: GCA_030264115.1. Classification (NCBI taxonomy): domain Eukaryota; kingdom Metazoa; phylum Arthropoda; class Insecta; order Hemiptera; family Miridae; genus Lygus; species Lygus lineolaris. Next base: position 22,259,788 of record JAEMON010000015.1, on the reverse strand, counting down.
GTCAGGATGTCTTGGACACTCGGGCTAAAATTGACCGTCAGCTCGGCCTCGCCAGGACCCGCCTGTTGGCTCTCCATCAAGCCTGGTCCAACCTGCAGAAGTCCCTCGCTGACGCCAAGGTATCAAAAAAGCAATGCTTCCGCTGCCTTGGTAGACTCGGAAGCAATATGAGCCAAGAGTTCTAATCGTATTAGTTCTAGGTAGGGTAAAGTAGTTTGAACGTTTCTTCCAGGATCATTGTCTTCCTAACATCCTATAGGTACAGCATTTTTAATCTTGTTTTATATCTCTGTAGTGACCATATTATTCTCAAACCAACATGAGCAAGTGAATGTACTATCATAATATGATAGTAAATAAATATATTCCTAATATATTATATTAGGAATTATTTAGATGGTACACCATTCACCTTACCAATCAGTACATCTAATAATTGCTAGCCTTATTAAGTATACAAGGATGGCAATAAAAAACGTCTGCCAAGTTGGGTGGGCAGTATAGCTTCCTCACTTATGTAACTTTCACGTATATATAGGAATTGAGATATCGGGGTTTCAGAAAATTCACGTTTGCGCATGCGCTCACGCTGCTAGTGATCCGATGGCGATGAAATTGATAGGAACCCGGTTACGGGGCTAACCCGCACAATTCCTGCAAATTTCATCGAACTCGGGCCATAACTTCATGTAGGGGGACTTCATGTCTGGGACTAGGAATTGACTACAGGCAGACAGACAGATACGGAGCCAAAATTGTTCAAAAAGCTCTGAAACGTGAAAAGCAAGTGGAGATTTTGATTTTGAAGGACAAACATTTATTTTATTTCTTGCACGAATAAATAGCTTCCGACCTTCGGTAGTGAGGAAGCAAAATCAAAGTTTGAATTTCATCACTCTCAACCCCCAAATGGTGCAGTTGGGCTAGAAAATATGATTACCAAAGTTTTTGGTCGATTTGGACTAATCATGGCTCCTCATCGCGTACACCTTCCGTTCAGGCACACCATCCCCCAATACACCTCCATCTCCATGCATGTACCATCTTAATAAAATATAGGTGGGTACCTACCTACTCAGGTACCTTACTAATACACCATCCGAATAATAGGTAACTTATTGATCTATTGTCGTTACTTCATGTGATAGGAAGTAAACAAGCTGGAAGGCGGAGTGCGGCGGGTGACTGAGTGGGTCCTGACCAAAGGGGAAGATCTCTTGACTTCTCACCACCAAGTTGGCTACGACATCGCCTCTGCAGAGAAGTTGAGGAGAGAGCATGAGGCACTCGAGCTCCACTGCAGGGTAAATTTCATTTTTACTAACCTAGGTAGTATAACTAACTAGGTATAGTTACTGAAGACTCTAGGAAACAAACTGTAACATAGCTAGCCAGCCAGGCAGTAAGAAGGCTACGACACGGCAGTGTAAATTTCCTCTTTACAGAACTAGGTAGTATAACTAACTATAGTTACTGAAGACTCTAGGAAACGAAATGTATCATAGCCAGGCAGATAGAAGGCTAACAAGGCCAAGTACATAATATATTCCTTCGGTTGCGCTGTTGTCTAGTTAAAAGTTTGAGAAAGTTACTATTAAAATAAAATAGAAATCAAAACAAATTTTACAATGTCATCAATGCCAATGGTGAAGAAGAACATAAGTGCTCAAATGCAGGAATTGAAGGTGGTGCTATCATGGCAATTATGAGAGTAAAAAGGATCATTACGCTTTCTGTAAGCTTTTGAATAGTTTATACCTAAAGTGAGACCAGCAAGACTCTTAACTCACCACAGTTAAAACTGTTGGGATGTTAAGAGCAGCAGTAAGGTGGTTGGTGCGGGTACATTGGAGACATGTTTACCATTTTCAGTTCAGTGACTAAAGGAAACCTTCTTCCCGGAATATTTTGTCTTCATTTTAAACGACATAATCTTTGTAGTCAAAATACAATACAAAGTTCAATTTTTTAATATAAATTTCTGTACAATTGTGTTCTTATCACTAGCGGAACTAACCCTTTAGATTTAATACCATGTTAGTTTGTTGTTCTTCTCCAGCTGTGCGTTGTTACCTATATTTTCTACACCCACGTTATTTTTTGAGTACAGGAAACGTATGGTCAGTACGCCGAGCTCTTGCACAAGATGCAAGCTTCCATCCAGTCAGGCGTGGCCATCCCTGAAGACCTCCAGGCCCAGAGGGACTTCATGGACTTCGTCATCCGCTCTTTCGCCACTCGGTTGGAACGGAGAAGGAACATTTTGATCTCTTCAGCTAGATTTTATAGGCTAGTGTCCGAAGTGAGTAAACTGCACTAAGCTTGATTTCTCCTGCTGCTATTAGCCCGAATTTGAGCTTTGGTCTAATTTTAAAAGAACTTTGTTCAACATAGGCATTTTAATATTTAATGAGAAAGCAGCTACCTATTAACAAACAGGTATGTTGTCCATAATTATTGAGTTTTATTACGATTAGATTGATAGTGAGTAGTGCCTAATTCAACATTAGACTGTTTAGGCTGCAGACTAGGGCGAAACGTAGATTTTTGTCTACGTATTTTTGCGTAAAAACACCTAAATCATCATTGCATTTCTCTAGGTGCGGTATTAACGATTTCCAAATGTATGTCAAAGTTTAGCGAATTTAGTAAATTACTTCAGGGAAATAAATCTTAGGTTGGAGGTTGACCCGTTTTATTCTTTATTTTCTAACAAACGGGAAGATGAGAAGGCCAAGTTACCTTGGTAACCTACCTTGGGCATAGGTACGTCCATATCTTGACCTTGGGGAAATAATGGATAGGGTAAAGGCACCAGTTATTGGCCGGTTTAGGATTTGTTGGAAATGCGTATTTTCCATTGAAATCCCTGTTGTCTTGGGATTTTTAGGAAGCTTAGTATTCCAACATCTCGATTCACTAGTCTTTTTTTGTCAATTAAATTGTTTTGGGCTAGTCGCCCAATTATTAGCCAGATTCAGTTATTAGCCACGCAATTATTATTGCTTAGTTCCCGAGTTTTTTGTTTTTTATGGACTACTGGATAATCGCAGATTAAGGAAATGTCAAAATAGGAGGACCAAAACGAAGTGGAAACACGTTAAATCCTAAAGAATGAGAGGTGGATTGCCTACCGTTTTCAGAAGGAACAGGTGGTTTCGACCTACACGCGACGGCACGATTGCTTCGGACTGAACTGTTAGGTTTCAATATGGTTACACTGTGCCAATGCCTTCTGTATTAGTTAGGTTAACTAACAAGAGTACTTGAAACGATATCAGAGACAATAAACGAACTTAAAGAAGGAGGCGGCCAATAACTGGGGGGCGGCCAATAGCAGGTGCCTTTACCCTAGTTATGGTAGGTCCTACCTACCTAGCGAAATTGATTAAATTCACTAAACTTTGAAATTCATTCAGTGATCAATGTAATCACTGTTACTTGATTGTTGAAATGTTGGGTTTATTTTTGAATTTTGTTTGTTAAATTATTAGGTGGATTATATTTAAAAAAAGGAGTTTCTAGTGATGGTTCGTGCCAGTTTTTTAATAAGTAGAAGTAGATAAATACTGTTCTGAGGACGATCATAATATCAACCTGAGTACATACCTAGAGAACTGCTGTTAGTCTCAGACTTTTATTTCGTGGTGTATTTTGATTGGAGTACGGTTTTAGGTGCTTTTTTCACACGAAAAGGTTCCAAGGTTCCTTATAGGGACCTTCAATATATTTCCTGTGAGCGTGATACTTTCTATAAGACCTCAAAGTAAGTTTGTCACATTTGTGACCACCCTTCATTACCTGTTGAACACTAAATGTAGTCTTCGTTTAATAAACTTTTCAGCAGGCCTAAACTTGATTCATATTAATTTATTCTGCGTAAATATTATCTCAACTTGAATCCTTCTCTCAACCGCTCACCAATTGTTTTACTTTTCAGTATTTTCAAACGACGAGCGACGTGTACGAAAATTTGGTGATGACTCCAGATTTAGAACAATTAGAAAAGGCTCATGGAACATTGATGCAGTTGCAAGAAAGTCAAGCCAACATAGGTTGGTTCCAAGTACATGTAAAACCTACTCATTTATGCTCATGTATTCTGTTTAGTACTTATACTTACTTATTTGCATGTATTAAGAATACATGTCACATATGATATACCTACCTAATAATAAATTATAGCGTAAACAGCCATTATTAGCATTGTACTTATTGTCCGCAAGTGGGTAAAAGTTGATTGTAATATTTCAATGTTCTCGAGCTACCCGACAGTAATGTAAGCTAATTTTCGAACAAAATTAAGCTATTGCAATGGCTTCAAAATTTGGATTTTTGATGGCCAGAATTTGTGGAGTACTCCAAGGGGTCAAATTTAAAAAAATAAAGGTCAACAAACGTGTTTTTTGTATGTAAAAATGTGCAATTGCGAAGAGGTTATTACATACTGATACAATCGTGACTAAATTCGTGGCAATATCATTTAAGCCATTCTCCAAATGCCATCCAAATTTGATCGAAATCTAGTAAAGTACGTTGAATTTGGTTTCCTTCCGAGACCCTACTTCCAAGCTTGGGTTTAACCGGTAGAGTCAGGGTGGCTTGCGGTAATAGTCATTGTTTTACTTTAATTGGCTAGCCCCCAACATACAGAACAATATATTCATAAATTCAATTCCTATACTGTGAGAACAAAAAATATTCCTATTGCATGAGGAACATGTCTTTTTTACAGATCTCCTAGAAGAAGCTCTAGTCAGGGAAGGAGAGAAACTGACGGATTTGCTTGCTATGCCCGTCAAAGACGCGCTGGGTCGTGAAATCAGGTATTAATGCTTACCTATATTGCCATCTTGTACGTCATCATTGTATCTTATCAAAGTGTACCCTTTGATGATACTGGTGACAGTCACATGATAATTCCTTGACTACAGTTGAGTTGCAAAACCAGCTAAGTAAATCTATTTTTTACGAAAATATGGAGTCATTAATATCGTTGGATTTAGAACGGCTACAGCTACAGTTCGGGCCCCTATTGAAGAGCCAAAAGTGACCATAAACCTTCGGAAATTGAATTTGAAACTTCGTACCTGTGTCGTCAATCCAGCAGAGCTGTTACGGATGCACGCATCCTCAGAGTTTCATCCTATGAGACGTTCGTTTAAACCTTTCAGGATAGAGGTGAATTAGGTACTGAGAAGTTCTCCTATACCTAACTTGAAGGATTTGGGTGGCAGGCACCATAAATTAAAAAAACGTAGAGCATAATGTCCTATAGGCCATTTCTCTGCATCATCAGATCCTTCTGCATTGCGTATGCCCTACAACTGCTTGGGAAGTGACGGTTTCAGGTTGGACTACGGCGCGGACATCCACAACGTCCGAGAGATACTGGAGATGACGAAGGCAAGAAGCGAACTCTTCAGGGACAACGTCGAGCTCCAGAGAGTCACCCTGGAGCAGGCCTCCCACATCTACACCTATGAAAGTGACGCTGCTCAGGTGAGTAACCTCCTTTGGTTTTTTGCGTAGTTTGTAGATAACCTGATCCATGGAGTCATGACTTTCTCTTAGTCCAAGTACAACCTGATCCATGGAGTCATGACTTTCTCTTATTCCAAGTACGAGTATACCTTTAGGAGTTGGTCACTAGCTGGCAAGAGTCACTCTGGGAGGTAAGGCTGGTCTCACACGTAGATACTTATTGACAGACAGGCATAGTGTAGGTATTAGTCGAACAACGGAGCGGTTCTGCAGGTGGGCACCCGGGACATCACCAATGAGGAGCTGCGGTTGGCTGGGTCAGGAATGGGGACTTTGACTATTAAACAACTGTACTGAACGGACTTGCTGAAGAATATAAAAGACTGGAAGATATTTGAATCTTACAGAACGTGGGAAGGGGACACGGACAGAAGGACAGCAATATGAGCTACCCAGGGTCAGGACGCTATATGGAGCAAAAAGAAGGGAGTTCCTCTCTCCAAGAGTAGATGATATTATTGGGAAGTAGGAGCTGAATAGGTTAAGGAAGAAGGAATGGAAAGTAAAGGGTAAGGATATTTTGAAATGAAATGAATTGGTATAGAAAGGCAAGGTGGGTAATCAGGGTACAGAAAGAGTAAGATAAGTGGTAGGTGGAAGGAGAAGTGAAGGGTTGATTTGTACATAGGATAGTTTATTTTGAAAAGGGCTGTGTCACAATGAGGTTTTGTTATTCATTTTGATAGTTTAAAGAGGAATGTGTATTATGTTTGTATAATAGTCCTGTAGATAAGAAGAACTCCCTTATGGGACTCTTTGTGAAAATATTGAATAATGAACTAATAAACCGCGGCAAAATTGGTCCAACCAAAGTTTGATCCTCGGAAAGTAAGTTATTCGTCAATTAACTCCAACAATAGAAACATGAAATTTAATCGTAACCATTAACCGATGTTCAGATCCGACTTTCTTGGCAATCAACTGGAAAACCTATGTTTCCGTACGATGATTTGCTTCCTCATTACCGAAGGCAGGAAGCTATGTATTCGTGAAATAATTTTTAAAAAATCGTGTCCTCAAAAATCAAAATTTCCACTTGCTTTTTACGTTTCACAGCTTTCTGAACAATTTTGGTTCTATGTCGTTCTGTCCGTCTGTCCGTGGCCAATTCATTGTCCCAGGCTATATGAAGTTATGGTCCGATTTTGATCAAATATTGAGGGAATGTGCGGGTTGACCCCGTGACGACCCCCTAATAATTTCACCTCCGTTGGACCACTAGCAGCGTGTGCGCCTGCGTAAACGTGATTTCCTGAAACTCCGGTTTTTCAGTTCCTAATGGCCTGATTTCTTTCAAATTTTGGAGCTCACCACTAACTACGATTTTCGTCACGGACTTGGAACTACTCGGCTAATTTCTTTGAAATTTTCAGTGATTTTACGGTGTAGCCCCTAGACGGTCCCCTAATTTTATAGCCACCGGACTATGATTAGCTTGTGCGCATGCCCAAACGTGAATATTCTAAAATTACGATATCTCAGTTCCTAATGGACAGATTCCGCTCAAATTCTGAGGGTAGTTGGCGGCTGACTCCAAGACTTACGAATTTCATCGCGATAGCTACTGCGCATGAGCAAACTTAAAATTTGTTGTTACTTATTGGGATAACTCCGGAATTATTCTACCGATTTCGCTGAAATGTTCACTAGGTAACTGATCCTATACTTCCAAGTCACAAAAGTGAGAAAGCTATACTGCCCACCCGACTTGGCAGACGTTTTTTCATACCAAAGTCTCACCCGATTCGTGTAATGTGAATGGCTCAACTCACAGAAATCGTTTTGGTATCGTTGAATTTGCCAGAACAAGTCTCGTCGTATTGGGTCCTGTCCGGATTTGACGTGAAAATTTATAAAGTTGCACGAACTTTTCCAATTGACTTTTGTATTATTACTCAGTCAACGTTACCTGGGAAGATCACTATTTCACGATGATTGAAGAGGGTGCCATTGAAAATTGCAAACTGTCCCGCTAGGTATTTCTTCATTAATAAGTCGGAATTATGAATTCTATACCATAGGGAACAGAAAATAGGTATGGTTGAATAAAACGCCGTCTTGTTCATTTACGCTGGATTTACTTATGATGGATTTGTACCTACCAATTGCATTAGAACAATAATATTACTATGTGACTATACCACCTTCAGGAAAATGGTTGATAACAATTCATCTACTTAACGGTTTTTGTCTGGTTTTTGTTTTTCTACAGGCGATTGAGTGGCTTGACGAATTGTTCGAAGTTATGCTGAGACATCATACTCATGTAGGCTGCAACGTTCTAGAAATACAGCAGCAGAAAGATGATCAACAGCTCTTTGAAGAGACAGCAAAAGTTAGTTTATCTCTTTCGGTGTTGACAGTGAAGACTTGAAGAGGATTATTAATTTTGTCATAATGAAACATATCCAACAATAGACTACCACTGGTCATAGACTACGCCTGATTAACTGCCTACTTACTTCAAAAGCCAGGGACGGTAGTCTCTATAATAGAATGATGGAAATGGATCGTTGCCCCGACATAGAAATCACTACCTCGATACCTCACATTCGGAAAATATGACATAGCATGGTAGTGTGGGTGTTGACCGTTGAGCGTGTACGGCACTTCTGTGCGACGGATTTCGTTTGCAAAACAGTATTCTAGGTTCGAAAGATGCCCATGAAGAGTTGAACCAAATAGACCTTTCTCGAAACATACCCCTGCCTTAGTAAATAGTCAGAGTTGATGGCGTAATTATCATAAAAGATTTTGTTTTTGTAAAAATTTTATAGCACCAAATTTACACTTATTAGCAATTTTGTTTCGAGTAACATAAATGTTATAGTTATTTGAATAACACATAAAACTAAGATACTTCACTTAGTCTCTTTTCTTATTTGAACATCTTAGAGCTCTGTTGAATGCACTTGCGGTATCACTGTTTTTAATCACTCCCCAACTCACAGATATCATTATTTACTGAATCAATTCGTGGGGCTTCCTTCTTTTGAGTCTACGGAGTAGGTCATCGACTTCAAGGAGACGGACAGCTTCCTCGTTGATGTGACCCTTTAGCCGCTGATGATGGGCGATGGCTTGTTTTTTTATTACTTCATTGACTGGATCGACTTGCTTCTCAATGTGCAGTCGGACATTTCTGGTGTACCGGTATGCATCAACACCGCATCGCAGTACATTATTTTGAAACCGCTGTATGATATCACGGTTACTTTGGAGCAGTGCAGCCCCTTAACTGAGCTCCATAGGTCCAGACTGGTTTGAGGACTTGATTGTACAGCGTTAGCTTGTTCTGGATCGACATTTTTGAGCGTCGACCCATTAGCCACTACATCTTTCTGAATTTGAGCACAAGTTCTTCCTTATTTTTTTGACGTGCGCCTTCCAGCGCAGCTTAGCGTCCAAGGTCAAGCCTAGGTATTTGGCTTCATTGGCATATGGAATTACTTTGCTGTTTAGGTGTATTGGTAACCATCAAAGATGGGGCTCAAGATAGATATCACTAATCCATAATTCTAAATCTCTTGAAAACTCGATGTTTTTAACATATTTTGCATTAAGCAGACGATTAGATTGATTTGTTGCAGAATCAAAAAATCTGCTATTGTACTTTTTCATCTTTATAAAAACTTTATTCTGACCAGGGGACGTACGAGTTCGGGTTTCAGCTGCTGCTGGCAGCGCTGTCTCTCAGAAATTCTTGCAAGCTCTGCGAGGAGCCCAACAGGCGACTGGCGGGGAAACTGGACGACTCCTGGGCGCGACTTCAGTCGGCTGGTCATCACCACATGACGAGGCTTCGGGTGACTGCAGTTCTTCACAGAACACTCAATAAGGTGAACATTGAAAATCGAAAAGCACTGTGACTTTCAAAGCTCTGGATCCACCTGTATCATATTTCAGTATACTGTTTCATCAGCTGCTGGCTCACTATAGGTCAAGTAGAGCAGAGTTTGCATAGATGTGTATGAGGTTCTTCTTGGTCCGTCTGTCTTGTTGGCTGGGTGTTTATAAGGGTAGCAAAGGCTACTGCCTGGAATATTGGCCAGTCGCATTCTTTCTATTAGCAAAAATATAAACATTTTCTTCCCAAATAAAAAATAACAAAAAATCGCTAAGAATACCTCCCGGCCTTGATCCACACAAAAGAGGGTCTTATGCGACAAGATATAGTGCACAGGTGGTTTTAACATTGGCTGGAATAGGAAATGTCTAGAGACCGGCATAAAGTATCTTAAATGGAAAATTTACTGTACCTACTTGCGAATTCCCATATTCGCTGGGGTGGTTTCACATTAAACCAACAGGTTGCTTCCGTTCCAGTCGTCCATACCTGGTTGTAATCTCTTTGTTGATGATAATTATTGTTTTTACAGCACTGTCAAGAACTGATAGAAATGACGAAGCACGTCCCGGAGGTGAAAGGTGATCATCTAGCTCGGCTTCTTCAGCGGCGGGAGAGCATCCTTTTGGAGGTGGCACGGATGATAAGGCTGGCTAGACTGCTCAAGAGTCGACTCAAAGAACCGCTCTGCCCCGAACAGTGAGTTCTTAACGAATGAATCATCAGGGGCGTATCCAGTCCTCAAAAGTTGGTGGTGGTGAGGGTGGGGGTAGCTTCCATGCACTCAAGTACAAACGCGAAAAAAAAAACAAAAAAAAAACAGTGAAGGGCACAAATTCTCGATTGTGTATTGATGTTTGTCAGTTTAGATAAAATATCAGCACGATCGAGAATGTTTGGTTCAAACATCTGAATAAGAGGAAGAATCTCTGAATACACAGCCACTTGGCATTGTCAGCGTACCACGCAGGTGGTCATGAGACTCTCACACCTACGTACATTACATTGAGAAATCAGTTAGGCAGGAAATCAGTAGGTAACATATTTCAAACAATAGAGTTTTAAAACGACATTAAGTTAGAAACAAAAACTCGGAGCTCCGCGCCTCAGCAGGAGTTCAGCCCCTGCAACCTTGGTTAGTTCTACTTCAGCTCCACCAGGTAACATTAAAAAACATGGAACATGCTTCTACTAGTCTGCTTCATATGTTCTAAAGATACAATGCCAAACTGAAAACTCCAACCAACTTTGTTTACCTACGTACCAGTAGTCCTCTGAAGGATGTTGAAGGAGGGAGAAATCGGTTCGGTGAGATGTGGTGTGATGTGTAATAAATTCAGAGCTTTCCTTACAAATTAGCTTTAGAAAATGCATAGCTGATTCGGGCCTTTTGCGTAATCAAGTAAAAATCCTTAAGAGGCCAAATACCACATTACAGCTTCGTAGAGTGAATAGCCTAGAAATTGGCTTTTATAGCCGCTCAGCTGATTCTGCCCATATACATCATCAAGTAAAAGTAGTAAAGAGGCCAAATCCTACATTACAGCTTCGTAGAGTGAATAGCCTAGAAATTGGCTTTAGGAGCCGCTCAGCTGATTCTGGCCCTAGACATCATCAAGTACAAGTCCTAAGGAGGCTACACATTTATACCAAATTATAGCTTCAGAAAACTTTGGTTCGCATTTTTGTGACATTTTTTCGTAACGTGGTTGGACAGTTAGGTCATGGGTAAAGCATGTTACATGCTTATAATTTACTTTCGAATGTTAAAAAGTGAGGCGGATCCGATTGTGTGCTTGTGAACGCCACCACATAGTTCCTAAGATAAAAATAAGTGCATTCGCTCAACCCCTCCCCTCCCTTCACCATCCATCTTACGCCTGTCGCATTTAAATAACGATCTTAGAGAGCGTAAAAGTCCTAATATTACGCCTTTGAAACCATTTCCATGGTTTTCATTTTGGTCCATGGGGACAACGGGATTTTGCCAAATTTCTACCGTCAGTTTACACAACGTGGTTCTGCATCGAACTGATCACTAAACTTTTCTGTGCAACGTACGGGTTAACCAGAGAGTCTTACAATAAATTAAGAGAAAACATACGAGTGCCGTGGTGAAAGGTCTTGAAATGTACTAAAAAAAAAAATACTGAAACGTTGAAAAATAGGTATTCGTTGAGTTTGACATAAGAACCATCAACGGACGTTTCATCTGTGAAAGCTGCCAACTCACGTCGCCGGCCGGCTCTTGTGAACGCTGGAAAGTTATGCCAAGATGGGTTTACAGAAATAAACTCAAACCTCACAGCGCAGGTCTCATAGATAAATAATACGGTTTTTATGAGAGAATTTTTTTTTAAATTTCACGTTTAGTATGAAATTGAAACACCAATTGAAATTAATGTCTTTCAGAGGTTGAATGTAGTTGCTACGGTTATGCCCATGTTAGGGTGTGCGATTCTGGAAACGCTCCCACTAAAGGTGTAGTGGGAGGGGACCCTTCCGTGTCCAGGATGGACCAGTCCGTCGCGACATTCGGAAACGTGCGGGAAAACATCGGGAAGTGATTCAGTTACGGCACAGGGAAGGTTTATACGAATTCGCGGCAGGTACCAATCGGTGGTTTATCGTGGTGGTCGTCGCAGAAGGAATTAATTCTGAATTCCGATAAATTTCTATGAGGAATTGAGGACAACTCGGCAGCATCCACAGAAATGTAAATAAAATCTCTTCATTATAGCTTGGTAGTAGGTGAAGCCTTTGATAGTTATTTGAATCAGTAGGTCAATGGTGGTTATTATCAAGTCAATTTGGGTAACTTGATAATTCGATATTCTAATGGATAATTTTGACACATAACACGAATTATTTTGACTTCGTTTGACATTTTTTGCCTTTTTTAAAATTATTTTGATATATAAATTTTTTTGACACATTTTAACACGAATTATTTTGACACATAGCACGAATTATTCTAATGAATTATTTTGACATATAACACGAACACTTTTATGAAAGACAAGATTTCAACAAGAAAGTGATTCGATCGTGACATCTTGGCCAGTTCATCGACATTGGAAAGTTTGCGAATCAGAAGTTGAGAGGTAGGTACATAGGTATGTTCCAACTTGAGGCGGGATTTATATACGGTCCTCGAGTTTCAAGGATACCTTGAGATGGTCTTCGAGGAATCCTTAAGCCGAATACGTATTCCAAATTTCGAGGAGACCATGTCAAGGTCTCCATGACACTCGAGGACTGTCTATAAATCCCGCGTTAAGTATTCGAATAGTTCGAACAGACCTTATACTTATCGATGAATTATTGTCGTTGGGTTCTTAACAGATGGAAGAGCTAAGGTCAGTGACATCCTGGCTAGTTCAACGGCATAGGGAAGGTTTACGAATTAGCAGTAGATGGATGTCTTATCGATGAGTTTTATTCAGGTAACATTAGACTATTTAGCTGCGTATAACCTTCTGCGCACTCTCTTATCAATAAATTGTCCGCAAGAGTGTGCTCAGAAGGTTCTAAGCATCTAAAATATTCGAATGGCACCTGCATTGCCGCTTGTTGAAACAGACCTAAAAAGAGAGATTTTTAAGAGATTTGGCTCGTGGTATGAAATTGACAGGCCTTAACCCGCATAGATCTTGATAATTTCATAAATATTGGATGAGAATATTGTGAAAGTCTTCCGACTGACAGTGAGGAAAAACAAACGTGCAACCAAATTTATTCAGGAATGTCTAAAACTTAAAAACCAGTAAAAATGTTGATGATATAGGCAATTAAACGTTTTTCCTCCCAAAACTAATAACTAGGCTACCTTCTATTCTATTCTATTCTCACTAATCAGGAGCCCAAAGATTGATGGGCTTTGTGTTTCGTTTTTTTCGGTTGGCATCTTGGACGGAATTGCCAATGGCAGACAACACCTTTTTCTACTTGACTTTCCCGCTAAATTACAATAATAAAAATATTTCAATAAATTTTCTAAAATAACAGATGCATCATTTTTGGCTTACAACTTCATTATTGTTTCTTTCAGATTTTTTTTTTAGATTTATGATAATTCCTCATTTCCATACTTTGCTGCCCAAACCTTTAAGATACCGTTATGAGCTTCCTACCCTAGTTTTTCACAAAGGGATTTCTAGCCGTTTTCTGCGGAAACTGCTCAAAGCGGATTAGTTTAGGCTGTTTGCCAAGCGATACAATCGATGTGACCGACTGGCCTTCCTTTCCTATAATTGGAGAAGAATCTGCGGCCAAAATAGGAGAAACCAAGTCGAAGGTTCAAAACTTCGAAGTTTCGTTCTTGTTTGATTCCGAGTCACATTTGATTGGTCATTAAGGGGAATTCATCATGATGTCAGTCATGGAACTTCAATTATTAGGATTTTACGCACATTGAGGCCAATATGACTCTAGCGTTACTGAAATACCTATTGTTTGGTTATTTCAATAGATTAAAGATTGGTTTTCCAAATTGGTGAATGTGCTATAATTTGTACCCATGTTCCTGTAATAGTTTTTTTCTATTCGCTGAATTAGGAGTTAGCTGACCCTTGTAATAGGCCAAACCAACCAGCCCCTTCCAAACACAGGTATTTTACCGTATACTGTATACCACAGGATTTTCATTATTTTCTCGTCGCCTTTTTGAAAATCCCGATTTTAAAACGTATTACATTAGAGAAGGCATACATTCATTAATGTATTTTTGAACTTTTGTTGTACTTATGAGAAAA
>JAEMON010000015.1:22191295-22201873 GCA_030264115.1 Lygus lineolaris | reverse complement strand
TTAAAGTATATATGGCAACCCTAGTTAGAACCCAGGGACTAGTAAACCAACGTACGGTCTGTTCCAACTAGTGTAGGTAATATTCGAAGACTTCAGCTGTTCAGAACCTTCTGCGCCCATTCTTGTGAATCAACTCAATCATGTTCAACTTAATTATTCCACACGAACCAGATTACTGAATTATATATTTCCAAACTTGATATTTTTTGAACCAGGCAGTTTTAACAAACCTTTATGCATCTAGGTCCGTTTTACATAGTTGGTAGTTTTCTACTTCCATTGTCTCACGAGTTTAGAAGACCCCATATTTTACTTAGAGGCCATGCTTGTCGTTCCTGGTCACGCTATTCTGGCCACATCACTTCATTGGCCACAGTTCTTTTTCAAGCTTCCCACTTCGAGAATTATTCTGACAACGTTTGATTGCCGCCTTGCAAATTCCAGTTCCATGCTTAATTCAGCCTGATTGAGGCTATTGCTGTTAATCTGATCGACACTGAGCTTGTTTGACCCCCACTTTGTCGGTTTCATTATGAACTGGATGCAGAGCTGGCAGCTGGTTATTAAAATACGCTCCCTAGTGCGCGATTACTGTGTCTTTGGATCATTCATTCGATTTTTTGGAGATTATATGGTTGACTTTAAACTTCTGCCAAGTGGATGGGTAGTTGATAAGTACCTAGTTATTCCGTCATGTAGCTGTAACTTTATAAAGTCTTACAAATTCAGCTCGAGGTACCTTCAAGTAGGTGCTTGTTACGGTTACTTGCAATTTGGCTGACTTCAAAAACGACCATGTTACAAACATTCACATTCTGTCTGCAACAGTGCATATGAGAGCTCGAGGGCAATTTAGAATGTCCACCCAGCGAGAAAAAACGGACAGTCAGTCTACCAGTGAAAATTTACAAATTTTCGAAATTTATTATTAAGCACAGTCAGACACACTAGCGCCAGTGTTTCTTTACTCACCATGTAGCCTCTCAAGGAAACAGAGACGGAGAAGAGGGCGATAATAGAGTAGACGTTGCGGCATTAGATTAATTGAATCGAGATGATTCAATAAATTAAATTGAGCAGGAGAGTCGAGCTGCGTGACCTCGTCATGGCGCCCGCTAATAAATTGAGTGAGAAGTCGACAACTCAAGTGCGTTTCATCTCATATGATGATGGGTTGTGGGGAGGGTTGTCATTCAGAGTCTGAATTTCAGACATACAATAATAATTAATATTGTAAAAATGATACTGTATTTTTCCGCCCACTAACTTAATACACCCCCCCCCCTCTACTTAACTCCCTTAGTATACATTTTAGAAACAAATTCCATATCATAACTCCCCTTTATTTTTTGCGTCGAATCCAAATATGACTATTAACATGTTTAATGTTTTAGGGCTGGGGGTCATTCTGTGAATTCCGACACGCAAATCTGCAACGTTTTTTTTTCTTAGTTACCACGGACCGATTTCTTAGTTACCACGTTATATCGGCTCCATTTGGGGTCTAGTTGTACCAAGATGCTTTTGGTGATCAGCTGAGTGAGCTCCAAAGCCATTTTCTCTCCTATTCATCGCAGGAAGATGAAATTTGAGAGGCAGGGTCAATGGAGAATTTTTTCTAACGGTTGTATTTTCATTTAGGAACCCCCATTTTTTATTGCAGTTCAAGATTCTACGCCCCTAGATTTGCGCATACCAAGGAAAACACCTGACTGGTACTGGGTTGTACACATCTTTGAAGGAGTATTGCGCAAATCGAAAAATACCACCAATCGATTCAGCGTGAATATCCCACAAATTAATCATGTATTGCATGTGGTAATTGATTACTTACACAAAACTCGATTTTTGGCAATTTGCACACATTTAGCGCGTATTTGCGGCCATTGCCGAGTACTCTTAAATTCAAATGATGAGTTATTTCTTCATGAAATTTTACGAGGAATCTGAATCTGCAATAAAAAAAAATTGGGGTTCTCATTTGAAAAAAGATAGTGTTCATTGCGCACGTTCGCACAATTGTCATATTTGGATTCTGCGCAATTTTTTTTTTTTTTTTTTAATGCATACCAAGGGTTTAGGTTGGGTCGGGGGGCATAGTCAGTGGGACACCCTGTCTTTATAAGCAGGCAATCCGCTGGACCGATTTTGGCTTTGACGGAGTTGTTTCATTGTGATCAGGATGTTTAGGGGATGGTTTCTGCACCGTCACCGATTAGCTGAATGAGTCCTAAAACTGATTTGATGCTAAAATGAGCGATGGAAGTGAGTACCTACTGTCTATGATGTTTTACAAAAAATACCAAATTATACAAAAAGAAACTTCTGCAAATTGGTTATGGGCATAAAATGGATGCAACGGAGTGACGTGACATCGATGTAACATTCTCGTCCGTGCATGCGCAGTAGTTGTTGCTGATCCAATCTCGATGAATAAATTCGTAGACAATCATCCTGAGGAGCTCAACTTACCCTCCGATTAAGAGCGAAATCGGACCATTAGATGTCCAGTCCAGGTGCGATAACTGCTCTGTACTCTTTCTCGGGGTAAACTGTCTTTTTTACGCCTGGTTGAACTGGGAATTTTTTCCTCTCGCCAGGGTCAAGTGGGTGTCGTCCGTTCTGGCCACCTGTGCAGTTTTGTTGAGCATACGATCAGGTTTGCCTTCAGAGTTTAACCGTACAGTTGTAACTGTGTGTGTATGGCGGCCTTTACTTCAGATTAGAACTGGAGCGGAAGCAGTAGCCCTGCAGAGGCTGTCGAACGTGGTTAGGTCAGCTCCAGGAATAGTGCGAAGCTTCTCTGCTTACAATCCGTTTTTTTCATCTCTCTCTTTCAGTTGAGAAAAGGCGAAACGAGGCGGACCCATCGCCGCTCCTATTTATAGTCTTCGCAGTGTTTCCAGCATACAAAAGGTTTACGCACGCACTCTTTGAATGGTACTGCTTCTGAAAACCAATGCGAGCGAAAACCAGTCGTCATCGTCATCATTTTCTTCTTCCTCTCCTTCTTCATCTTCTTCTTCACTGTCAGTGATTCCTGATCCAAACGATCCTGGATCCGAGACTTGAATATGAATGGCCTGAATACCTCCAAAATGAATACCTCCAAAAATTGAAAAAAGTTACTACTTAGTTAGGTTCTCAACAACCGTTTTTTTAAATAGGAAATTTTCTAAAAAGTGGAGGTTTTATTGCGATTCTGCGATATGGAGTACACAATTGTTTACCTAACTTTTCCATCAATGTCTCATTATTAAGTATGCATACCTAATCACCTCCTTGGTGTGGCACAATGCTATTGAGCAAAACTAAAGAAGTAAAAAATGATTTATAACCTTTTGCGCCTCATTCAATTTAAAAAAAAGAAAAGGAATACTCAGCCAACTGGAAATGGCACAAAGCATCCTCGTGTCGAAGAAAATTTGAAAACAAAATTTTGTAAGTTCAAACTCTTGATTGAATGGTTTGTCAGTTTAGACAAAATGTCAACATAAATTTGTACACAAAATGCGTAGGTAAGTTCAAGAATCTTGATCGAGTTGATGTTTGTCGAAATGTACCTTAGCGCATGCGTAGAGCGTACCGTTGATCCAATAATGATGAAATTCTATGGGCCCTGGAGAGGCCCTAACCGCTTAATCTCTGTACATTTGAACAAAATTGGATGAAAACTCTGGAAGATATGGCTGTAACAAGGAAATGGGGACAGACAGACACTGAATGACCAAATTTGTTCAGGAAGCTCTGAAACGTGAAATGCGAGTCGAAATTTCAATTTTGGAGGACAAAAATTCTTTCGATTTTCAAAGTGAAACCAAAGTTTCCTCTACCGTCGTCGCCGGTAGGCTCGGAAGCAAAAACATATGGCAAGTTTGGTGAGCACCCTCCTGGCATAGCATGAGGAATTAAAATTCCGTTCTGGAGTTGGAGCAGTGGTGAAATTGCGATGAAATATCATCCGATATTTTAAGTATCTTGAGCCCCAAAAGCAAACCCCAAATTTGAACAAATTTGGGACATTAGATCGTGAGAAATCGATATATCTGGAAATTCACGACCATAGGCATGATGGCGATGAAACTCATAAGTCAGAGTTTAGGGGCTAACCCGCACGAACCCTGCGAATGTCATTAAAATGCCAAGGTATAGCAAAGGTATAGTTTGCTCAGGACAAGGACCACATACAGAACCAAAATTCTTCAAAAAGCTTAATTTACCGTCGAAAGCAAAACTGGGTCTACCAACTACACCTAACAAACTCTCCACTCCTGATTCACCGATTGTAGAACAGGCCGGCTGGCAGCTTGAATGTCAAGAAGGGGGAGGGCCTCAGTGTGTCAGCTCTGCGATGGGCTGTCGGATATTTCCTTTAAAGGAAGGTCGAAATGACGTAGCGGTATCCGGAGCGCAGGAACAGCCAAGAGCTCAGTTCTCCCCTCGACTCTTCTCCTCTTCGAGTGACCAGTCAACAACCTGTGGAGCACCCTTGCAGCCAATAGGTCGTGTTCAGACCTTCTCAGTACAAGCAACCTTCTGTCAGCGACCCATTTCCGCAAAAAAAGTTCAAAATTGTTATATGTTGCCCATTGCAATATTTTTTCAAAAATTCTGTGAAACGTACCTATTTTTGACATTTTATGTCTTTACTAGGTATGGCACATAACTCAAAAAGTGTGACGTTACGGTGTGATGAAGAAAGCGTTATGAAAAATTCTGATGATTTCCGCTTACAACCGAGTCGTTGCTAGGGGAATGGCACTTCGTCGTTTTTCATCCCACAAAATTCGTTGACCATTCGTTCGAAAGCTCTCGATTTATCCAACCATGTTAACTACTGCGAAGTACGTGGCCAACAAGCTGAGTTGTGAGCTTGGTTATTTGGATAATTGTGTACACTCAGGTGATCATTCTCAATAATTATTGATATATCATTTTAACAGGTAATTTCTAAAGGAATTTCTAAAATGTCCCAATGTGTTGCAGACTCGTATACAAGCGTTTCAACACCGTTTGATTTAGTTTAATTAAGTAGTTTTTAGTTAGTTATTCACACGTGTCATTAGTTCTTTAGTATGGTTGTGATATAGGTATTTTTTGTATTAAACTTTCAAATCACTACAATACCAGACTACATTATGCTCCAATTAAGTCTAAATGCCTTTTGAATACAAAATTTACAATAAATAAACTTTGGAGTTAGTGAAAAAGAGAAAAATGTGTCACCATTTAAGTGAGTTAGTTTAAAGGAAGTTTTAGCACATTTTTGGGCTTCATTAATCTTTTTACAGCTACTTACAGTATCGAGAGACGAAATTAGCGTTAAACCTTCATTTGTCGGGGTTTTAAGGTGAAGAAAGTAGTGTGAGGTCTCGTACCAGACGATTTTCATATTTATGCTATGTGTGTTGTACGTGTATCTATCTTGTACCTTTTAGCAGATTGCTATGAAGCTCACCATTTCAGGAAATCAAAAACAAGAGTAATAAAATACGTTGAGCGAGGTAGATTTAGTCGGCTGCATAGTAGGTATTGTATAGATGATTATAGTCGGGATTCAGCCAGAGATAAGGACTTCCACACTTACATCCTTTATTCTTCACAACGTTTCGGGTACCTATAGCTTGATCCCGGTCCTCTTCTTGTTTGCTGACTGCATTTCTGCTGAATTTGGGTCAAGCTAGACCTGAAACGTTGAGGAATAAGAATGTAAGTGTGGAAGTCTTTATCTCTGGCTGAATTCCTACTATGACCATAATTATACACTACAATTAAATACCTAATAATAAATCAATTAAAAAAATAAATAAATTTTTAAACAAATTATCTTCGGTTTTTCAAAACTCGATTTATCCTTACATTAGTTTCTGTCAAAAGTCGACATTCGTCCCAACTTTGAAAATAGTTCCGTGCAATACGTCGATTGGCAAATGAATTGTTACATAATGTTTAAGCTGAAAGTATTCAGAGGTTCAGAAAGGTCTAAAAAGTAAAATGAGAGTGGAGATTTTGATTTCGGAGTCACCTCACGAAGGTGATAAGTTTACAACCTGACCTTATTATATTAGACTCGGAGGCAAAAGACAGTAACGAGCTGGGTATTGTTTGTATTTCAAAACCATAATAAAACCAGGACGAGTTGAGCAATATTGTACACATCCCTGTGGATTTTATTAGGTACTCCACGGATATTTACACATTCCTTTATCCCAAGAATAGTTAATAAGGATTCTTTCCAGAAGTATCAGTCTATCCGCAGAAGTGCGGTCTCCAAGCCAATAATAAGAGGTATTCCTATACCGATCGCAAGTACCGGTTCCCATCGAATTAAAAAGGCCTTTTAGTTCGATGCCGTTTCCAATCGAAGTTGGTCAAGGACGAATGTTTAGTTCGCCCATTCAAAATTCTTGTACCTACGGCGACCTTCGGCAAAAACAATCGTTACCTTTTCATACGCCCAATCAATAGTTCCAACCTTTGGAACTATCTAGAATAGTTTGCTATCGTGAATAATAATGACTTGCGGTAATAACTACTTTTTTACCGTAACTTGATAGGTAGGTACTAGTTTTAATTATTCATTCGTATAGGTGACAGTTTAGTTTCTTGAAAATTGCCTCTATCTAAATCCTTTTTGGAGTGTGTTCCTTTTTCGACGAAAATGAAGCTAGGCAGTAACCTATGAGTACCTACTTAAGTATTAGAAAAGTCTCCAAAAATGTTCATTGGTTAATTTCTGAGCATTTACTTTTTTTAACGAAGTTCACAGGAAAATGAAGCTATTAGGTACCTATTTATTGCAATGAGTCCAATTTTTTGCAAGGCGAGTTCTTGAAAATTGCCTCTATCTAAATCTTTTTTAGAGTGTTCCAAATTGAATCTTGAACTTGATGAATGTATCTATCCAATACCTAGGTATACCTACCTATTAATGGTTAAAATTGAAATTTGATCAGGTAAATATTAGAGACAAACTTTAGATGTAATGACTGAGAAAGTCTGAATTTTGTAAAATACGCTTCCAATAGGTAGTTCGACCTTTTAGCATGGAAGATGAGCCAAGCCATGAGCTAACTGACAGAAACGTTACGGTATCGAGGAACGAAAATGCGGCCGTAATGTAGCGCTTGTTTTTCTGATGATTTTCACGTACAACCAATGGTAACTAACCCCAACCCACCAACCTATGGATAACTTCCTCATTGTCCACCCCATGAAAATCATTCACCACGCAAGCTCTGAATTTATTACACATCACACCACATCTCATCTTGCCAATTTCCCCCTCCTTCAGAGGACTATTGGTACGTAGGTAAACAAACAAAGTTGGTTTGAGTTTTCAGTTTGGCATAATGGCAGGTACCTTCACAACTTATGAAGCACGGTTTTTTTAATTTAAGCCAGTAGGGCTAACCGGGGGTGCAGGGGGCCCTTATCTACTTTGGAAACGATTAGTATACCACTCCGTTGGTATAATAATTTAAAAAAGTTTTTTCATCTACCCAATAAAAATACAGTGTTCAAAGTTACCAAAGGAAATTTTCAATTCCATAGAAAATGACAACCAACTTTTTTCCTTTGGAGCGGTAGAACTTTTATCGGCTCAACGTACGCTCAAACGGTCTGAGGCGTTGCGTGCGCTGTCTGTCTAAATAGGGTTTTCTATTTATGTCAAGTTGGGCTGCTAAGTTTAAATCAGTCCGAACTAACTCGGCTCACAAGAAGTGTCTGCACCTAAATATACTCACTGAGGATGATGATCCAGCACAATGCGACTCCTGGACAACTGTCACAATTAATTTAAAGTTACAGACAATATGATGACGCAACTAAATTATGTCTCTCATCAAACGATTGAAACCCTTTGTCAAGTAAGGAAAGTAAAAAGCACCTTTAACGTACGATCTAGGAAAATAACCAACCGCAGCCCTTCAGGTTAGGTACCTACTAGGTACCTGCCTACGTTTACTCGAATTTTGAATCATTAGTTTTAAATAATTGGTGAGAGTAGTAAGCGGTAGTGTGAGTTTTGCTTAAGATTAGTGTCTCTACAGTTCCATTGAATAGGTAGCTAGGTACTTTAAAAAGTATCTTCTTTTTTAGCCAAAACAAAGTGCTAAGCAACTATAGTTTTATGTACCCCAAGGTTTTCCTCAATTCATCTTCAACCAAGACGTGTTCCCACGACATGACGTGACAGTCCGATGTTCCTTCTCTATTCTAACTAATGCGTCTCTTCTAAATATTACCTAGTTTGTATGCTAAACGAGCCGAAAGACCTCAATATTCCACCGAGCTGCCCAGGCCTTAATTTTCAACCGACTTGCGTGGGTTTTTCTCACTCAAAAACTTGAGAGTAAATCCGAAAAATGTGCTCATTTGACAACAACTTGTGTACACTAACAAGGCCTCAATCCCCAACCGACTTTGGTTTCTTCATCTAGTTGTCCACTAAGCCGCCAGAATTCCGAAATTGCACTGGTTGGGGGAAATAGAGGGTATTCCGAATATTCAATATTAACCATACCTAACAACATGCTTTATTCAATATTTCTGGGCCTATTGAGATTTAGGCCTATTTGCGCAGGATGATCAAAAAAAAGAACCATTTTGTGTATAAGCTACCCACAAACTACCCGCATCAGGAACCATGAGCCTTAGCTTATTAGATTAATATTAACTACTATGACTATTGACTAATGACTATTAGATTAATATTAATTTCGGTTGAAATACAACACTACGGTTGGTACAATTCTACGGACTTGAAAAATGTCTGTAAACATTCCCGACGCCTCGTGGGTTGGCTTCGTCGTGGTGCCAAACTGACACCAGAGGTTCACTTGTTGGGTATCGTTGATCATGGATGGAATGTTGTTTAGCCTATGTGATGACAAAAATTATGTAGTACATACTATGATAATCTCGAAAGCACCTTCCCAACATAATAGTTTTTTGCTACCTAGGTATAGCTACTTCGGTTGCCTAATGTTATATTAGGTATCTGGTAATTAATGTTAGCTTACTGGTTGGTAGTGTGCTTTCTTTTCCCCTTGCAAAGATACGTCCTCTAAAATGCAAGCACCTACCTACTGGAAAAAAAGGTTTTTTGTTGGCCAGTGTAATTTTCTGTCGATATTATAAGAATTGTTAGGTACGGGTGGTATAGGAAATTGATCGGGTGTGTATATTGTATTCTGAGCCGAACTTGATGTGCGGTCACGACTAAAGTGAGACCTTTCAGCACTTGACTCGTTTGTTCGTTTATAACAGTTTGGGCGGAAACGAGAGCGAATGGAGACGGTTAGGAGCGGAAACGGTGATGCAATTACCCGTTTGATAACTCAATAGAAGAATCGGCCACGCCAGACCACCAGAGATCGCGAATTGATTTTCAATTGGCATGATATCGCGCCATTCCCTCGATGTCTCTTAAGCCAGATAGGTGAAAGAAAGAATTAGGTTGATTTAAAAAAAAATAATTTTTTGCCCATGCCAGCACCTCCGACATATTTTTTTCGCCGAGCTACGTCAATTTATTATTTCGAATTATATTGTTGTCCATTCTTACCTCCGTAATCCAGGTAACATCGCGAAAAATGAGTCGTAGGTATGTACTGGTATACGAGGAAATTACTATCAGTTAAAATGATTTTAGAGGATTCGATTTAAATAGTTTTCTCGACGTCCAAACACCCTTTCTCCCTTGATTAGGTACCTCCCTACAGCAAACATACACCGTTGAAAAGCTGAGATCCTGATGAAGTGTTGCAAGACCTACAGCTACAGCCAGTCATATTCTGATAGGAAATGTAACGCTCTTTCCACTGATCACCTCATTTTGAATTTTACACTGTCATTTTGGGGAGTTAAGTCCATTTTAGTGATATAAGGTTGAGGAAGAAAAATCTTAGAAGAGAAAATACTCCTAAAAACAAGGGGTTACTTGGAGACCCTTTAGTTTTTGTAGGAAATTAGCTGTAGAATCGATTTTTGTTGTTGTCTGACAGTTTAATGTAGGTATTGCATTTTTCGAGATGAAAACTCGAATAAAGCTTGGCGAAGGAATGGGAGGATCTGAAGCCATGAATATTCATGTAACGGGATCGGATCGTGGAAAACCGCCGTCCTGGCAGGCCAGTCAACGATCTGACGAAAGGAAATTCCTTGTCCGGCTTCCCCATTGTTCCCCCCGAAGATTTGTGGGAATCGTCATCTTTCTATATTTTCGACTCGCCGAAAGGAAGTGAATCAAAATTCAATGGAATAATTATTTTTCATATGAATGGACACCGTTAGACGAGCAGCCCATTACGTTAGTATCAGAATTCTATGGAGCAGCCAACGCTAGATGATATGACGACTGGCTGGTTAGTTACAAACACGTACCTTTTAAGGTACTCCTGAAAGATACTTTCTGATGAATCTATCCAGAAAAACGAAAAAAACCTACTTCAACTTGAAAGTGCACCTACACAATATTTTGTTCAACAATTCTATGTGGAGAGGAGACCCTCATAAAACATATTGCGATCCTCTTAAAAGTGATAGGTCTGGTAAATGTTTGAATGATGTAAT
>JAEMON010000015.1:22178968-22190896 GCA_030264115.1 Lygus lineolaris | reverse complement strand
AGACTACGTTTTTCTATTTAACTCCGTTTTCTTTTTATTCTTCCTTCCTCACTTTTTTCTTCCTTCACACCTTTCCTTTCCATTCTAAAACCACCACTGCTGTCTCCCACTTACCTGACTTCGTCCCCATTACAATGGGGACTTTAAAAAAAAGTTGTTTATTCTCTTCCTAATCTACTCAGAATTCAAATTTAAGTAACTGTATCGCGAAATTCCGTATAGTTTTGCCAAAAAAAGAGAAGAAAATACTGTGGAGCGGTGACGTCACTGTGGGGGTACTGACGTCTGACGTTACAGATCGAAGCCAGCGCTCCGAGAGCCTTCTGCGGTCTAGTCAGGAAACGATTCGAATTTCAGCAGTCATGGACATGGATGGACCTATCTCGCCCATGGAAGAGTGTTCTCTTGCATGCTGGTGTCTTGACTTTTACTTCGTCTGATTAGGGACCTAGGGTAGGTACTTTATTTATCAATCAAATCCCAATCATCTTCCCTTTTATCACCAATAAGCCATCTTTCAATAAATCAAGGTAAGTTAACTATAAAGTATGTGGTACCTGTGTGGTGCGTGGTACCTTACCACGCATGTGAAAGAGCCTCACAAAAAATGTGATACCTACCTACCTACTTGAATAAATATCATGATTTTATACTTACCTAATTAATGTAGGTACCTTACCTACATCTAATTCTGTGCTTTCATGTGAACCTGATAAGAACTTGAATTCTGTTCCAACTGACTGTGCACATTTTCAGTTGCAAGAAACCTTATGTAATTGTACCTGATATGAAAATATCGCCCAAAACGCGGGGCGTATTGATGTAGTCTGCGTGTATAAAACAACTACGACTGGACTCGATTCATCCACAAATTATGATACAGTAAATATTGTACGAGAGTGTTCATGACTTGTTGATTTGAGCATAAATTAGACCGGATGAATATTTATGGTGGCACTGATGGAGCAGTAATTGGCTTCCTCACCTTCACTCGCATCTCCTTTTTAGGTGAGAGCTGAACAAACTGTGTATTCCTCACCCATTATGGATGGTCGTCAGTTCTAATGTGGATGTTATTAATAGTTTTATGGTTGGGTGATTATATTATTTTACGTGAGCCTTGAGACTTGTTTATTGGTTGCAACTTGCATGAGTGATAAAATGACGTATGAAGGCCTATAATTATGCAGGCATACCTACTACCTGATTAGGACATTGTTATTGTTGTTGTTTTGTTTACCGTACCTACTTAGATGATACCATTTATTGATTGCATTGATGATGATTGATCGATTGCATTATGACTCTGTACTAGTAGGTAATAATCCTTGAGTGATAACGATTACAGAATACAAACAATTAATATTACAATAGTTAGTCAGTTCTATCAAAATCACCCCATTACTGAGGGAGTAATAGGTATAAGATCGTTATGGGGCACAGCCTCCAAGAAATCACGTTCATCTTTCACTGAACATGCGTCACTTGGCTTTGCTTGAGATGAATACATAATACGAGGTCGTGTTATGATACTAAACCATAACAATTGGATCTCACACGTGCAAACATCCCAGATAACTTGTAAAAACCTTGCTCATGTGCCAACCTAAGGTCTGGTCTAGTCTGGAATTCTAAACTTACTGGTAGGTTGACCTCATGCTCGCTTCAGAGTTCCTCTTCTTGACCCCTCATCAATCACTCTTGTTCTGTTTGTCTCCCACTCTTATAACAAGATCCAAGCCCGGCGAGAGAGAAAATGATATTATTATGTGTCTTAACTTTTTCTCCCTCCGGTACAAACACGTAAGTATAAATTAATGTAAATATATGTATTTTTTAATCCCACTGGAATTAGGCTCCACCTCCAATGATTGCTACACAAAATTAAGAGAACACTGTCGAAAAAACGGCCTCTCGAAAATATTATTTGGATGACCGCGCGGTAGAAGAGTGTTTTCAACCCTGACAGTTGATAGATTTGTTTTGTAAGTTGAGCATACGGGGCAAATGTTAAAATTCAAGGGTAAAAAATAAGTTTAAGGGTTTTTGGGGGAAATTACCAAGTGAGTGAAGAAACATGAGGTGTATTCGGAATCAGCGCATTCACATTATGTATTTGTAAACATTTCATCAAATGTTTCGAATTTTAATAGGTGAAAAATCGTAAAAAATCGAGCACCTGGGTAACATTGCCGGAAAATGATAAAAAATAGTTCTTTGTAAATTCGCTCATCCCCCACACATGCTGTATGACTGGTTTTTGCTCTCCTGAAAAGTTTGATGGGTCTCTTGAATCTGCTGATACAAGCGTATTTCGTTATGAACAATCGTTATTGCTATAGTTCTTCAGTTACTTCGGAACTAGTGTTCAGTTCTGGAGCTCTTATTTACATAGGTACCTGTATTTATATTTTCATGTGCAACCTCGGACGACAGTGACACTAGGAATGGTCTAAAAAGTCCAAAATAGTGGCCATACGTCAATAATATTAAAAGAAAGGTTAAATTCGTTGGCCAGAATTTTCAGAGAATCCTAACGGGTCAAATTAAAATTTAAGGGTCATAATGGGCTTTGAAAAAACTCACTATTTAATTCGAGGGTAAATTACCACATTCAGTACAGAAACATAAATATATAGGTCATAATTATTATTTTGGTTTGTAATGTGCGATATCAGCGCGGAAATTCTTATTATACTGTCCCATCAATTATTAGAAATTTTCATCGTTTAAAAGCACCTGCGGCGAAATTGGCAGAAAATGGTTCTTGGAAAATTGGTTAATCAACTCATGCTGAATTACTGGAACTTTTATGAAACCGGTTTAATAATCAGGATGAGATGAAATATCAGTCGCTACGAGAGATGACTGGAGCATTACGGGCTGTATCTGTGTGTGTTGCGGTCTAACTCGATCAACGTTTCCTCTTAATTGCCATCACACGAGATACTTGAACCTTAAAGTGTAATACTCTTCCATCACTGATCAGCTCTCGGATCTCGCCAGTTCAGAACTTTTAATCTTTTCAGGATCTGAAGTTCCTCAGTGCTCAGTCGGTATCCATCTCTTTCCCCCATCTCTAACGTACTGCTGGTCATCTCAGTCCTTCACAAATGAGGCTGTCCCGTTTCTAGGGGCAATTAGTGCTGGTTTTACGTCACCGCCGAAATCAGACACTGACTGGGAGCTGTTAGCTACTATTACGCAGTTTTCTACTGTA
Source organism: Lygus lineolaris (assembly GCA_030264115.1). Taxonomy (NCBI): domain Eukaryota; kingdom Metazoa; phylum Arthropoda; class Insecta; order Hemiptera; family Miridae; genus Lygus; species Lygus lineolaris. The sequence continues at coordinate 22,187,676 of JAEMON010000015.1, read as the reverse complement.
CATAATATTGAAACATTCAAATCAGTTTGGCTACGCTGATTAGAATAAGAAGGTACAGAAGAACCAAAAAATTGGATGTGGCATCAATCCTGCAACAACGCTCTGGAAGAAGTCATCATTACCCAACACGTTCTCGACGTTTAAGAAACTGGCAGATGAAGATTATTAGTATAAAGAGACTTAACTAATGCGCTCGAGAGAGAGTTTACTCGAGAAAAATATGTAGTCGATATAAATTTGTAAAAAAAAAAAAAAAAAAATCACAATTTTACCAAACATTGGAAAAATGAGGAACATTTCTAAACTTCGTTTGGCTATTTCTTCAATGCAAATAGCTAACTACCTATATGGTAACAGCTGCTGCTGATTTTGAGGAATGTTCAATTGAAATTGCTTCGCTTGGCTGACGTTCCAAACAGTAATTTATTGTTTTTCCTGAAGGCTAAGTAGTAGTTGTTGGCACATTCTAAAAATGTGAAACACAGTAGGCCTCAGGGTTCTAAACATTGTGTTATTCATCTTTGCTGTCTCTCTAAGAAACTTCTTTCACTCTTGCAAGTGGAAATTTCCCCTAAATTTAAATTTTTTCGATATTATCGAAAATATCGAATAACGTGTGTTCCAGCTGAGGATGGCCATCGATAGTCCATAGTATCGATCCAGCTGATGCTGAAGGAACATTCCAATATACTCGTGATATAATATCTAGAATAGGTATCTAGTATATAGGTCGATATAGGTAGCCATACTTTTTGAAACGATCCAGTAGAAATTATAATTTCATGGAGATACATCACTAGAGGTGCTTTCAATCTGACAGTAGTTGAAACTTGAAATATTTGTTCTTAACAATCTCCATTGACTCAACAACCGAACAATACCTACGTTTCATTCAAGAAATTCTTGAGTGCTGAGACCTGAGACAGAGGTCGGTACATCGTCCGGGCGTTGTAACTGTATATTCGCCTCTCCAGGTCAGGTATCGCGTGTCACCTCCCATCCCAACTACAGCAGCAGCCGCAGCCTTGTCATACCCGAAAATTTCACGCTTCCCTGATTTCAGGCCGGCATTCCATTTCGAGATGCCGCTGCGTCCTTCTCGCCGAAGAAGAAACGGAATGGTCGTCATTTGAGACCCACAGGAATTTCTTTAATGTAAGAGCCTTGAAGCATGGATATTGCATTTATACGTCAAATTGGACGTTTTACACATCAATTTGAAGGTTTTCCATTTCAAGTTGGAGGGAGACGGAAATATCTGCCCCCCTACTCACTTCACTTGAATCCAGCGGAGCACTGCTTTTCAAAAATCAAGTTGTCATCAAGACAAATCCTCAGTGGGCCCCGAACAGACCACGACGTGTGTGACACAATAAGCCGAAGCGTTGCCACGGCCACCACATTGGACTGCACAAATTACATGACGAGAATGATGGTAGACCAGGCAGCCGCTGCTGCTATGCAAGACTTACGTTTAAAAAAAATAGGTTTGCCCATTATTTTTTGTTCATTATGTTCATTCATGCCTGTTGAATGTTATGTTTCACGCGTTAATTTGTTGTTACTGCATTCCCAGAATTAAATCATGTATTTCTGTCATCCTCCAATTTGAAATGGAAAACCTCCAACTTGACATGGAAAACCTCCAACGTGAAATGGAAAACCTCCAACGTGAAATGGAAAACCTCCAACTTGAAATGGAAAACCTCCAAATTGATGTGTAAAACCTCTAATTTGGTGTGTAAAACCTCTAATTTGGTGTGTGAAACCTCCAATTTGACATGAAAATGCAATATACGGGATGTTTCAACTGTGAGCCGTTTTTAGGAATAGCCTCGTTCATCTATCAACTCCACGATTATTCTGACGCTACCGTCAGGGACTTGAGGACGACGGGGAAAGCGAAGGTTTGGAGGATTGAGTTGTAGCCTGGCCCTATGAAAATCCTTTCATCCGTTTAGTACACAATATTTCAATATCGTGTCGTTCCCATGTCATTTATTTCACGTCATTCTCGTTGTTACAGAGCAAGGACAGCCTGGAGCTGAAGGTGGTAGACGTGAACCCCTGCCTCACTCAGCTGGCCGACACACTTGAAGAGGCGTCGGAATGGAGGAAGGCCCACGCGGACGTGATTCACAAAATCAAGGTAACCCCACATTCACCTTCCGCCTTCATTCGCGTCACTTATCGAAAGTTGACCCTCTTACTTTCGTTGAACTTGAGACTCGTATTTTACTTCCTTTCACTAACTGAAGGGCTTTTTATTCGTAAGCAAAATGTTGCCCTCCGTATTCAAAATTCCCCCCTGCACCTGACGTTTCAGAGCTTTCTGGACATCAATTTTGGTTCCTCGTACTGTGTGTCCGTCCGTGGCCAATTCGACTTTAGGAAGCTATAATACTGCCCACTCAACATGACAGACTTTTTTCTACTGTCGATTTATGATAATGACTCTCAACTCTCACCACCACAATTTTCGTTATCTCGAAGGACGAGCTGGGATGGCGGCAGTTTCACAATACCACACAAACGGAGGTTCTCATCTCGTAGCTACTCAGAATTATACCTACACTTAGAAACCACACACAAGCGGATCGTCAGGGACAATAACACATCATGCTCAGCGCTTTGAATAATTGAGCTCTTTAAATGCTCCGATGCCGTAAGGCGTTCCTCCAGCTTGTTGCCTTTTAGGGCAAACAAAAACCCTGTCATCTTCTCTTCAATCGCTGGTTTTTCCTGGTTGGCTGTGGTTATTCCTGTTCGATAGTGAATTAGCTGCCACCGCAACCTTCGTAAGTGTTGCTAATGAAAAATGTAGATGGAATTTCGCTGGCCCGAGGTACTTCCCATTTCCTCCTCGGGTTGTGCTAAATAGGAAGTGATTTTGTTCCTTCGGCTCCAAATTAAAATCAAGCACCCCGCCCAGGTTTCTATGTCAGTAATATTCAGGGTCGCCAAACGTCCTGGTTTGACTAGAGCAGTCCTGGTTTTGGTAGAAAAGTCGTTTACACTAAACCGTATGGGAGTCAGAGTCAGTAGGTACCTATTAATACACATGCTAGATGGTACACAATGTTTTGTTATATTAATGTAATAATCATACTTTTGATGATTGTATTGTCAACAGCAATTCAGCTGAATTTTCATAACAGTCGATATTCAGGGTCAAAAAATGCTAGAACTTGGTTGTTTTGAAGGTGAATTAGGTAGGTACCTACGTAATGTGAATTGCACCACAGAAACATGTTGTAGGGATACATAATATTAGGGGATGTTCACGATAAATGAACCGCACCCTTTTTTCTAGTTAACCCTGTATTTGAACTCCAACTTTGAAAAGTTCGAGTTTTAGTGCGAGTTTGAGGGTTAAATGCACCCTTAATCATAATTTCGTGTACTTATCCAATAAAATGATAAAATCCAAAACTCTTACTCATAATTTCGTGTACTTACCCAATGAAATGATAAAATCCAAAACCCCTCCCTCAAGGTCCTACTTAATCCCATCTGATTATTCTGATGAGATTTCACTAAAAAATTGCTCTTGAAAATTGCCATAAAATGCCAGAAACTGAGAAGTTGATTATTTGAGAATTTGATTTTTACGACCTATTGGTTATAGTGGATATTGGATTATCCGTTCATAGTGTACCCAGCAGATCATGTTTGATGGGACGTCAATTGTGATTGTGTACGTGTCTGTATTGCATCGGTTCTGATACCAAACCCATCTGTCTTCCGAGCTATCCGGGCGTAGACTACTCAGAGATGAACCGGCGCACAGTAGTACAAATGACCGATTAAGGTGTTCAAAAGTATAATGTCAAATAATGACGGTTTTTCTCATTGGAGGTTGTTAGCTTTTAGTTATTAGGCCAATATCGTAGCCAGTAGATCCCAGAGAGTCAATTTTGGGTGATAAAAGTGTCACCGATTCCATCCCGATGAATATCTGCTTTTGTTACATCGACCGAGTTTCCAATGTGATTCACACCTCCTTCGGACATGGGTGACGTCGGGACTGGTAATTAACACTTTTAATGGCAATTCATTTTTTTTTTTAGATTAATTAAATGTTGCGTACGACTACTTGTAGAAATAGACATATTTACCTACTTAAAGAACTTTAGAACTTTACTTACTTATCACTGGAAATGAGTGCGATCTTATGCTCATATTGGGTTGATGAAAAGTTCTAGTCATTAATCATCAGCTGATGAGCGAATTTTCGAAGAATCATTTTGACTGATTCGGTGGGTGATTATTATAGGAAATTTCACGCTGATTTCGAATATACCATAATATTCCCATGTTTAAGATGGTAATTCACACGGAAAACCTCTAAAAACAAGTGGTTTTCCCTCGAATTTCAAAATCTAACTCCTATGGTTACGCCAAAAATTCTTGCCAACGAATTCATCTTTTTTTTTTCATTTTTTTAATGTGATACTTGATGAATTTATGAGATAAGTACAACATTTTCTTTTTGTGTAACATAGGTGATTCAAGTTTTCCTATTCATATTTTTGTAAATTTTCCTTATAGATTTCTTAGCATTTATCATATTTTCCTGGTTGAAAACGTTGAAACAAAACAGCACTCTCTTATTTTTCGAAGTTTTAAATCTTTGAGGTGTTGAACCGACGCAAAATTTAATTGTCCACAACTTTTTCGTGTGACAAAAAACACTTATGACAGTAACCAAGGGCTCCAAACAACAAAATATGTTGAAAAACGTGAACTTTTCACGTTTTCCCATGACAGGATATATAGGAATATGTAGTATATTCGGAATCAGCGTCAAATTTCGTATAAGATACTCTCTTAAAATAATTTTGAACACCTAGACCCGTCTGTGCAACACACAGTGGCTCGAAAATAGGGTTCGCCTCCACATCATAACGGATACGAATACCTGAGCGTTTCAAAATAATATTGAAAATCCCTTGTTGAAGGCCCTAAAACACGCTATTTTGATCCCCAATAAGCAAATTCCATTAAATTAATCACACCCTCCTTCACCACAATTTATTTGCTTCAACCCGCAAAAATATTAGTGATTCAACTTGAAGTTCATAATTTTGTAGATAGTGCACCTAAAAACGTCAAAGTAATGAGAATTGCAGTCATGCAGCGTGAGTTAATGGGCTAATTTTCAATTAGTTTGTTTAACCAATTTTTAGCGATTATTGAACTACGAAAATTTGTGTATTTGGTGGGTTATTTTTAAAGGAATGCTAATATACCTCATGTTCCTATATTTTATATGGTAATTTTTACCAAAAACCCAGAGAAATCACGATTTTTGACCATAAATTTTCAAAATTTGGCCCCTAAGATTACTCCGAAAATTCTGGCCTCCGCACTCTCTTTTGATACTATCGACATTTTGCATTTTATTTTATTTTATTTTATTTTTTTAGAGTTTTAGAATCTTATATTGAACTTTTCAGGAATTTTTCGAAAATAAATTCAATATTTCAGGAATTTTGCATTCTATTGGATATAACATTATATTATTTTTAAAAATGTAACTTCAGAAATCGTTTTGGAATAATCTAAAACAGATTCCCATCGATAATATAATTGAAAAATGTGCATACTTACCACACATTTCTTGAGTCATTCCAATAGCTTCATTTAGTTCGAAAATTCGTTAAAAAAATAAAACAGTCGGTTCAATAGGTCAGCAGGCTAGACTAACAAACAAGTAGGGTAACGATTACCTATACAAATCTCGAGTTTCAAAAGTATCAGAAATGAATGTGTACATGAATGTATACCTATATGTACTGATGCTTATTCGTACTCTCAATGAATCATGCGCTATTATAGCTGCATTGATAACATTACGAATTAAGATTAAGATAAGATTACTAAAAACGTAACAAAACGTAATAAGATTACTAAAAACTCCAGTCAAAAATCCGAATTTATTGAAATTGAAAATGGGCTCACCTCCAGCGCTACCCTCAAAATACATTCGAACATAACCAAATGAATATTATCTATGTAATAGAGTATGTACCTAATTAGTGAAAAACTTGTGTTAAATTGAATGAAACTCAATAAAAGAAAACGCTTGCAATCATAGACACACCGGAAACCACCTGCGATGGTCGCCGTACTCAAACACCCTTTGAATTTGTTTGAAATTAAAACATGATGACAAGAGAAAAACGTCTGCCAAGTTGGGTGGGCAGTAAAGCTTCCTCACTTTTGTAACATGGACGTATAGAATCAGTTAGTGAACATTTTAACGAAATTTCTAAAAAAACTAATTTCAAAATTGCGCATGCGCAGTAGGTATCACTGATAGAATCGTGTTGAAATTCGAAGGAAATTGTCAACCTCCAACTACCCTCCGAATTAGAACTAAATCGGTCCATAAGGAACAAAGAAATCGTAGTGTCAGGAAATTCACGTTTGCGCATGCGCTCACGCTACTAGTGGTCCGATGGTGATCAAATTCATAGGGGACCCTCTAGGGTCTTACTCGAGTAATCCCTGGAAATTTCACAGAAATTGGTCGAGTAGTTCCGGAGATACGCCTAAGCAAACAATTTTCAAGTTTGCGCTTGCGCAGTAGCTATTACTGAACCAATCGTGATGAAATTCATAGGTTATAGTCTAGGAGTCAGTCTAGAACTACCCTGCAAATTTGAGCGAAATAGGTCAATTAGGGACTGAGATACTATAGGGGATAGGGGTTTCAGGGCATTCGCGTTTGCGCATGCGCTCACGCTACTAGTGGTCCGATGGCGATTATATTGATAGGGGACCGTCACGGGACTAACCCGCACAATCCCTGAAAATTTCATCAAATTCGGACCACATCTTCATATAGTTTTGCCTGGGACAAGGAATTGACCACAGACCGACAGACAGACAGACAGACACGGAACCAAAATTGTTCAGAAAGCTCTGAAACGTAAAAAGCAAGTGGAAATTTTGATTTTTGAGGACAAAAATTTTTTTCGTTTCTTGCACGAATACATAGCTTCCTACCTTTGGTAGTGAGGAAGCAAAATTCATGTTTTCTGAATTCAAGTTAACTTGCTATATTATATTATCGGCCAATCTTGCCTACCCACAATCCATTTGTGTTGGCGTTGGGTGTTACTTGATTGGTATTGGTTGTTACTATTTATACTCTAGTTTGTTTCAAGAGTATTTTGTTTCTAGAGTTTGTTGTAGTTGTGTCTAGTTTGTTGTACATGATTTGCTGACTCTTGGACTAACTAACAGACTGAATACCAGAGTTCCAAAACTCAAGTAAGTATAACAACTTGAGATGCAATACGACAATTTTAAATTCGGAGGACACAATTTTTCTTTCAAAAATCACTTCTTAGACGAGGGAGCAACGTAGTAAACCAAGTAGTATGCCAAGAAAAAAAAATTATATAATTTCTCCACTTCATGGAAAAACATTGAATCATGGATATGTTTTTTGGCAATGTATTTTCTTATCCACTTTTCAATGTTTTTCCATGAAATGGAGAAATTATATAAATTGTTGAACCTGCTTCATAATTAACGAACTGCTTCAGATCAGAGGCCACATACTATATTACAGCTTCGTAAAGTGAATAGCCTAGAAATTGGCTTTGAGAGCCGCTGAGCTGATTCTAGCCCTATACATCACCAAGTGCTAGTCCTTAAGAGGCCACACATACTACATTACAGCTTCGTAGAGTGAATAGCCCAGAAATTGGCTTTAGGAGCATAAGGAGCATGGGGAGAGCCTCAGCCCAAAATCCATGTTAAAAGGGCTTTACAGAAAAAATATTGTAAACTGAAAGCTTAGTGCAATGAAACCTGGTGTCTTTGAAGTCAAGAAATTTCGGGCTACAAACTTGTACTAAACTTAATTTTTGAAATGGAGCCAACGATTAGGAAGCCCAGCTTGATAAACATTGCTCCGGATTCGCTTGTTCCCGAATGCTCTCTCTCGTTCTAATACTCCCTTCTGTTGGAGTATTCTTAGAAAATAGCTGGCCGACCACCAGAACAGTCAATGGGCTCGAGGAGGCTTGAGCCCAATGAAACCGGCCAATCAACTGCCTAATCGCTGTGGAAAAAAGTAATGTACGAGTTGGATAAAAGGAGCCAGGTGGTACGCGTGCGCCCGTTATTCCCAAAGCAAGGCTAGCAGATAAGACCAACATAAGGTTCTGGGATTTTTCAAAATATTAGGGTGGTTGAATGGAGTTGACAGCTTTTACTTTCGTTTCCCCAATATTAGTTACTGCGACTGGGGAACCGTTCTTAGACTTGTTGGATTTTGTTAGATTTGCTGGATTCGGGATCTGACAGGGGTGATGATACAGTTGAAAATGCGATGTAACATGCATTTTAGCCTCGCCTGGTACCTAGAAACTACTCTGGTGTCCGCACGAACACCAGGTATACTTACGGCCCTCTTTCTGCGGCTTAATTGCTCCCTCTCACGAGCGACTTTATAGCGTTAGTGAGAACTGGGAAAAACTTCATTGTGGCTGTGAGATACCTTCTGCAAACGCTAGCGTGTCATCTCTCATTGCGCGGAAACAGAAATAGAACGGACAAACTGAACTTCCAAGTTCCAAAGGTCGGCACTCGACACTTATTATCAGTTGATGTAGATTAGATAGCTGAGCCTTTTACAGAGAACTACATTTTTACTTTCCTCAGCCCACCTGAAGGTGAAAGGAAGTATT
>JAEMON010000015.1:22137755-22150924 GCA_030264115.1 Lygus lineolaris | reverse complement strand
TTTTGTCATCATGCATAACTTCGGATCTATCCTGTCAATTACGGTGAAATTTTTACCATCTTATTCTATATTTGTGACCCATCAGAAATACCTATGATCGGCGCCGTGCAATTTCACTGCAATGAGGTTATTTGAAATGCATTCGAATCCTCACTGACTCCTGAAATTTATTAGACGGTGAAAAATCGTGAGAGTGGACCATTTATAAAGGAATAGGCGGGGAAACTTGTGTTACTGACTGAAGCGTCGACTAAAATTAAATTTGGTGCCAACAAAGGCGAGTGTGTAGCCGTGATGTAGTACGATCAAGATTTATTTTTAATCGGGTTCGGGGCGGCCTAAATAGTGAAGGTGAAGCCAGACCTCTCGATAGGCGCCGTGTAAAAGGAAAAAGTAAAAACCGGGTACGACTGGACGGCCTCTATGGACCGAACGAAGATTGAATTTACTATGAAACATTTTGAACCAATTTTAGCGAGGTTCGAACAATGAAATATCTAACCCCACAACTCAAATGCAGAGTCGTTTTTTCGTAATTCAGATCAGTAGTCAATGCAGATTACTCGTTTGTTGCAGTTCAGGATCAGTAATAGCTACTGCGCATGTACAAACTTAAACTTTGTCATTATGCATAACTTTGTACCTGTTATAACAATTTCGGTGAAATTTTCACTATTATTCTGAGGTTGGGTCTATAATGTGTTTGTCGGTACATGTTTCGTTTTCATATGAAGGTACTAAAAGTTTTTCTGACCTAAACGGAAGGTACTTGGGGCTATTCCCTCGTGTCAGCGTTGTGTCCATTATTCCTTACACTTATTAATCCCCCGCTTATCAATCCCTTACACATAGGCACATTACCTATATGACCCTTGACTTAGGCTGACGAAGACGGAGTAGTTTCTTATTTTAGTACTTTATTCCACAACGGAAAATGGTCTCATCACCGTTCCACCCTCAGCATATTCTGAGGAGTTTTTTGAATCACAGCCGTTGGAAAATATTTAAAGATTACCGAAAAACGAAATCTTGGAAGTGAAGATAGTTCACGGAAACAAGGGGTAAAAGAAAATACTCTGCCAAGCGGAAATGGCACATAGCTTCTTAGGGTCTAAGAAAAATTTGAACGAAATTGTATGAAATCTGTGGTTATTAGGGCTGTAACAACGAAATTTGGTGAATTCGACGTTAGCGCATCCGAAGAATCTGCCGCAGATTCAATCATGATGAAATTCATGTGGAACCTCAGGGGGCCCTACCCGCATATCCTTGAAAATGTGGACAAAATCGGATGAAAACTCTGGAAGATATGGCTGCAAAAAGCAAATGCGGGCATTCATTATAATGCTTACTAATTTACAAATTCATACATATTTAATATTCATACATATTTTACTCTAGACAAAATCATACTAATTATGCTAACATAATCGTAGGTAATAAATTTCAATAGGTTTATATTATTATTATGCCTTTATTACTTTCCTCAGCTCACCTGAAAGGTGAAAGGAAAATATTGCAATAAGCAGCAACCCCAATTTCTAGGATACCTATCTCTCTCAAACTCTTAACATCTCGTTAGAATGGTTCACCGAAATAGCCATTTTCAGTTTTTCTATGGGTGAAGAAAGAACCAGATGTTTTTTCCCTGGTTTTTCATTTACAATTCTAGTTGTTACTGCAATATTGAATTGAATTTTTACCCCCCCCCCCCCCCCCCCCCCGAGTCGTGTTTTACTTCTCTTTCTTGGTGCTTGCTTCACTCTTATTTTTGTCACAATATCCAGCTAATTCCAAACCCATTCTATATTTCCGTCCCACCGCCCTTATTTCGCCAGATTGCACGCGATGGCCGTAAATTGAGGAAAAAAATGACCGGACGAATGCTTCTGAGCCCAGAGCTATTGAGGGAAAGTTGAAATTATAGTGTTTTTGGCATCTCACTAAATTTATTCTGAAGTTATTATCACATTCTGTTCAGAAGTGGTTCGACTAAGAATAATCATCGTGAATAAACATGAATGGGACATGTTTATTTTTGTAAATTTAGGAATCAAGATCAGAATTCAATCTACGAGTATATTAATAAAATCGTGATTCATTCTGTCTGTAATTAGAATCATGATTTTTTAAAGTTTCATGGTGTTTGAAAACGATTGGCATTATCACTTCAACTTTTCTCTCTCACTCTCTTTGTCCCTTTTTCACGGCTGCAGAGATCATCAATTTGATAATAATTGATGTTAGAGGGAGTATTTTTTATTTGTCGAATCGAATGAGATCACCCAGAGCAGTGTTCGACAAACTGTTCCCCTCCCACAAGTGCTGTTGCACAGGAAACAACTGAAGCACGATTGTGAGTCTCAAATTGATTTGGACTGAGGGAAATACTGGGGGCCTACAGGTAGGGTAAACTGGGGGCCCACAGATATGCGTGGAGTCGCAAATGAGGGCCCATAAGATGAGGGTGCCCACGGATGAGTCGCAAATGAGGGCCCACAGATGAGGTAAACTGAGGGCCCACAGATGAGGTAAACTGGGGGCCCATAGATGAGGAATACTGGAGGCCCACAACGCTGAAAGTGTATGAAAATTTAATGTCCAAGTTCTTAAAAACTTGAGCTCACATAGATCAGCTGAGTCAAAAATTGAGCTCACATTGTCATTCATTAGCTGAGTCAGAAATTAAGCTCCCCAACTACATATCTGTGTTGAAAATTGAGCTTCTGTATCAGCTGATCGAAAATTGAGCTCAGATAATTCAAGTCAAAAATGAGCTCTGGGACGAGTTCCATCGAAATTTGAGGTCTCAGTTCAGCTGAGTTCAAAAATGAGCTTAGCTGGGTTGGAAATCGGCCAAACATAGAAGTTATAGATATGGTAGGTAATTGTTGAAATCAAAAAAGACCCAAGGGGGTCCAAACAGAAGGGTTATCTATAGAACAAAATGAACCGTTGAGTAATAATTTGCAGCGTGTTGGCCTTCCAACTTTACCTTTCTGCCAGAAAAGTATTTTTTTTTTTTTTAAATAAATATAATTCGGTAGTTCAGGTGGGATCCCTGATGTACGCCTGTAATCCCCATTGTTTGGAAACTTCCCTAATATTAGCTTTATAAGGGGGAAGGGTTTTATGTAAACTCTTGAAGCTAATTTTAACGTTTCTTCTCCTTCTCTCGCCAAAATGGATTCTCACTAAGGAAGGGGGGTATCAACGGGGAAGAATCGTCCCAGGAATGGCAGACACATGGTAGTTGGTTATTTTGCGGTCTCTTGAGCCTTTTCCTTAACCTCTTAGTCGAGTGTACAGTGCGTTCTTTGTAAATTTCATTCGTGTACAGTCGTAAGATAATTTACACAATTCACTCAATAAAAATGTGTCGTTTGAGTTGATTTTGAATTGTTTCTGTTACAGCCACGCTTAGGTACGTACTTCAAATTATTCAGTTTGGTTTCCTATTGCTGGATTTTAATAAATAGTTAAGTCGAACAAGGTACTATATGGTAAATGATCCATGAACCTTGAGATTTTTACGGACTCTCCTTTGTCTATCCATTAATCTGGTCATAATTTCCATCAAAACACACATAATTTTTTCTTCTATAATTTTCACTAATTTCACAAATTCTATCTTTCGTGAACTGTATTGCTCTGGATCTAAATCATTGAGGAACTAATAAAATCTTTTTGCCTCAAATAAGGCAAAACATATTATAAACGTACCTTTATGAATGACCACAGTGTTGCCCGAGTACGAGTCTGATCATTTTTCACCATAATTTATTCAATTCCGTAGATTTCAAAAGTTGAGAAGAAACTTAATAAATTCCTCTCATCCAAGTATACACTAAGTATACTGCACTAAGGTACACTAAGCATACTGCACAATATTTTTTCAACTCTTGGGTAGTATTCATGATTTAATCATGAATACTACCTTAGGCATTATAAATCATGTTAAAATGATGAAGTATAAATAAAATAATGTAAAAAAAAATAATTTTTTAAATAAAATTATAAAAATCGCCTATCTGAACTGCCCACTACAGCGTGGATTTGAGGAAGGTTTTTTTGGTGTGGTGTTGTGAGGGAAGCAAGCTTCCAAATCATCGATTTACGAGATCATTTATCTGAACTAGGTATAACCACTATTCAATATTTTCTCAGGGGTAAATGTAAAAGTTAATGTAAAAAGTAGGGGTATGCAAAAGTTTCAAGGAAGTTACCGTCTGTTTTACGTTTTACTTTTGAATGGGCTTATTTTCTTGGAGCACCTGCTGAGTCACCGTTGGTGGTAGTCCTGCCAACCAATGTTTCTCTATAACATGTGGATAATGGTTTTCCTAATGGAACGAAAATTGGGGAACAATTTGGGTACCTAACTTGGAGGATTCAGTACAGGACTGGTGCTTATGGGCTGCAGGCAGAGCGTGTAAATGCAGCCGATTTATGGGTGAACTTGGCAGCCGCAGAGGTGTCTGAGCTTGAACTGACAAAAGCGGAGAGACCTATCAAAGCCTAAAGTGGTTCGTTTCGGGACACTAACTTTAGTGGGCACCCTCCTGGATTCTGTTGTTGCCTCTGGAAGGAGAGATTTGGTCTTGTGCCAATTTGACACTTCTTTTTCTTTCTTCTTCGGACAGATCGGAACAGAGGGAGGACTGGACCTGGAGAGCGGGCGACAGTGTCTCAGGAACTTGGCCCAGGAACTCAGCAGTCGAATCGAGTCTTGTGAAGATTCCTGGAAACGATTTTCCGACGCCCTCGAGTCCCGTCATAAGGACAGGCAGCTTTGGGAGACCAATATGGCTGCCAGTAATAAGGTACGTCGCTTGCAAGTTATTTCAATTTTATAATTAGGTATTAAGGAAAATGTTTTTCATAGCTGAACAAAATGCACTGAATGATTTTATTATAGATAGGTAGTAGGTAGTAACATCTATTAAAAAATATATTTATTTATTGTCTATACTCAGTAATTGTTAATTTAATTTACCTGCTTGGTAAATATTCGGGTAAAAATTACTATTGGAATACCATTTTTTTAATTTGACCATTGGATATCTGTTGAACCAAGGCAATTTTGTTATTATACATTGGTGAATTATTTGTAAAACGTCTACAACCAACAAGATAGTCAGCTAATCGTCGTAGACCAAGGTGCCAAGGGTTAGGAAAGCCTTGAACCACAAATTATGTTCCAATTTTTAAGGTTTTGGCCCGATTGCCAAGGTTTATTATTACATAGAAACTATAATAAACCAAAATCAACGTTCCGAGCTTTACTAGATACGATGCCAGCGCTGAATCGACAAACCTGTTGATGATGAATTTACCTACAAAGGTAGTTATTCAAAACACGTCAATTCACTACCTACTTTTTTCAAATTACATGTTAATAGAGCTATAAGAGGTGCTGATATAATTTATGTTAAGCATTCGTTGAATATACGATGTTGATATTGAGGTAGGGGGTAGGGATGTTTCGATTATATTAATCGCAATGTAATGATCATACTAAATATTATTATTTTGATGTTGCTGACAGACGGTGGACTGGGTGTCAAAGCTGGACGCTCAGCTGTACCCCGTTCTCAACCCCGAACTCCACACGGCCCGCCAACTCGTGAACCACGTGGAAGAGAAACTCAACACTGTTCTACCGGAAATTAGAAGGGCTCAGAAAGAAATTCAACTGAGGATAGACACCGCCGAAGCCTTACTCAGTAAAAGTATACATAACCATATAGTTATTTTGGTATCTACGCTATACTACTACTTACCGTGACGTCATGTATCAGGAATAGGGTCAGAATTAATCTAAACACACCTTACCGCTGAGCTATCGGAAAAATATATTTCCATGTATATTTCCATCATCAGGGCCTAGAAACAAAAATCTAACGACTTGTGTTAAGCACTTCAGCATGGCACCAAACCATTAACAAACTAAAATTGATCTCCTCCACTGTATCCACATTCTCAGTTACATTTCACATTTTAAATTTAACTACCTATACAACTTAAAAACCGATACAACTTACTTGAAGGCCATCAATTACCAGGGGACTGCACACCGCACATCCCCAACAGAATTTCGCAACTGATTTCAAAAACTAAAATTATCAAAACATTTACTGCTATCACACCAATAACTCTCAACAAGATTAAAACATAAAGAATAATTATAATAATAAAACAACTGGTAGGCACGTATCATCACAGTCAGAAACATTATCATACATGACGTCACAGTAAAATAGAGTGGGTCGATCATTACAACGTTTAATTACTACTACTTACGACGTTACCTTTGCCTTTTACCTTTGCGTTCGGGAGGCCCCCAGAAAAACCAACCTTTAGAGGCCCAGCAGATATACCTGTATGCATTACCTATTAAAAATAATCCTCCCAGGAAATTCTTCGATCTGTTATCAGGGTCGTTCTGGGGCCCAGGGGGTGCTCCGGGAAATTAACCTTCAAGGGGCCCCCGCAGATTTTATACATAGTATAATATTATAATCATAACTAATTAAAAAATCCTTCCGGAAAATTCTGTAATCTGTTACAGAAGAAAATATTGCCTCGTAATATACATTATATTATCTACTTCGTAGGTGCTTTCTTTGCACGAAGCCAGCATCAGCAGTGAGAGGGGGTTTAATTTTAAGCAGTAGGTATTTTAAATTATTGAAAAGTTTGAAACGAGAAGCGTCGTTTTGTAGTTAGTAGATACCCAAGGCACGTACCTTCTTACCGAATGAAAAATTACATTTGAGACCTTCCAATTCTGAGGCCCTATAGAAGCCCCAAGTGGCCCGTGGGTGTGAGGCTCATTTGATTATCAGTTTTTTGGTTTAAGCCCACCATGAAAATAGGAAATCCCCTTAGATCCGATAGCGGTGGGGCCCAAGTGAGAGGTGGAGGTCCCCCTGGCCGCTGGGGGAGCCTAGCAGTATGTACTATGAACACAGTAGAAAATCTGAGACCCACAGGCCAGTGGCAGCCCCCAAGTTATTCGATGGTACAAATACCATCGATACCAGAGGAATAGTATCCGAAGTATGCAGTTATGCTAATGCTAGTAAGGCAAATGGTGTAGGGGAAAGGGGAGTAAAATGGTTCATGCTGAAGTTCCCATAGCCACTTCTTACTTAATAGGACCTACGTTAGTAGTTTTGCCAATTTACTTAATTTTTTTCCAATTTTGATAATTTTTTTTCATAACGGTGGCCAGGGCCCCCCTGCGAATGGGGCACCGGTACCGCCCTGCCCCCAGCCCGACCCTAACCTTTGTGCTCTTCCTTTCTATTTATTGAAATTTCATATCATGGGTAGGTAGGTATACCTATCCGCTTTACGTCTATATCAATAAATAATGTCTGGTTACCCACGTATTACGAGTAGTATGTAGCTGGTGTTATACAAGGTGTTCACGAAGAGGCAATGCAAAGCAAAGCATTGTAAAGCAAGTCTAACCTTACAAATACACTACCGCAACACCCACATAATATAATCATGCTATGAGTCTAACCTTATCACAGAACGCCTAAGGCTTTATCGGCACCCTTCTAACCCTCCCTCTGTATTAGGTCATGCATTCCGCCTAATTGGGGCTCTTGGGCATGAAACGGAGAACATAAAAATATTAGTGTATAACTAATAGAAACGAGGGCATTGAGGAGCTATCACGTGACACGATATTCTTAGTATCTACACAAGTATCTAGTAGATGTTGTAATTATTCACGTTATTTTCGTTTAAGAAATGTAAGTACTTAAGCATGATACAGCGCACGCCATGCTCACTCTGCACTGCATGTAAACCCAACACGCTGTGTGTTTGTTTGTTTTAAAAACAGGCGATTTTAAAGGAGCGAACGATGGGATACCGATAAGACTGAAAGAGCTCAACAGCCGCCTCAACACCATCTCCGCAGATTACCAAGTCCTGCTTGAGAAATTACTTACGTTTTTCAACAGCCTCGCCCAGGTAACTAGGAATTAAATTTTACTCTAAAAAAAAAAAAAATCGTAGGTATGAATGAATGGAATTAATGATGGAGTTTCTCGCTACAGGAAATCCTGTGCAGTAAGTACATAAGAAATCCTCTAGTCCTAAGCTTACGACATAATATTGTACACATGGTAGATACTTGATAAATTCCAAAAAAAAGAAATTACTTTTCATAAAATGCCAATTAGTTGAATAGGAATGGTAATGTCCTAACAAAATCAGCTACTTGCAATTTAACAGTAATTGTATAATTGAATTACCTACACATCCATCCCTGTCTGTCCTAGTTTGTTTATAACTTATTATAAGTTATAAGGTAGCTAGGCTAGTTTTGTGTTATTTCTCTCGTGAAATTTGTGTTTGTAGCTTTGGTGAAGGTGCACGATGGCAATAAATAATTCAATATTTTTAATCGTATTCCGTTATTCAATTTGAATGGGGAACTTTCATGGGTAGGAATTTTGCATTTTGAGCCTTACAATCTGATTCACTGTCCTTAAAAACCCCCTAGTGCAAATTTTCAGCTTGAAATTACGTCTTGTCCCGTCAGAAAATAGGTTGAGATAGGAGGACGTAATTTAGGTTCCGCAAACGATAGGAGCTGAGGGTCTTTCGGGGTTTTAGGGTTTTCGGTCAGTTTCAATCATCGGATACCCATCATATAGCACCTTTTCGAAAGCCCTCTTTAAGATCTTCCAAACGATGAAATAAGAAATTACCATGCAAGTTCCCTATTGTATCACTTAGCAATAAGGATCGGTGCCTAATTAGTGTTCAACCGACAAATTTTGGCTGTTGTCTAAGATCTTGATTGTGATCGTTGATACGTTTCAGGTGGAAAGTAAAATAGAATCCATTCAAAGAGAGCAACAGACTGCACCCTTGGCGAGGACGTTGGAAGATGCCATCCAGCAGATGCGAGAGTTCGAAGCTACCAAATATGCAATGACTGAAATGTTCCACATCGCACTGGTGGACAGCGGACAGATCATCGACAAAGTCAAGTCACAGGTATTTTTGCTAAAATAAAAAGCAACCATTCCAGTTTAGGGACATCTGATGTGTTCGACTTCCAGGATTGTTGGATTCAAATCCATGTGGTCACATTATCAATAAATATATAGGTAGGTCCTTGAAATAGAATAAGCGGTAATCCACCTTTTCCATACATTACCACAGTCTCATCCATTGTATTAATGAAAAGATACGGTATAATACTGTACATAATACTTGATGATACTTCATTATTGTTGTTTTGTATCCACCTAGGAGGGAGCTAATTGCGACTCTGACATCCGCACGATAGAAAAAGTCGTGGAGAGCGTTCGATACTCCTGGCAGAGGGTGTCTTCGGGACGGGAGTCCGCCCTGAGCAAACAAGAGAGCCGATGCAGGTTCGATCAGGATCTCGGGGAAGTTCATAAAGCTCTGGACACGTTGGGGGCTCAGTTGACGGCAACGAGGGGTCGCTACGGCGAGAACATCGTCGAGGCGAAGGCAACTTCTGCGGAGTTCGCCACCTTCGAGAGGACGATCGTGGTGAGAATGTCGTGATTTTTTCGAATTCCTTCCGTGTGTTAGGTGGTCAACACAAGAGCTCAGTACTTATCTGTAGAGATAAAATTTGGAACTTGCATAATTTTATACCTCAAAATCTGATTCAGAGCAGAGTTGGGCAGTAATTTATGTAATTTATGTAATTAATTACTTTTTAATGACCAATAATTGTAAATTGACAAGTAATAATTACAGTAGGTAGTTGATAATTATATGTCCAACTACTGTGATTGGTAATTGAAGGAAGAGCAACAACTTTTGCTAATTAGTAATAAATTGAAATTGGAGCAACTAGGACTGTTTTTAATAATTAATTATTTTTGGAGTAATTAATGACGTTGCGTAATTACCAACTACCAATTATTACTGTAATGGGAGTAATTATTTACTTTCGAAGTAATAAATTACTTTCGAAGTAATTAATTACTTACTTCAAAATAATTAATGTAGAGTAATTATTTACTTCAAAAGTAATTAATTTTGAGTAACTAATTACTTCAAAAGTAATTCATTTTGAGTAAGTAATTACTTCAAAAGTAATTAATTTTGAGTAAGTAATTACTTCAAACGTAATTAATTTTGAGTAAGTAATTACTTCAAAAGTAATTAATTCAATTTTGAGTAATTTTTCAAGTAATTGATTACTTTGAAAGTATTGATTCCATTTTGAGTAATTAATTACCTACGTTTGAAGTAATTAATTACTTTTTAAGTAGGTTATTAATCACATACTTTTGGAGTAATTAAACAGCTAGGTATGTACTACTGAAGTAATTGATGAATTCATGAGCGATTAATTGCCTACATTTTGAAGTTTTTACATTTCAGTCGATTTTAATGGATCGGCCAAAATAAAGCCTTTTCGATTGGTAAGTAACTCGTCATTTCTGGGAGAGTTCCTCGGTGATGTTACCTATGTGTATCTCTGGAAAAATTTTGAAATTATTTATGGTAACGGTATTATATTCAGGTAAATGGTTCATTTCACCACAAAAACAGTTTTATAATCAGAATTGTTCAAATAAAAAGTGATTTTTCACTCGAAATGTTAAGACTGTGTGGAGGGTCACTTTTTGCGGTATAAAGCATAATATACACAAAGGAAACAAGGTGGGGACCATTGACTCAGAGGAGGGCCTTCTCTACGTTTGGAAAATTTTGGATTTTTTTGGGTAATTGGTAATTAGTAATTATTTTAATTTCCAACCATAAAGTAGTTACGTTTACAAGTAATAACAACAACCAATTACGTAGTTAGAAAAAGTAATTGCTCAGTTTCAACTACTGATTACTCATGTAATTGGTACCTAATTGCAATTACTATTCTAATTACATCATCCTAATTTGCCCAACTCTGATTCGGAGCCCTTGAAACCTCGCAGTACCCATTTTATACTCGAAATTACGACTATCTTGACCAGGAAGTGGGTTGGATTGCGTCAATGTACGTGAGTTCACCAAATTCTGTCCAAAGCGTGTTTGAGTGTGGGTTGATTACCTAAAGATAAATAAGAACAGAAACAGTTTCCCTATAGTCCATCCAAACTCGGAAGGCACTTACCACTACAAGCGTACAAGCTTATCCCTCTGCCCCTGGAGAAGGCAGTAATGAGCTGTCACTGCCAACACGATTTTTGTGTGTGGTCTCTTCCGTGTAGTGAGCTTCTTGTGGTGAGTCGCGACCGCCTTCCGAGTTTTGACGGACTATAAGTAGGTACCTAATAACTGTAAACTTTTTACAGCTT
Organism: Lygus lineolaris; assembly: GCA_030264115.1. Lineage (NCBI taxonomy): Eukaryota > Metazoa > Arthropoda > Insecta > Hemiptera > Miridae > Lygus > Lygus lineolaris. Next base: position 22,139,606 of record JAEMON010000015.1, on the reverse strand, counting down.
CTAGAAGAAAGGATCAACGATTTCAGCAGAATGGGTCGAGAGTTATCCGGAGACGAAAACACCTTTGAAAGGGAAATTCAGTCACTTAGGAACAAATGGAACGCTCTCAGAGAGCAAGTCGTAGAGGCGAGAAGGCTCATAGACATGGCCGAAGTATTTTTCACACTAGTCGACGAGGTAAGACCACGCCAAATTAAGTATTCGTGTTTTCAAAAGACCCTTAGTGATGTCAGAACATTGAAGAACCTGTCATTTGGAAAATGAAAATTGGTTTAATACAGAAGTAAACAGGATTACAGGTACAGGTGGTTACATGTTGAAAAATTTTGACATTGGATGCATTATGTTTGATGTCATTGTTTGCAGGCGGAAGATTGGTTCAGGGAAGGAAATAGAGTTCTAGTCAGTATAGCTCAGCGATCAACCAAAGTGAGCTCGCCGGAAGAGGCGCAAGTCCTATTAGAAGAAATCAACTTGTTCCTTAAACCCGGAGAAGAGCGTCAAAATCGAAGAATAGACGAAATATCACAAATAGCTCTAGAACTGTGGGGTGAGCTATTCTGGAATTAGAAGTACTTTAGGTCATTTAGATACCTAGTGAACATCGCATACAGTCATCCAAATATGGATTCAGAGTTTGGTCTTGCTTATAGAAATGTGGCACATAATATCTTATTACAGCAGTAATCATCTAGTAAAATTTAAGAAGTTTTTTGTATGTGAATTTGCAATCTGTAGGTAATATAATAATATTATCATTATTATACCTAAGGTAGGTCGGTAAATGGATGACTAATGTAATTGCAGGTGATGACGTCACGTCGCACCTGAAACTCGTGAAGTCCGGGAGTAAAGAAATTCTGGACTCCTTCAACCAAGTAAGCGACAGCTTGAAGCAAATAGCCGCAAGGATTAACACGTCGCATCCCATCATAGAGCACATGGTAGTGGCTTCTTTTCACGATTCCTTTTGATTTATTTGTGGGTAGCCATTATGATTATAATTTGTGGGTTGAGGGTGGAAGGATTCTCGGCTTGCCTCGGGTTTGTAGATTTATTTGCTTAATGCGACATGTTTCGCAACACTTTTTCGTTGCCTCTTCAGGGATTGAGTCAGCTTTACGGTGCGGGCTTGCCCGACTTGTCATTGTCATAACATTAAATATGTGAATGCTTCGGGTATAGGGGTAGCCTTTAATGATCTGCAAAAGAGGTGAAGTAGAGTTATTTCGTTTAAAATAAGGCACGTTTAATGTAAAAATGATAAATTTGCAAGCAGGTAGATACTTACACTTGAGATTGGGATGGATACAGTACACATCTAGAATCCTGCCACCCTCAACCCACAAATTACTTTTGATTTGTTTTATTATATTATCACCCAATTTTGAATTAGATAGATAAATTCAGGTGGATGGAAGTAATCACCTGTGGCACTATGTTGTATGAACTTCCTGTGTAATCGTGAGGTGCTAACTTTAGGGATACAAGGCCCTTTAAACTCGATAGATAAATATACAAGTACCGTCAAGGGCCCGCAATAGGGACTGGTTTTAGAGGTTTTCATTGGTTATCCGGTACACGAAATTAGTTTTCCCCGTTTCTAACTATTGGAATGTGCTCCTCACTGGATTCCAGACACGATGACTTCACGAAATCGTTAAAAAAAAAAGCCGTCTTGTTTTTTTATTGTCAAAAAATTTCCCGATTCTGGCTCATAGGTTCTACTATAGGCACGCGACTTGTTTTTCGCCAAAAACCTATTCAACTCTTCCTTTTCTTCAATAGAGAAAAGGTATTTATTTTTTAAAGAAATTCTTCGTTCCCAAAACGTTAAAACAATATATTCTT
>JAEMON010000015.1:22098003-22122194 GCA_030264115.1 Lygus lineolaris | reverse complement strand
GGGGGGGGGGGGGGGGTTGGACGTGGTCCAGAGCTGTATAGTGGATTACGCCCTCGTATAGGTGCGTCTGTCATTCCGTCATTCATCCTGGGTCACTTCCCATCCCACGTCCATCCACTTTTCTCGGCTTGTTATCGCCTGACCATATATATTTATATTCTAGCAAAATGTGAGCTCTCCGTAGAAACACTGGGAACTTCGTGAAAGTTGAAACTGTGTTCAAATGAGAATATTCAAGACATCTGGTGCACGGCCGCCTTAATCATGCTCATTCCTTACCCTGCAAATTTGTGCTTTATATTCGGTTTGAAAATCCATGGATCGGATGATTACTAGCTTTTTAACCTGTGAGTTGTACTATATTCCGGTCATCAGTTGGAATCGATACCTGAATTGTGTAAACCGTCGGTATTGGGCGATATCCCGTGTGCTGCGTGCTCCATCCTCGTCGTAGGACTGTTGTTACTCCCCACCAAATGCCTTCTCTGGCTCTCAATCAAATTTGAAAAATTCGTAATAGCCTGTAATTCAAGTTAGACTGATCTAAAACCCCACTCACATCATTGTCAGATGGCCCCTGAAGCAGTGATGGAATGTGAGGAGCCAATCGTTAAAACCCATAATATGATCAATCTGCAGACACAGGTACTCCAACTTACGTTAATAATAGGCAGATTTCTTTCAAATCTCCCAAGATTGAGAAAGCAATGGAGTGAAAATTTGTCCCCTTCTAAAACCAATATTCCTTTCAAATTTTTACGTTTTCATACTTCTGGAAAACATTTTGTTTGGTGTCCACCTGTGTGAGTGAGATGAAAATTTTGGGTGTTGAACATAAGTGATTGGTTCAATAGGTAGTGAGAAATGTATGTTTACAAATTTGATGATCGCGCAAGCGCAAAGACTACTCTTGATCCGATAGCAATTAAATTGGAAGGTACAACAAACTCTAGTTTTCTGACTAGGTAAATACATGTGGGGGAAAGTCTATATCTGAATCGGAACTATGTATCGGCTATGTATCAGTATCGGAATCGGAACTAGAAGTCCTTACGCCTATATGTATGTATAATACGAGTAATCTGTTCTAAGTGAATAAAGAAAATATTTACAATTATATTCACATTTGTATATTTACAATTAATTATAGTCATTAAATAAATATATTATAATGACATTATAATGATGACATTAGTACTAATTTAATTGACAGGTGTAAAACAAATTAATTTCAATAATTTGTGTTGTCAGATCACAAGAGAAGGGACTCGTACAACCCTTGTTATTCAAGAAGCTTTCCCCAAAGATGCGGGGCTCTACGAGGTAACGGCCACCAACCCTGTGGGAACTGCAGTATCCAGTTCACAGGTAAGTAAACATGACCTGGAGTACCACTTCATCTACTTGTTTTTAATTTGTCGAAGGTTCAGATTCAGTTTTTTTGCTCGTGAAAACCTCTTTGTCATACTTGAATATAAATCTTCCTAACTACTTCATGAGAAGATAGATGAAGTTGCTTATACAAAACAAAACCAGGAGTAGCATTTTGATTTTTTTTTTCTAACACCTTTGAGATTATTATGAATATGCCTAATAATCTGAAAGGTCAAATAATCTAAATTATTAAGAATGAATTCGTTAGAGACACTGAATAAGATGCAGATGTTTGGTAGTAGTTACTTGAGTGAAGTTTTCTCATTTTTTAAACCAAGAACTTTACTCCTCTGTACTTAGAATGAACATGTTCCTATAAGCTAGAAAAAAGTACTCATCAATACATAACATACCTGCCTATGTTTACCATAGCACAGCAGAAACGTATTAATTCAAAAAGCCCTAATCTTCAACTGGTTAAAATAAAATTATTCTAAACGTTGTCAGGTGCCAGCTAGGTATACCGTAAGCCGAGGGTGCCACCTAGGTACTGTAGGCTGCATTGTTGTTATTTGTAGAGAAAAGAAAAACAACTTTCTTCCAGACCGCGATGCATTTTTAAGCCTTTGGCTTAGGGTAGGTACCTATCATCACCATTACGATCCAGCTTTTAGAAATATATTTAAACATAACATAATACAGTGTTTCCGCTAACTATCCCCTCCCCCCCTCCTATACTCTCTTAGTATGCATTTTAGAAAAAAAATTCCTAATCGTAACTCCCCTTTATTTTTTTGCGTATAGAATCAAACTATGAAAATTTTGCACACGTGCACTTGCGTAAAAAGTGCCCGATGCGCACCAACTTTGTTTTTTCAGATAGGAACCCCCCAATTTTGTTTTAATTGTAGATACAGATTCTACGTAAAATTTCATGAAATATTAACCTATCATTCGAATTTCAGAGTACGAGGCAATGGGTGTAAACACTCGCTAAATGGGCGCAAATTACCGAAAATCGAGTTTTGTGTAAGCAGGTATTGAATTACCGCGTGCAATACATGATTTCCCGGGTATTTTTGCACTCTGAATCGAGTGAATACTACCTAGGAAAACAGCAGAATGGTACATGGTTCCACATATCTTCAAAGCAGTATTGCGCAAATCGAATAACCGATACCACCACTTGATTCAGCGTGAAGAATACTCCGTAAATCATGCATCGCATGTGGTGATTGATTACTCATACAAAACTCGATTTTCGGCAGCTTGCTCACATTTAAAGCGTATTCACGCCTAATGACTCGTACTCTAAAATTCAGATGATAGGGATGTTACCTATATATGATAGGGATGTTACCTATATGTTTTCATGACATGTTATGGGAGACGTTTCTAAAATGCATACTAAGATTAACTGGGGGGGGGGGGGGGGGGGGGGGGGGGGTGCATTTAGCGGGACACCCTGTATAAGGTCCCTCGCGGACTCTTGCACCATGGGGTTTTGAAAATTACATCAGGTATAAGCTCAATTGGCGCACATTCTTTTTAGTAGGTACGTATCTACGAGAAGTTGATGTAACTACCCCATCGTTACACCATTGCCCAGCCTTCGTTAAGCCTTTGTTAGTAAAATTATTATTATACATAAAAAAAAAGTTGTAACTAGTAGACCTACTAATTTTACAGATGTTTAGATGGCTGATCCTTCATAATATACTATTAACAGTTGCTTCATCTTCAGCAATGACTCTTGATGGTACCTGATGATAATGGCTCATTTTTGTTCAAAGTTATACATACCTGCGAGTACACCGATACAAAATGTGGCCTCACTTCACCTCTCAGCTTCCTACTTACCTACGATGTCTTTTTTTTACGCAGGTTACTGTGAAGGGGAGACTTCCCCAGGAGTCTTCGGACACTGAAGTGCAGTCAGATATGGAGCCAACAAAACCTAAAGTGCAGCTTCACCTCAAGGATTTGTCCGTCTTTGAAGGGAAGAAAGTTCGCCTCGACTGCGTAATCGTTGGTGTTCCCGAGCCTGAGGTAGATATACTATCAGATCGAATTTTGAGAAAATTCATTTTTAAGTTGTCTGCTTCTAGTGGGTCAGCTCAGCGTCATAATGGGAGTACCTAGCAGTCTAAAAATTTGGATAATATACACTGCGTAGTACACAGTATAATGTATTGTTAACCTCTGAAAATTACAAATGAAATCCAACAAGTCATGTTATTTTAGATAGGTGAAATGTACTACCTAGGTGCTTAGTCACTCAGTTCATTTCTATTATCAAGAATGACAACTTTGTGACTTAGGGTTTCACAGCTTTTACGGAAAATCTATAACTCACAACTCAAAACTGACTTCAGCAATCGTAAGAGCTGTGAAAAATTTGATATGCCAGTTTTCGATAGATGCGTGTCTTGCCATATGGTATTTTGTTCTGATAATCACGATCACAATCGAAAACCAGTCCAATTTAACTGAAGAGCTCGATTCTAAACCCAACTGTCATATTTTCAGCATTTTGAGTTTGGGTTACTTTCCCGTTAGGGAGGCATAGGTGCACTTGTTCTGGCTGCTTTGGTTGAACCCATTTTTACGTGGTCGTGTGTTGTGTGGTAGCTGCTACTGCCTACGCTGTGTACAAGTATATTTAATGGTGAATGTGAATGGTTCTGTACAGGGAGATTACTGTAAAATGTGTTCATGTTGGGTTTAAGGTGATTTGGTATCACGACGGGCAGCCCGTCAAAGAGTCGGCCGACATCCAGCTGGTGTTCCACGGTGATCGTTGCTCGCTCATCATCCAGGAAGCTCTGACAGAGGATGCAGGCAATTACAAAGTAGCGGCAATCAACTCGGCTGGTGAGGCTTCCAGCGAATGCTCACTCAACGTTCAAGGTGCGCAATGATCAACAACTATTCAATGATAATCCTAGAGAGTAGGTACCTACCTATCTACCTACCTACCTAAAAACGCTAGCAAGTATCACAATTTGCCTTCACTTCGGTGACATCTTGAATTGAAATTAGGTAGGTACCTGTGGCGAGAATCCGACTGCGGAGTCACTCAGACTTCCGCAGTCGTATTTAGTGGCTCTTACTTCATCAGAAAACCCATTGGGATTCGGAGAACCACCGTGGCGTGGCACACGGACCAACAAACCCACACAAATCTTCCCACATCTTCCCTCGCCAAGAAAGAAGAAACCTGAGGTAGTCGAGAGGACTCCTACCGACGATTAAATTTATTTGATGGTCGAGAGTACTCCTTTCTCTTTAGAGACAAAGGCCACGATTGAGAGGCTTCCCGCTGGCGAGGATATCTAAGTAACAGTCTAGGTTTCCTGTCTTCCAGTCTTCAAAGGCTGCAGTCAAGAGGTGTCCTGCTGGCGAGTGTATGGAGCTTTTGGTTACTTGGAATACTAACTCCTACCAACAAAAGTTGCTTTCGAGAGACCTCTTGCCCCAGTACAAACGCAGGGACATTGTGGCACCTACCAGAATGTCCAGAGCTACTCTGACGAGGGTCTTCGAGTGCTGACCACAGACTTCCCCGATTATCCTCAACACACAACTATCATGCAACCGTCTAAATCCACCAAAAACATGAAATTAGTCCCGACAATTTGGAACTAGGTACCTTCTCCTACTAGAAATCCACGTGAACTAGATCCAAGTAGTACAGCTGAGGAACAATACAAGCCAAAACGGAATTCGATTCAAAATCACGATGAAAAATATTCTGTCTAGTACATCAATTTGTTATCAATCTGTTACCTTCCGAACTTCAACACGGCACCGCACATAGCTGCCAAATTGGCACCGATTTCTGTAAGTAATCCTTACAGAAACTGTCATTTTAAATTAGTTCAACTTCATCAAATAGCAACCTTGCGCCGATAGACTGTGTTATTCGGCTTGTATTAGCTTAGTGTGTTAACTCGAAATTCGCCTATAATATTTATTAATCGTTTTAATTACGAAAAGTCAATGGAGCTTTGTGTTCGTATAATCTGAAGCCACAAAATTGGCTCTTCCAAGGTCTTTTAGAAGCCTTTGTTATTGATGATGGCCGAGGAGTAGTGATTCGTTTTGGCAGCGGCCTTATTCCTTTATTTTTAGCGTTGCGAGTGGCAAAGACGGGAAGAACGTAGGATCTTAAACTATTTGAATTATTATTTCAGTCACAAGATTGACGATATTGGGCCGACAGAATTATTGGCAAGCTATCTTAGATTTTAGTTTATTATTCGAAGAATGTAGCCAAACTTGGGAGGATTGGGAAATATTACTTGGGGCCTATCTTTCATTCACATCCCATGTAAATTTGGTAGGTAGTGCGCTTTGGATCAGCTTTTACATTATAAGGTACTTGTTGATTTAGAGCTTCCAGCAACGGCCGGCGTCTGGCGATCCCGCAGTTTATAGTTTCAATTTATTATTTAATTTTTATGCCTATATCTACCTAATAGACTTTTACATTATCATGACATTAATTTCCAATTATTGAAATAGGTAGGCGTACCTATGAGTGATGATAGTGAGTTCTGGATCTTATGTGACGCAGAATTTGATAGTGTCCACCTTTCATCTTATACAAGAACAATTTTGGTCAGTACCAATGGTCAAAAACGTGATTTTTCCTAGTTGATCAATTTTAGGTAGGTAGGTGTAGAAACAAATATGGCATATTCGAAATCAGTGCAAAATGCTATATTCAGTTACCGAATTTTGTATAAAATTTCGCCTCCTGGAAAAGTTAAAAATCTGAGTTGAAACCCCCTTCTCCTGCGGTATGTAATATTCTATTACAATTCGAATGAGATATTCACCTACTCTAACGATTTATTGTAGCTGTTGACAAATCCGGAGAAAGAGCCACCAGGAGATCAGAGTCTGGTGACGCACTTGCTCAAAAAGACGACCAACAGAAAGAGGGTGCGCCAAAATTCGTTCAGCTGCTCAGCGACCAGCTGGTTGTCGCGGGCGACACAGTGACGCTGGAATGTGTCGTCATCGGACAGCCTTCACCAACTGTGTCTTGGGCCCTCAACAACAAGGAACTCGTCCAGTCCGACAGAATCCATGTAAGAGAACCCTTATTTGCTCTATAATGGTCTATAATATATCTATTGGGTTTTGAAATGCTGATTAGTGACTAGCTTTTGGAATTTCACATTTTCTACAAGTACAATAACGTACTCGCACACAGTGGTTCGGAGCAGGCAAAAACTAAGTAAGGGTTTTTGACCGTTTGAACCGTCCCAAATTATTGTTGTATCAATGAAAAGTAGAAGACCTGAGAGTTCTGCGTCGAATGAGACCAACGCCAGCTCACCGAGTTCCTAGTATTATTTTTGGTAATTTTTCAAAGTTTTCCGTTTTTAGTGTTCAAGAATAAGAAAGTCGAAAAGGGGAAAAACCTTGAAACATTTCCAAAAACTATGACTATAGACTTGGTGAGATGGTGTTGGTCTCATTCGACGCAGAACTCTCAGGTCTTCAACTTTTTTTACATACAAAAACAATTTTGGGCAGTTCAAAGGGATCACAAAGTCACACAGTTACAAAGAAGGCATTTAGATGTAAAGCATAATTACAAAATTTGTTCGTTACATAGATGATTCAAGATATGGAAGGGAAATGCACTTTGAAGATCAAGGGCGTAACTGGCAGTGACAAGGGGGTTTACACCGCCAGAGCCAGCAACCAGCAGGGTGAAGCAAAATGTTTTTCGCACCTCACCGTCAAGACACCAGCAACTTTGGAAACTCTGGGCGTCTCCCAAACGGAAGAAAAGACAATGGCACCTACCTTCACTGAACTCTTCAGCGATTCTTCGGTCCCTGAAGGAAGCTCTACCAAGTTTGAGTGCATCGTCACCGGAAAACCAACTCCTAAGGTTGGTACCCTCACCGTCTCAAAACCACAAATGAAATTAGAAATGTCTCAGGAGTCTTAGAAAAGGAATTCTGCTGGGAAGGGCTTCCTACTGGCTAGCATGTATGTTATTAGCAGAGCCTGAGTAAGGAGGTTTCATCACTAGACTGGAGTTGATTTGATGCCTCATCATTGAAACCAACACGTAAATTCAGCTAGCCCCCCCCCCATTTAACATTACCTAAATAGCACCATAGGCTGTAGCCTAATCGTTAAATTATGCTTGCTCTTCTAATTCCGTGGACACAGCAGCTACAAACATGTCCTGCTAGAAACGTATATTGGATAGAAACAAACACAATCGCTAAGCCACTCCCCGACGTAAAATATAACCCCCCCCCTCAAAAAAATGTCTTATTTAAAAGTTCAATTAAGGTACGCTGTTTTTTTTTGTTTTTTTTTCTTTACTAACAATCGAATTTGAATTTGAAAATTCCATTTCAGATTAAGTGGCTCTTCAATGAGCAACCCGTATCGGGGAAGGAGTTCTTAGTTTCAACGAGCGGCAACCGTCAAGTGCTCCACTTACCGGCTGTCACCAAGGCTCAAGTCGGCAAGATCTGTTGCATCGCTGAAAACGAAGCAGGGCGAGCCAGCTGTGTGGCCAATATTACTATAACTGGTTAGTATATGTTATTATTTACTTATTTTTTCAACTCCTCCTAAAACTTTATTGGAAGTGAAGGGAGGACGCCGAAATATGTTATTACAGGAAAATCCCATACCCTTCATAAAGGTCACTCCTCTTCATCTGGCCGTATATTCGATTTATTTTTAAATCTTCTTTAAGGCTATTTTCACAACATCAAGAACGTGGAAGAATTAGTCTATGTTTAATTAGATGGCTACTACGTTATTGGAAATGGAGCTGGTACATACTTTGAATGGGGGTTAGTGCTTCGTCCTTAGTCTATACTGGTGATGACTGCTCAACACTTTACAATCAGTATGTAAAATTGCTACACAAAAAGTTCCATTCATGCAGCATGAGTTGGTGAGCGAATTTTCAAAGAATAATTTTAACCAATTTGGTGGGTGATTCTTATAGGAAATTTCACGCTGATTCCGAATCCACCTTATGTTCCTCTGTTTAAGATGGTAATTCACACCAAAAACCTCAAAACACGTTTTTTTAAAGCGATTTTGACTCTAAATGTTCATTATGTGCATCATTATCATGTGCATTATTCAAAATTTGAAGCCCTTACAATAGCTTAATTTCCTTCGAAAATTCGCTAAAAGAAACTGAATTTAGTTGAAGAGTGAATAATGGGGAGCGTTTGATTTAAGGAAGAAGAGATTGATGGGTGGAAGGGATGAGGGGGATAAAGCAATGTGCTCAAGGAAAAACATATTGTTGAAGGGAACTTTTAAAATTACTTCTCTGGTGAGCTGAAATGCCTACATAATGCTACATCGGAAGTTTACCTTGTTGTTTGACCTCAGAATTGGGTTCAGCTCCTTCAAAATCCTTCTTTTATTTTGCTTGTATATTGAGCTTAAGAAAAAGTTCCATTCAGCATTTTGAAATTTTTTCAGATTTTTAGCTCGATTCCTCGGTCATATATCGTCTGGAATGACACATGTACAAACATATATATATGTACCAAGTGTTAAATTTCAGGAATCGTCTCAGAATGGTCTGAAACGGACTTCCATGAGGAAAAAGTTCAAAAATTTGTATAATTTAAATTTTGAAGCCATTGCAATAACTTCATTTTTTTCGAAAATTCGCTAAAACGCTTAATCTCCCTCCCACTTGGGGGGGTTATTTGCCAGATGACGTCACGCTTCTGCCTTCCTCTCTTTTAGCCAATTGCGTTCATTTTTGAACGTTCATAATTGAACATTTTTGGAAAGCTCTCAGTTTTAGACCTCTAAGTAGAATTTGAAAGAATAAAAAATATGCGTCTGTTCTTCTTTGCGCATCACGGTTCCTAATGAGACACAAAATTTGAACCTTGTTTGGGTTCTTGCACCCTGCTGTTTATGATTTTTATACCTACTGAGTCCTGAGTTTACCTACTACAATAGCGGTACAGAATGAGGTTGATTTCCAGAGCCATCAATCGATACTCTGCTTCCTTCTCTGGATGACCTCAACCTGGACAGTGGGAAGTTTGAGATGAAGAGAGCCGTCTTCATGCAGAGTTCGACATCCAGCAAGTTCTCCTCCTCGTCCATCACGAGCTCTGGAGGTGGCGAACCGAGCGTGAGCGTACAGAGCAGCCTCGCCAAAACGGAAATGGCGTCGCATAAGATCGGCGACCAACCTGCTGTTCAGGTATTCGTGCTTAGATTCATAACAGCAATCTGTGAAAATGTAAATCTCCTACTGAAAATGATTCAATTTATTACACAACCGTTTATCATTTTCCGTAACTACAACTCTTCTGAGATCTCTGTTTTTCTGTGGTTACACAAATTATTACCTGATCTGTGTACTCACTTTTCAACACATAGTGCAGCTTACTGTGATTTAGGACTGGAAGCATGATGCCGAAATACCCTGGACATGGGTGTGTTTTTCTACGATTACCAATATTTTAATAGGAGCAGATTTTGATTAAATTTGTGTGGGCCAGGTGGAGTCTCACAAAACATCAGACTACAAGAACATCGACGGAGTCGAGTCGAAAGAGGAAACCTCTTCTGTGAAGACCAACCTCGAGAAGTCACCCAGCGGTGGAGTCATCAAATCTCCAAGCGGAATTGTTATTCAGAAAAGAAAAGATGTGCCACCCAAGTTCATAAGCCCGCTTCAAGGCTGTATCGTCGATCAAGGGGTTGACGTAACGTTGAATGCTATAGTTGAAGGTAAGACTTCGCATAATTATTGTCTACAAGATACTGAACGTTGCATTTAATTTGGTATAAGTACCTACATTCCGGTAGATCGGGACTAATGCCCAGAGGGTAATTATTAAAAGTTATCCAATTATTTCATTTAAAAAAGTGGAAACAGTGACAACTTAAGCCGTGTGGATATGGCACATAGCTTCCTCGTATCCATAACACGAATGTTTAGACCAGTTGATCTTTCTTAGCAATATCAGATTTTTGAGAGACATTTCCGTTGCTAGGTCACCCAGCGCCAGAGCTAGAATGGTCGAGGAATGGAGGTCCTCTTCCACAAGATGCTGAAACCTCGTACAACAAGGGACGCGCTGAGCTGAAACTGTTCAACGTGGACACACAGAAAGGTGGTCGCTACACCTGCATCGCCACCAACCCTTCAGGCACCGCGTCTTCTGCGGCTGATGTCGTCGTTAAAAGTAAGTGTGAGTGTTTAAGTGTGTTGCCGAAATACTTGCGAATGCAGCTGTTGCGTTTAGGAGCCTGCAAATTTGGAATACACCACAATAGGTTTGCAAAAAATGTCGAATTATTGGTTGACGAATAAGATGGGTGGTAGAACCATTTAAGACATGATCAGTAAATTTACGATAATTTTGACATGAAATCTAGTAAATTGAGGAAATTTCTTGAGCCTGCTGGTAAGATTAGTCCTTTTTGATTTGGAAGGTCAACAAATATCTTGGAAGTTTTATCTATGTATATCTACCAATGAAAACAGTGTTTCTGGACTACTGTGCTCTAAGCCTTGTAGATTAGTTGGCCATGTAGGTACGCTCGCTTGACCTTGAACTCGGCAGTTTCAGCTGATGGCTGTAGGTCATGGTCAATTGTGACGGCGCTGTGGGCTACCTCACCTTCACGACCCTCAGGTTTTGTGGGTTTCGGCATAGTCACATCTTCGTAGGGACATGTGAGGACCGGTTTCCTTTGTTTAGGCCGTCTACACACAGCGCTACTGATAACGAACTGATCAGTGATGCGAATCACTAACCAGTCCACTTTGAGTCTCTTTCTGTGTAATCAAATGAGATGATATAGACGGCAGTACTGAATGCAGATGGAGGTGCGTCTGTGATTCACAGAAACCAGTTAGTAACCAGTCCAAAGGTGATTCGCATGTCCTTAATTCGTCTTCTTCTACGTATATTAAACTGAGTTTAGTTAAATTTCAGTAGCTGCATGTGTAGACGGGCTTAGTTTGAAGAACAAATCGTAAATAATGATTAACTCGCATTATATGAAAATTTGACACAATTTGAATTTAATTAGACATTTTTTGTGGCCAGTCTGATAAGAAGTACCTGCTGTTATATTCCAATATTTCAACATCATCAGTTACAAAAAAAGTTCTCAATCCAGTACTCATCATGTTGTATCATACTGCTTATATCATTCAATAAATATGTAAGATCTCTATCTAACAATGTTATTGCTTCACAATATATTTACAACTGTATAATTTGAGATCTTATTCATATCTAAAGCATATCTGACTCTCTGTCTGCACTCAGCCTGTATTTAAAATAGTGCAATGGTTTGGTTATTTCAGAGAGCTCATTCCCACCTGTGATGGGTAGGAGGCTCCAAGCAAGGACTGCAGTCGTGGGCGAGCGAGTGGCTCTCGAAGTCGAAGTGACGGGAACACCCACCCCCACTGTTTCCTGGTTTAAAGACGGACAACCCATCCGACCAACGTCCACGGCGTACAGGATACTCAACCAAGGCAACTGTTCCACTCTGGTGATCGACAAAGGTGAGGACAAAAACGAACAAACATTCATAACAAAAATCGTCCCATGGCACACCGAACTGAGAAGACTGTCCTCCTTTCTTGAAGTCTGTCAGATGAAACTGGTAGTCCATTTTTTTCGAAATCGGGGTGACAGCCTTTCCTGCTGCTCTTCATAGCGAGAAATCGAATGACGGTATCATTTTGGATCTAAAGTTATTAAATCTCCTTGCAGTAGAGGGCAAAATATGAGTTTTGTTGCAGGATTGGCTATTTCCATGGCAAGGTTCTGAATCCTGCCTTCAACCTTTCGAATTCAGTAGCAAAACTGGTTAGGTCTCGGGTGCAATGGCATCACAAGGGACGCAAACTTGGAAAAATCGTAGGGAGAAAACTACTTACCTCAGGGAAGTGCGGTTGGTGTTGAGATTCTTCCGACAGAATCTACTTTTATTTGAATAAATACAACAAATATGCTATCAAATCCTTGTTGACCACTTACGGCGAGACAGACAAGGAACTAAATTTTCTTCTGGCAATGAGGAAGCAGCGGCAGCTGACTCACAGCAACAAATCTTACATTTTTCCAATATTATAGGCAGGATCTATGAAATGTTTTCAACCGCTGAAATTTTGATTGACTGAATGTTTCAGAGACATGTTTGCAAATTAACACCCTTGATTAGCGGCTCTTTGAGGGTGCGAATGAGGATTTAAGGATAACTTATTCCTGAAATTTGACGTTTTGAAGAGTAGGAATAGAAAAATTATCAAAGTAACTTGTTCTACGGGACGAGAGCTCCCTCCAAGCTCCAGAATAAAAAGGAGACACTCGCCATCTATAAATAAATAGTAACCTGCCGTTAATCGGACACTTGTTGATGTTGAGGTCTTTGTATTCTGGACAAGGAAGAGCCGTAGGGTCGTCGGTTAGTAAATTTAGTGAGCCGGTTACCAATAATAAAATCCAATAATAACCTTGGCGCGGGGGCTGGGTGCAGGGGTGGCAGTCTGGTCCCAAACTGGGCAGTCTGCCTTCACCTCCAGTTCTGGAAACTCGGCGCGAAACCCAGACAGTACGCACAAATTTTGTATCACCGCAATTTGAATTTACGGATTTGTGCTCGTGATAGTTTAGGTTGTGAACGGTAGATTAGGTACGAGAGAGATCTCTAGTGTATATGTTGGTTATTTATCGAACTCTATAAGTAAACTAGGTGTAGAAGCCACAGTCATCAAGAGCTCCAAGAAACGATAGGAAGCCGGCTAAGAAAATTTATAAAGATGGATGATGCAGAATTCACAGCAGACTCTCCAATCCCTCCATCAACAACTAATTTGTACTGTAAAGACAATGGACGGGTTTTGATAGCAAAGTTTATATTTCCTATCATGTTTGACTGTAAGTATTTTTATATTCTTACAGGATGATATCTGTAACCCATTTTCTTAGATTTATGAACTTGATTTTTGATTTGGCTGACCAGTGAGCTTTCTTTCCATCCGATCTGGGAGCTCAATTTTCAACTCAGTCGTTTAAAATCGAGAAAAAAATGTACCCCCTTATTGAGGTTGGGTGATTTTGAAAGCTCATTCACTATGTTCTAGCCGTATGTGTTGACTGACTGAAACGCCAAGCTTGGATGTAAAACAAGACCCCAAATCTATGGTAACCATGCAAAGTATGGCGGATGGGCTGGTTAATTTATTAAATTTTCTTTTTGGATTCCAAGTAGATAGTAACTATAAAGCACGGGTACAAAACAACAAATTTTTAGGGGGTTTTCTCACTAGATTGTCAACATTTTGATTTCATAATAAGTACATAAATATACGAACACGAATTAGTGTTAATAATAAACCAAAAGAAGTCTCTCGTTGTTAATAGCACATGCCTCAAAATTTACTAATAAATTCCATGTTAACTGAACCATTCATATGGCTAAAAATTGACGGATAAATTCCATGATGTAATCCATTCCTTTCCAGGATTTCGCATAGTAGCATATCATTATTTTGGGGATACAAATCCGTTAGAACATACCTACCTATTTATTATATTAGGTACGAGAATGTCAGCAGTATAATAATTCTTCGCAACGATAATTTGAGAGTGTAATTGCAGGCAAATTCAGTTAGGTGAAGACTGGTTGGCGCATTAAATGAGTGGCGCCAGACATTTCTCAGTTCCAATGGCGAAATTGGCAAGAGCTGCTAAAAAAAAAGTATCCCTCGGAGGCTTCAAACAATGGACGAAAATAGATCAGACAGGCTCTAACAGGCAGATCTTAGTCAATAGATATTGGCAAATATCAATAGCAGTGGTTGCCAACAGTCACTCTAACCAGCATGAGAATCGAACGATTTCGACTTGGAAGCAGGGGAGAAGTGATGGTGTTGGGACTAACCATCTTTTTAAAAAAAAACCTGAAAAAGACGTCATCATAATGAGGAACAAAATTCTTGATCGCATAGTCATTTTAGAAAAATATCATCACGATCGCGAACGTCTTGATCAAGTCTTTGAATTATGAGAAAATTATGTGCCTCACCCACTTGGCTGACTTTTTTTTTAGAAGGCCATAATCACATACCTAATTGAAACTTGTCAATTTAACAGCGTAAAGTAAGATGGGACGTCTAGATTCTGAGCTTTTGCTTATTGGATATCATTCGAGCTTGCAAATTCGGTGTGATGGATAAGGCTAGACGTGTGTTGGTAAAGTAGATTCACTATGTCATCATTTCGACAGGTAGGCTCCCGATTTTCGAAACTTGTACAAACCTACGACGATTAGGATGATCAGGCCTGAACCTGTTGGGACCCCTGCATCTACTTTGAACTATGCTGATAAATCAATCACTAGTTCTAAAAGGGTGGAAACCGTCACGTTCGCCTTACCTTTCTTGAACCTTGACAGAGGGGAGACAACTATGGGCAGCTGGTTTACCCCCTATACCAACTGCTATATAAATAAAGTGAGAAATAAATACTGGCAGGTAAAACATACCTAGGTGGGTACCTACTTCATCTTGGCTAAGTTCTATCGTGATGGATTTTGTTAACCAACTCCTCCATTTATATGTGTATTGAGTAGGCTGAAACAACTCGTTAGGAAAATTTATAGAAAAGGCTCATTATTATCATGTTCCAGTGGATCACATTCACACTGGGCAGTTTGGAGCAACGGCCACAAACAGCGCTGGTGAAGCCAGAAGTACGGCGGATCTGGTGGTGGTGGACCCGCCATCACAACCTCAGCCCCCCTCAGGCCCTTTATTTTCCGATCTTGTGGTGAGTTTAGATGATGAAACTACCGTACGATAAGTATTCACGAGAAAAAAAGATCGAAATTTCCCTGATAAATATATTTTTAAACGTTCTTGTTCACTAGTAAATAAACAATTCTTATTTTGCTACCCTGTTATTATTGTTATTTTTTTTTAGGAAGAAGGAACATAATGTTTAGGTCTCCAGTTTAACAAAAAAAAAAGCCAAAGCTAACAAAATGTGGGGCTTCGGTGGTGGTGCTAGTAATTAAGTGAATAACTCCTTCATACATTGTGTCTCCATGGGGCTAAACTAATTTGAATGGAAATATTTGTATAATAATAAATTATCATTGTACATAGCTGCTATATATAAAATAACAAGCAAATTTATGTTAACTCTGCGCAAAATCAAATCCTAATCTCTCATTCAGTGGACTAAACCCGGTACACAACCATTTCGAAAATCTAGGCAAATATTGGAACTAGGATTGATTAAGATACATCCTTCTCTGGTATTACTTCCATGTGATATAAAAATAAATTGGTGTGAAACAGTTATTCACTATGTTTATTGCAGGGGTTTGTGGGAGCAAATTCTAGGTTGTAGGCAATCATAGTATCAAATCAGTAAGTCATTCTGAATCGATATGCATTACCCTATTTGACTATTTGAACTTTTGATGTTTTGTCTCAACCCTCTCCAAGTATTGTTAGTACCGTGAAGTTCACATTTTCGAATATTTGTATTGTCAGGGGATGAAGAGTGAGTTAATGAGAACGTCCCAGCTGCCAGGAAAGGAAATTATTACTACGCATGCACTGCCTGGAGGAGGGGAGGTAGTGGTATCTGAAAGTTTCAAAGCTGAACAACAGATGTCGATGAAAGTTGAAAAGTCGTCAGTGACGAACATAGACGATTTTCTGGAATTCAAGAAAACAGGGAGTACTTCGGAGGAACAGAAAAAATCATCAGTCAAAGTGACGGAAGTTGTTTTGCCCAGTAGCTTGATGGATGCTGTTCGGTCGTCAGTAGTGGAAGCTCCAAAACCCTTGTTTGAAATGGCGAGATACGAACTACCAAAGCCGTCGGTGGCGCCATTACAATCATCGCAACCTTCGGCTTTCCATGTGCCGAAACCTACATTCGACGCTAGCAAAATTGAATCAGTTCAACATCAAAAATCTACGACAGTGTCATCAACTGTTCACGAAACTCATAAACCTCAAGAACCAACACCGTTCGAGCTATTCCAACCACAAACGTACGTGCCTTTGCAACCTAAGCCACAGCCAACTTTCCAACCAATGCAACCTGCTCAATCACAGCCAGTTTTTCAACCAGTTGAACCACAGATGTACCCTGAAGCTCAAAACGATGATCTCGTGACGGAATCCATTTCAAAGAAAAGTTCACTGAACTTTTTCAAAAGTCTGATAAAAGAGGGTGAAGCCCAGCCCCCTAAAGCAGAAATGAAACAAAGAGAAGAGTTCAAACCACCCAAACCATCATCTTCTGTCTTCAGTGATACTGTTACCTTCCAAAGTTCGGGTTTTGAAAAACAGTGGAAAACCGACGAGTTTGTTGAACCATTCCATTTAGAACCTGGGCCACCACCCGAAATGGGATACATACCGAAAACGCAAGCTCCACCACAAAAAGAGAACCTGTCGGACAGAGTCAAGAGGTTGGAAGAGTCGCAAAGAGATTTGAGCTTTTCAGAAATACCGTCAGGTGGCGTAATGATATTCCCGAGGGCAGGGAGGGAAACTCCTCAATCTCCCATGAAAACGCCGTCCACTCCAGTACTTGAGAGGAAGCAGTCTTCGTCACTGTGGGAAGGTAAGAAGGAAATCAAAGAAGAGTTAATCATGCCTCAAAGAGCAGAGCCAGCCGGATTGATTGACAGTACAACTGGTGGAATACTGAGGCCCGGTGCGGATATTCCTTTGAGACCATCATCTCCAAGGCCGTCTGCTGAAGGAGTTTCAATGGAGAAATTATGGTCAAGTAAAAAAGAGGAATCGAATTTTTCCAGAATTGAAAACGATATTATATCTCCCTCGCCTAGATTGGGAGTGGATAGGACGGTGTCTCCTCTACCTTCAGCTGATGGACGAGCAATGGATAAGCTTTGGGCTCATAAACATCAAGAAAGCTCCCTGCCTAGCGTTTGGCCACCACCAGGCGTAGAAATTGGTTCAGCTACAACAACTTCCGTGACAGAAAGGAGTGAATTCAAGAAATCATCACAATTTTCTTCAGTGTCATCATCAAGCTTCAGTTCCGTTTTACCACCAATGCCGGCTCATCCGATTCCTCAACCTGTAGAACCACCTCCGACAGGTAACATTATCTATGTAGCTGAAGCTCATGCAACTCACCGAGCCAATGTCAACACATTATCGACAAAGTCAGATTTCTTTGAATCGAGCCAGCAGCAGTCGGAAGTAGTAACAGAAACTAATATCACTCCGGCAGAAGCTAAGAAAATATGGACAGCTCCACCTGTTGAATCACCCAAGCCTATCCCTAAGCAAGAATTTAAACCCGTGAAGATTCCTTCTCCCGCTGTTCCAGTAGATGATGGAATAAGGTTGGAACCAGGCCCCCCTCCTGAAATAGCGTTTGCCACACCTCCTCCTGCAGAGGGTGTTAGGAGGCAATCGTATGTTGAAATGATGGAGCACGAAATTGAGAAAGATTTGGATAAAGAGCCTACAAAACGGCTGGTTGGAGCTGTCAGAACGATTCCACCACCACCGTTGAAAAGGGAGAGTTCCGTCGAGAGTCAAAAATCCATTCACATGGAGAAATCCTTAATAACTACCAATAAAATAGAGAGGCGGGCAAACTCATTCTGTGACGAGTCCTTCAAGTCATTTCCAGCCCTGGAACCATTCCCTTTCAAACCTGAACAGGGGTCACCCAGTCCTGTCAAGTTTAGCACACTCCCTAGGCCGTCTAAATTCAAAAAACAGTGCACGGAGAGTGACTATGAAAGTGATTTGGAAGGATCTAGGATAAAACCGAGGTGGACTCCAATACATAGTGACACTGAAGATCCACATTATAGAAAAGTGAAACCTCCAAGTTCATCTGGGCAGCCAAAGAGAGCGCAATCCGAGCAGCCAGAAGCTCCTCCTCCATCGTTGTACTCATCACCTCCAGTCACATTTTCCACGCGAGTCACATCAAGCTCAGAATCATTCATGCAATCGAAACAAATTCAAATGAAATCCCAAGAATCCAGGCAAATAAAACAATCCGAATCCTCTCAGCAGGAAACCGTACAGTTGAAACCTGGCTCCCCTCCTCAGTACCTGCAGACAAAACCGGAATCTCAATTCCAACAAAGCAAACCGGAATCACCTAAAATCAAGAAGCGCCCAACACCGACCGATAGTGGTTACATGGCTGACACTGATGAACCTAGGATTAGTCGACAAAAAACAACGTCACACCGAACAGAAAAATCTATAGTTCAACACTCGACGTTCAAACAGGAAAAGAAAACAGCCTCCTCGGGACAATATCAAGTACGAACATATTTGTGGTTGTGTGACCGCTTTTATCGTCACAGTGGCTTGTTTCATGCATTGACTTGTTAACCTCGACATTGTGTGCTTTATTTCCCATAGTAACACATCGAAAGGTTCACAAGAAAACCCTCTGTGTGGCTCACATAGTGTATTCAGGCTGTCAGTAATCGTGAAATTTTAATAACACTGTTCATTCATACCTAAATAACTAATATTGCATCGTTTCGCCGCTTATAGAGTTTCCTATTTTGAATGCTTCATGTTCAATGTAGATTCTGAGTTCTCGAATGTCTTTCGTTGATGTTCCTATACCGCTGGATGCCTGACGATGAGCAATACAAAATACATCCATGAGTTATTTAATGAAGTTTTGATTTTCATCTCAACAAGAAATTATCAAGGTTTGGGGACCTCTCATGGTTTTTTATTTGAAAGATCTCAATAGGGGATATGAAAAGGTGCTTGGGAGGCAGGTACCCAACAAACGAATACGGCCGAAAACGAATGTTGTAATTTTTGACCAGCCTGGTCAACACCCTCTGTGGCCAGCATAAGAACATAGATGACGCCACGCGCTCTTTTTTTCAACTCGTTTTCTGGTTAAACCAGACGTAATTTTAAGGTGGAAATAGCCATCTTAAAGTTTTCAATGAAAATGAATCAGATTCTGAGGTCTAAAAGTGCAATTCCAACCCAATTTTAAGTTCCCCATTCCCGTCAAATAATTTTACTTAACAGGAATCGACAGCATAACTAGTTACATTTAATAGGGTAGGTTTTTCTGTACAGAAGGAATGATTTACTTTCTGAACTTCCATGTGAAACTCGGGAGTTGGTCAGTGACAAAATGTTTCCTTGACCGACGATTCAAACAGTTTGCACAGCTTCTTCAAGGCTTCTCATCTTAGAGTTTACTGTCTTCTCGTCAGATGGTTTCTCACTGAATATTAACTAAAAACAAACAAAACCTAACTAAGTTACGACATGTCACACAAATACAAATAACCCCAAACCAAAAAAACAAACGTCAATAACACATACTGACAAATATATTAATTTGAACAGAAAAACATTTTTGTATTTTGATCTTTTAATATGTCAGAAGGAAGTTGAACCTGAAGGAACACCGCTCCTTAGAAAACGTTTTGTCATTGTGAAACTCTGAAGATCCATAATATTAGTTGTTTCATAGTATAGTGTTGCGTGTGAACTAGGAGTCAAATTAATTTACAGTATTTACATGGTTACATACATGATTGTATAATTGAAACAACCGTTACTCATACCATTTCTTTTTTCCGCAGGACACCACCCAACAAGTTAGTTCGTCAACCTCCTTCCAATCTTTGGAGCCTTTCCCTTTCAAACCATCAGTTGTGTCTGAGATGTCTTCACCAAAAGTGCCCTTAGCTTCGCCGTCCAAGTTCACGAAGGGAGAATTTCGAGAAAGCGACTATGAGAGCGATTATGAGAAAAGTGCCAGGATACCTCCCATTTGGACTCCGACACAGTCAGGTTTCAAACCGGTAGTCAAACCTCAGTTCTCCCCTGCACCAGCGCCTGCTTTTGAGGCGCCCAAACCTAAATTCGAACCCATAGACAAGCAAACGCCGGCTTCAACCGTGAAAATTCTAAGGCCGCAACCCCAACATTTCTTCGACCTGAAACCTGGGTCGCCTCCAGAGATGCGATATGCGCCTCCTCTCAGCGCTGTAGAGACTTCCAACAGTATGAGCTTCGCCGAATCCACCGCCAGCTCCCATCGGGTCGTATCCGTACAGCAAAGGACCCAAGTGATTAACTTCGAACAGAAACAGGGGCGTCAGGCTTCCCTCCCTTCGAAAATCGTGCCGAAGGGCGAGGCGAAGTGGCTCAGCGACTCGGATTCAGAAGTAAAATCAGCTGTGGAAGTCAAAGCTGAAGAGAAGCGGTTGCAGAGGGTCGAGGAGATGAGGAGGAGGTTCTCTGGGGAAAAGTCGCAGAGTCTGATGGACCTCAAGCCTGGTGAACCCCCGCAGTTTGACTATGCACCACCAATAGTCCCTCCAGCAGCAGCAAGTAAGTAATGTACCCAACTACATTATGATTCACTGGTGTTATCACATATTGGGTTGGACAAAAGATCCCAGCACTATTCAAGTCTTGATAATTTTCTTGGGAGCAGGGACGTCACTTGTAATGCATGAATTACTTTACGTTTCCTTTAATTCCAGCTGTTGCCAACAAACACATCAGTGAGATGACGTCAACTTTCAAATCGAAGGCGCAACAGTTTGTCTCGGATATAGTGACGGATGTCAAACAGAACGGTCACGTTCCCTCGCTGTCCAAACCTGCTCCAATGGCTGTGGCTAAACAGGAAAACGGCGACCCTCACGTTTACAGGGAGGAATCCAGATTGGCAGAACACGGTAAGATTTTGTAACTTCATTCCTAACGAACTGTCTTTAATCAACGAAACTGAGTTTATACTCGCAAGAAATTTCTCAGCCAAAGATTATTTTCAGTACCTAATACGTCGAAAATTTGTCCATACAAACGGAAATATCATGATGTTCTTCGCGATAAAATAGCTTGACATGATTCTGTCGTATAAAACAAGTCGTTTCTCTTGTCATTACTTGCGTTGTAGCTGGCCCTTCTGGCGCTGGAAGAGGTCAGGAGATAATGGACTTAACAAATTCATACCAACTTCTGTCTGTCTGTAAATGATCAGAATGGAAATTTACGACTCCTTCCCGTTTAATTCAATGTAATTACAACCACTAGTCTCACCACCAGATCACAGATTTGCAAAGTTGTTCCATTTTCGAAGCTGACATTCGGAAGTTGATAAAAATGTCTCTTTAATCTACCATACCATTTTTGGCTGTTTGGGGTTTTTTAAATGTGAAGCAGAGGAGGTATTTTGGGTAAGGTCGTAGTGGAATCCATGGGTTTTGGCCAGAAATCAGACCATTTCTGGAGTACATTGTCAATTTTAAAATGATTTCCCATTCACCTGGGTAGGGAGACGGTGGAAGAGACGAGTGGATTCTTTTTAATTCCCTGAATTGGGTTACTGTCTGATCGATACAATCCTGTGCAACCCATAGATATCCTGTTACCTTCAGGTTGTTGAAATTTTCGGTACTAGTTTGTCGTATCACATGCATCACTACTTCCATTTCACTAGCACATTTCATGTTCTCTTCCATAAGTGCTTCCGATGATGTTTATGGTGACAAACCCACATCCTAAGGCATTAGATCTGCATTGTCACATTTCTTTGTAGGAACAAAATGCATAGATCCTGACACAGGCCTCATATACTTCAAATACGATTTTGGTTACGAATTCGGAGTTGTCCTACCTGGAGAAGGTGGTAAACCAGGATCATCGGTGAAAGCCAAAGCCATCACAACTTCGAAACCTAGCGAACGAGAAGACGGGTCCATTGAGTTCCCCGTCATTCACGAAACGACAGCATCTGCAGGCACCCCATCACCTTTTGGACAGTCGAAGAAAAAGAAGCAGCAGCACAAGTCTGTCAAGTGGGACCCCACTTCTGAATCGGAGATGTCCGACTTGGAGGAGGCCCGAAGGAAGGGAATATCGCAGGGGCCGAGAATTTCATATCCGAACACGCCTAGCCCATTGTCTGCTTCACCAGCACCCTCGCCTTACACAGCAGCTGGCCATGACCAAGGTTACCTTCCTCTCCAGTAACGTGTTCCATCATTGTAGATACTAAAAGCCATTTTATTTGTTTCTTCGGGATTTCTGAATACCTTCTTTATTTTATCATGAGGAATGGACGTCCATATTTTAATTCTTTAAAATTTTAGGTCTAACGGAGAGCTTTCTAAAAAGGTGCAATGTGATGGGTCGGAAATGAACGGAACAGGGCGAAAAAGGGGAAGAACAGAAAAGAAAAAGGGAAGAATAGAAAAAAGGAAGAAGCGTGTGGCGTCATTTGATATGTAATCCCTTCTCGCTTCCTCACGTGGGAACCGTGTGGAAGGGAGATACATTCCAAATGACGTCACGCATTTTAGCGAATTTTCGAAAAAAATTAAGTTATTGCAATGGCTTCAAAATTTTTGTAAAGCTAATTTTTGAAAATTTTCTTCATGGAAATCCGTTTCTGACCATTCTAAAATGATTCCTGAAATATAACACTTTTTATATGTATATAGTATTCATATATATGTGTCATTCCAGACGATATCTGACCGAGGAATCGAGCTAAAAATCTGAAAAATTTCAAAATGTCAATAATATCAAAAGAAAGGATGAGTTCGTTGCCCAGTATTTTTGGAGTACTCCAAGGGTTCAAATTTTGAAAATGTAGAGTCA
Source organism: Lygus lineolaris (assembly GCA_030264115.1). NCBI lineage: Eukaryota > Metazoa > Arthropoda > Insecta > Hemiptera > Miridae > Lygus > Lygus lineolaris. The sequence continues at coordinate 22,099,129 of JAEMON010000015.1, read as the reverse complement.
AAAATCACTTAAAAAAAGCGTTTATTGAGGTTTTTTGTGTAAATGACCATCTTAAACATAGGAACATAATCATTGTATATTCGGAATCAGCGTGAAATTTCCTATAAGAATCACCCAACAAATCGGTTGAAATGATACTTTGAAAATTCGCTCGTCAACTCATGCTGCATGAATGGGATTCTTTCCTTTTGCTAATTCCAGCCAAACTACTCGGATTTTGTGGCTAAAAATTGGGATAGAAGGGTTTTTTGTGGATGCTGATTCCGATTCTGAGGTCAAAAATAGCAAATTCCGACCCATGTCCATTCCTCATTGTAGACCTGAAGTTAATCGCCAATGTGATCAATTAGTTCTCGAACAGTCTTAACAACAGATCCATAAACCCTTAGACTTGCCACTTCCCCTACTATTTCCACCAATAAAGAGTAACAAATGAAATGGCTTTTCTTGATGAACACATCCGTTGTGGAGTTTTCCTTTTGTATTGTGAATGTTGTCATCTCATCGTCATCACCGTTGTCCGCTTTTCTACCTAAACTTCCGTCATCTCATATTAAAATTCAGTTTTCCATCTCACAAAAAAATGCTTTTTGTCCTAACGTGTGAACCATTCAAGTGTTTCTCAACTCGACTACGCTACTTTCTCGCACATGTTAGGTACTTCAATATTACTTAGTATTACTTTCTTCGTTTGATAGGTACAACTGGAAATCATCACAATGTATATAATATCCCAACAATTTAAATCTGTTGTTACGAAGTCACAGTGAATATTCAGTGTAAACCAACAATGGTCTAATGATCAGAGGTATAGTTAGGTGTAATCCATTGTACCACAAAGGTAGGGGAATGGAAGGGAGGGCACATGGGCACTATGGCTCTTTGCACTCGTATCTTAAACTCATACGCACACCCTATTGTGGCCTAATTCAAATCAATAGGTGTGGCGACGATACATTCATGCTAATTACCTGCTTGAACAAATTGCCTTGAAAATCTACTAATTACGACTGAATAATGAAGTACCAACCAATGATTTATTTTCAGTGAAATGGACAAAAATATGCATCGATAGAAATAGCGACGACAAATCGATGTTTTCAGAACATCTGTTATCTAAAAAAAA
>JAEMON010000015.1:22005464-22016007 GCA_030264115.1 Lygus lineolaris | reverse complement strand
TCGAATCTTGATATAGCTAAAATCGCTCCAAATTGTACTAGCTGATTCAGCGTAGCAGTCATCGAGGTTACCCCTTCATTCCACCTCCTGGATTTGAACTAAATTGAGTGGCTCCATGCCCCAGTAGGCATACACGATCCACGATCTAACAATTTAATTGAATCTTGATATGAAAAAACCTGCAGCAGTGAAACATTAAAGGCCTACGCTAATTCTGGATAGTACTTACAATCGCCTATATTAAGAGTCACGTGGGTGTTTTAAGAGCAAAAAATGACACAGGAATAAATATAGCTGAACTTTTTTACTCCGAAAGGCTTCAACGTGTCGGGCTAAATTCTACAGCTGACAACGCCGTAAATTGATCATTTCATCATATCCAGAAGCATGGAATTAGGCCAGGTTAGGGATTTAAATGGCTCAGTTGAGGAAGATTACCTATTTATCCAGTTACCTTGACAGAAGACATTAATTTTTGATTGATTCTTCAGGCCTGCACCAGAGCCGGAAATCATCTATTTGAGACACGTCGAAAGGGCCGCTCCCAGGCCCGCGCGCGGAGAACAAGATCGCGTCTACCCTCCGCCCCAGTTCATCATTCCGTTGTCGGACCAGGCTCAAGTCGAAGGGAACAGAGTCCATTTCGAGGCTCGAGTCGAGCCTGTGGGTGACCCAACCATGAACATTCAGTGGTACCACAACGGAAAAGTTCTACCAGCCAGTAAGTCCTAAAAAATATGATGATTAATATTCCTCAATGCTTCGTATTCCACTAAAGCAGTATTGTAACTTGAAATCTTTGACCAATCAAGCCTGCCAAGATTTTTGTCACAAAACTACGGGATTTTTCACCTCCCATACTCTGCTTGAAGGTACTAATTCTTTCTTTTGATAGGAATTATTGACATTTTGCCACAAGTTCGAATATAATGTATACGACTTCAGAGGTCATATCGACTGGAATGGTCTCGTCATTGCCAATTCCAACTATTATTTTATCCAATAACGTTATACCTAGTTGAATACCGTTCAGCAGCAGCAGATCAATACTTCTTCCTGAAGACATCAAGAATAGTTTAGATATTTTAAACCAAAAATAATTTCTAAAAATCTCGTTGATTAACATGGAATTAAGTGACAAAATTATTCATATCAATTTTTAAAAAATCAACTTTGATTCTTTCAGGTTCCCGAATCACAACGACTTTCAGATTTGGCTTCATTGCTTTGGACATGCTGAGCATCGTGCCCGAAGATGCGGGCGAATACGCCTGCGTGGTGGCGACCGCAACTGGAAACGCCCAGTCCGTCGCTAAACTCACCGTTACCGGTAAAGATGTATTCTATTCTATCCTTCCAAACCACGAACCATTAAATAGGTAGGTAATTCTTCAGATAGTCTCATCTGCTGTTACTAGATACTCAAATCTGCCCCTAACTACTCTAGCAGTTCTTTCTCGTGTTGTCTCCTCATCAGCTGTCTGCCACTATTTTGCTTATACTAGGTAAATAGTTCTTATTAAATGTTTCTGCTCGTGCTTTATTTGACTTCCAAACAACTGGGTGCGAGTCACCAATCTCCATTTTCTTTTCCTCCAATTAAATTTCAACCTTTTACCTTATAATACATCGAATTATTAGGTAGTTTTTAGATTTTTTTCAACTCAATGATTTAGTCTTCTTTTTTCCATGCTTGGTCTTACTTCATAATGACACCCAACTGGCTGCTTTGTAGGGCGAGTCAGCATCGACCAGAAAAGCCAATACCCCGAAAGCCTCCAGTACATCACCCAATTGGAGGACTACTCAAAATACCAGAGGTCCGAGAGCGTAGAAGAACTCTCGCCTGTGCGACCTCAATTCATCAGACCCCTCAAAGACCTCGGACAGCTTCAGGAGGGCAGAAACGCTCATTTTGAAGCTCAGCTGACGCCTGTCAGTGATCCAACCATGAGAGTTGATTGGTTCAAAGATGGGAAACCAATCACCGCAAGTGAGTTTCACAGCAAACCGCATTAATAACAATCTTTGCATTACTCGGTGCATCGAACTTTATTATATTAACCAGCCGGTTAACCACAGCCCTCAGTTGATGTGATAATCATGTTGCAATGAAGTGCAAATTAATTATGGATATTTTCTACTTCAGTTTTAGACCATTGATTCACTTATTGATTAAAATCTGATTGAATTCAACTTTCCCCAAAGCCATGCAATGCACCAAATTCAATCACCATTGGGAACTTAGCCTTAACTCTCACCCACCTGATCTAATTGTCTCTCAACCTTATTCAAATGTCTCCAAAGGGTTCTACACAACATTTCATCACCCTAGAATGAAGATATCAATAATTAATATCTTAGGTTAATTTATTGTTGAATAGAATTAACGAAATAACTGGAATAATAAATGGTTTCTCAAGGTTCACGAATAACGACCATTTTCAACTTTGGATACGTTTCGCTGAATATTCTTCATCTGAGGTCTGAAGATTCTGGCGTCTACACCGTGCGGGCTGTCAATCGGTGGGGAGAGGCCGTCTCACAGTCTTCAGTCTCTGTGATTTGTAAGTAAATCAGAAAGCTATTCGATTTATTCGTTTTTCCTTAAAATCTGATATGAATTATACAAATTTGTCTTCTTTAATCCTTGAGTCGTCAGTAGAAAATGATAATTAGTATTTAAATTGAATGATACTGCTGATGGATTGTAGAATTTCAGGGATATAATTTCGGTTTCATCCAACAGCTAGGAACAGCGTCACTGCTGACCTCGGAATACCAGAGCAGCAGAGATACATCGATAGTGTGGAAGCCTTGGAGGCCTACACCCAGCAGTCCCACGTAAGACAGGCGTACGAGCCCCCAGAGAGCACTTCACCTCCAGTCTTCCAATCCCAAGTTCAGGATCAACTCAACGTTAAGGAAGGCGGATTCGCTCACTTTGAAGCCCGACTGGAGCCTGTAGGTGATTCGACTTTGAGAGTCGAATGGTACAAGGATGGAAGACCTGTTGAAGCCAGTAAGCGCTATAACTGTGAAGTAGATTATTATAGAGGGTGTCAACATTTGGTTCACTTATCTTCAGGGGTTGATTCTACAATCGAAGTGGAAAATGTTGGTATTCTGGACGTCATTAATCGAAAAATTCGATAAGCACTCATATCTTAGCATGAAACGAATTGGAGCATCTAATATGTCCAGAATATGCACTATTTATGTACCGACCTATCCATCTCAAAAAATCAATATTTCATCGACAGGAGTATCACGATTTGATTCAGAGAGCAGAATCACCAAAGCCGAATCAAACTTCTCTAGACAAGTTTCTTGCACTTGAATGTTATTTGTTTCCTAATCAGCACAGTATAAAATTAAAATAAAACAAAATAACGGTTTTCTTGGAAAGTTGAATTCTGAGGAAGTTCTTCCGGGAGAGCAAAAACAGTAGGCATGGTTTTGAACCAGGACGATTCATCAAAAAGAAAAGTAAAATTTAGGAAAATTCCTAATATCTGCACTGCACTAAACAGAAAGTATGGGAGATCTGCGAATTTTATGCATTATGCATAAATAGGTACTATCTCTTCTGCATAAATCAGTGTCCTGGATGGTAAAGAGAAAATAATCCATTAGTACACGCAGATCACAACAAAATCATCCCTGATATGACCCTTAATGGGAATATCAAAATTCACTACATTTTGCACAAACAATAAACTACTTACTTCCTTTCTCAATAGGCTCAAGAATCACGTCATTCTTCAACTTTGGTTACGTGGCGTTGACGATCAAGCACGTAGCTACCCATGACATGGGAAGGTACACTTGCAGAGCTTACAACACGTTGGGAGAAGCGACAACGTCTGCGAACCTTACGGTCATCAGCAAGCAAGATATAATCAGTGACAGCCAGCACACTTCGAGCCTTCAGAAGATACAGCATTTGGAAGAATCCAGGTAAGAGCTATGTCCAAAACAATCCTATTTATAAAATAGAACACACACATTCTACTTAACTAACATTCTTACTAAATTCTGCTGTACTGTTACTTCCATTGCATGAAATGGATTAAAACTCTTTGTATTGCCTTTCAGCCGTTACATGAGGCAAGTCCAAGAAGATACCACTGTGACACAAAAACCACGCTTCCTGGGACCACTGAAAGGCACCAACAGAATCGTTGAGGGTCAGAGAGCCCACTTCGAAGCTCGCGTTGAGCCTCTCAGTGACACGACGATGAAGGTGTGCACTTTGAATTCTTACTGGAGTTGGTTGGTGATTCTGTTAAGAGTACAAAAGGAAATTTGGATTTTATGAAATCGAAATTTTGCAGATCGAGTGGTACTTCAATGGCCGGGTGCTCCAAACCGCTAATAGGATCCAGACGTATCACGATTTTGGTTACGTCGCTCTGGACATTGAGAGTGTGAGAGCTGAAGATGCTGGTACCTACACGGTGATTGCGAGGAATGCTTTAGGTGAAGCCCAACTTCAAGCATCCATGCAAGTGGAAAGTAAGTACTTATCTACTTCTGTTTTCTTCTTCAAGGTTCTTCCATTCGTTTATAATTGTTCACATTCGAGAAATAGTTTCGGTTATGTTGGACTAGTGTTGAGGGATGGGATTATTCAGTGTTCTACATTCAACCCTGAAAACGCTGTGCAGGAGGCTTCCAAACAGTCTGTTTGGTAAAGTCCGTGTATTGAACAAGTGAGTTGGAGGAAAATAAGAACAAACTGAGGAAAGTAAAACTTGTCAAACGCCCCGTAGCAGCAAACATCTTGTATAATTATTCTTCTTTTTAAAAAAAACATAGAGAGCATGGAAATTAGAGAAGTTTTAACTAGGAAAGTATAGCATCAGAAGAAGGGTCTCTTGTGTTCTACTTCTAAACTTACAAAAATGTTCTTCACAGCTCGATCTGGAATTGACACCAGAAGTATGCATCATGGCGCATACGACAAGACGAAGCAAATCGAACAACATCGCCATGTTGAGCCAACCTACAACATTGAAGAGATTTCAAAGTCCAGGCCCATTTTTGTGACGCCGTTGTCAGATCCACCTCCAGCGAATGAGGGCAAGAACATCCACTTGGAATGCCGATTGGAACCCATGGGCGACCCAACGATGAGGGTAGAGTGGTTCCAAAATGGAAAACCCATCACGATTGGCTCCAGGTTCAGGACGTACCACGATTTCGGATACGTGGCTTTGGATATTGTCCACGTCACTTCGATGGACTCTGGGGAGTACACCGTGAGAGCTACTAATCACCTTGGATCGGCCCACACTTCTGCGTGTGTTCGAGTAAGTACTATCCACTGTTGTATACGACTGATATTTATGCAACTCTAAAGGAATTCAATACAATTATCTAACCTGCTTAAGTAATATACCTACAAGTCAATATTTGGATTTTTGTGCTTGCAGGTGATGAGCAGGTCAGACATCCTGACCGACACCCAGAACGAAAACTCCTTGGAGCAGATTCAGTACCTAGAAGACTCGAAGATGAGACGTCATGTACAGGAAGACGTCACCATCATGTCGGCACCTGTTTTCACCCGATCTCTCCATAACATTGAGAGCTTGGAAGGGACCAACATCCATCTAGAATGCAGGTTGCAACCCGTCGGGGATCCAACCATGCGAGTCGATTGGTTCGTAAATGGAAAGCCTGTCAGGGTTGGCCATCGTTTCAGGCCAGCTTACGATTTCGATTACGTGGCTTTGGATCTTCTAAGTGTATACCCTGAAGACTCTGGCGTGTACACTTGCCAAGCCAGGAATCAGCTGGGTGAGGCTGTCACATCTTCATCAGTAAGAATCATCGGTAAGTAAATCCTTTCAAAAACCTATGGGATGCTACGGGGATGGAAAACCTGGCAGGTTAGCGAAAACAAAAGAGGGTTAAGTTGAAAAAAAGTGGACATTTTCCTTTCATGGTCTAGAAAACCTGTAACAGTCAGGGGAAAGGACAGTAATTGTCCGGTTCCATTTCCGTAGCAATCCTGCTACCACTAAACATTATTCTAACCAAATAACAATGGTTATTATTGAACTTTAAGACATTTGACCAGATTTCTGTACATCAATTGGTTTATTCGTTTGTTCTTTAGCCAAGAAAGATCTTATCTTGGAGTCTCAACACCCTGGCGGCCTGGAAAAGATCCAATACCTCGAAGACGCCTCCAGATATAAAAGAACTGACCAAGTCGACGAAAACGTAACCATTCGTCCCAGATTCGTCACTAAGCCCAAATCTATAGAAGCCATGAGGGAAGGAGGTCATGCTCACTTCGAGTGCAAGTTGGAACCAGTTACAGACTCCAATCTTAAAGTCGAATGGTACAAAAACGGCCGTCCCATCATTGTTGGTGGGTATAAATTTCATAATCTCCCTAGATGTATCCATTTTCAGGTCTTAGGTTACCAAAAATATCTTCCGATAAATAATGTTTTGATCACATAAATATCTCAATTTTGTACTTTTTCACAGGTCACAGATTTAGGCCGATCCACGATTTTGGCTACGTGGCTTTGGATATCATTGACGTGATAGAAGAAGATTCAGGAACGTACACCTGCAGAGCCACAAACATGCTCGGCTACGACGAAACGTCTTGCTCACTGAAAGCCAAGAGTGAGTTTGTCCTTCCAACTAAAATCATAGCTGTAACATCGTGACTGTGGTCCGTAACATTTTCAGCTTTCAAACGCCTCACTTTGTTCTGGATTATTTATTGGTTTTGACAAATCTAGGGAAGTCTCATTATTGCTTTAGCTTCCATATACACTGCTTTTGTTCTTTTTTTTTTTCAAAAATAATGCCTACTATATATTTATGAAGCACTCTTGATTTCACAGGCTCTTCTCAAATCATAACAGCAACGCAAAACGAAATGGGACTGGAACAAATTCAGTATCTTGAAGATCGTTCCAGATATCAGAGACAATCAGAAATCGAGGAGAGCACTACTCAAGCTCCCGTGTTCACGTCCTCACTCAAGCACTGCGAAATAAAGGAAGGCCAGAGAGCGCATTTTGAATGCCGTCTCATCCCCGTCAGTGACAACACAATGAAGGTAAATTTTGTGATTTGAAGGTGATAACTTGTGGGGAAGTTATACGTACATAATAGAATAAATATATTTTTTGATAAATCGAAAAATTCACCTTCAAATAACTTGTGGGGAAGTTATACATACATAATAGGAATGCATGTTTTCGAATTATCTACGAGAAAACGTCGATAGAGGGATTTTCCCCTACTATATTGGAGTGGTCATTTACATAAATATAGTCTTTAGAGATAAATAGAGATGTGGGACCACCAATATACATCAATTTTTAACGCTGACTGGTTATCTTCAGGTGGAATGGTTCCACAACGGGCAGCCAGTGAAATCGGGCTCCAGGTTCACTGAGACAAACAACTTTGGTTTTGTGGCGTTGGATATCCTCCACTGCCTGCCTGAAGACTCCGGTACCTACACCTGCCGCGCCAAGAACATCAATGGAGAGGCCGTTACTTCCTCTTCTTTGAATGTCTCATGTGAGTGTTTCTTACGGAAATCAACGCATTATCACCTACCTTAACGAAACCCTCGAATTCCCAAGTGGTGTACCTACTCGTACGAGCTCAGGATTGATGCTTATTCCAGAGGTAGAGAAAAATATCCCAGTATCAACAGAAAATCATGTTGCCAACTTTCGGGTTATGTCTAGATCCGGTATTCAGGGGTCCTGATGTTTACCTCAAATTCTGTGATGTTTTGTTGAATATAACCCTGTAGTACTAATTTCTAATTTTTTGCTGAGTCTACAATTATCTGTTGTCTGTAGAAATGGTCATTCAATTCAGCCTGTGATCAATGAAATATTTTTTTCTTTATTCTTTTTATCCAAGCTGCAATGGTCACTGTCCTGCTCATTTTTACTGCTGATTTATTACCTACATCGTCGTCACCAGTCAGCAGAACCAGAAACGTCGACCGTTGAAAACTAATAATAATAATATTGCATAATAATTTCATTGGTCACCGACTGAATCCCAGCAATATTAACCATCCAAATTGTCTTATTCTAAAACTAAAAGTCCTGGACTCTTTATAATTCTATAGCCCTGATTTGCAACACCGGCTCTTGGTGATTTTAACCCGCTCTTTTCACCTCTTTGTTATTTTAACCTAAAGGCACTTTATCGGCAGTGCTACATCCTACCTATTCCACAAGTTGATCACATATTTTTTTTGCATTATCCATCCAGCAAGGAAATCCATCTACTTGGAGTCCCAACACAAGTCAGCCCTGAGCAGACTGAACCAATTCGAAGATCGCCAATACCAAAAGCCCTCTGGACCCGAAGAATCAGCCACGCAGGCTCCAGTTTTCACCCAGCCAATGAGGGATTTGAGGACAACTGAAAACCAGACTGCACATTTCGAAGCCAGACTTATTCCTGTGGGCGACCCCAGGTTGAAAGTCGAATGGTTAAGGAATGGTGTGCCAATAGCAGCCTGTAAGTTTGTCCTACATCTTGGCCTATATAATATTATAAAAAAATATGTATTCTTCAAAAATAAGTTTACGAAGCTGTATCCTAATGAATGAATAACTACAACCTACATAAATATTTACCTGATCCATTTGGTTTCAGCAAATCGAGTCAGCACGATGCACGATTTTGGTTACGTTGCTCTTAACATGAAGTACGTATACGCTGAAGATTCTGGTACGTACACTTGCAGAGCTAAGAACGACCTGGGTGAAGCTGTAACATCAGCCACCATGACCGTTCAATGTAAGTAATACCCCATCCATGGAATCACAGCATGAACCCAAATAATCCCACGTATTGCTATAGCACTGGTTTTTTTCAATAAACGAACTATGATTTATACTATTTCCAGCTAAAGCATCGCTACTCACGGAATCACAGCACGAAGCAGCCTTGCAGAAACTTCAAGCTTTGGAAGACTCCACCAAGTACCACCGTACTGAGGAACAGGAGGTTGTTGTGAACCAGAAACCTAATTTCACAGCCAAATTGAATGGACCATCCCAGCTGGTTGAAGGCCAAAGCGCACATTATGAGTGCAGGTTTGTAGATTAATTATTTACTTGAGCAAGTTGAAATTCCATTGTATGGTACCTATTTTTTATGAATCGGTTACTCTATCAACTGGATCTTTCAAAACCTTACGTATAACTGTCAGAGCCAAAATGACGGAAACTGCGTTCTCTATTTTCAGAATTGAACCGTACCCTGATCCAAATCTTAAAGTCGAATGGCTCCACAACGGCCAGCCACTGCAAACTGGCCACAGATTCAGAACGACCTATGACTTTGGGTTTGCAGCTCTGGACATCTTGACGGTCTATGAGGAAGATACAGGAGAATACACCTGCAGGGCCACCAATAAACTGGGGCAAGCTGTTTCATCTGTCAACCTCAAAGTTCAAGGTAAAAACATGCGTATTTACAGACTTGCAGAAATTTTTCCAAAACGTGAAAAAAGTTGATGAAGTGTTGATCAAAACCATCCTAAAGAAGAGTTTCTCAGGTGGGCTGAGGAAATTAATACCTGAAGTATTTACTCATTTTCTTTGGATAGATATCATTGCCCACCACCAAATCACTAACAATAAATCTTACAGCTCAATCATTGTCGGATGTTTACTTGCTTGGCTATGAAATAATATAGATAACTCTACCTACATGAATCAGGTCGTTTTGAAACATCTTCTTTTTTCACTAGGTCGCTCTGGTATTATTCGTGACACCCAACACCAGGAGGCTTTGCAGAAGATCCAGTACCTTGAATCCGACTCCCGCTACAAGAGAATCGCAGAAGAAGAAGCTGCCATAACTGAAAAACCACAATTCGGTCGTCCACTCAAGAACGTGGAGCACCTCCCAGAAGGGAAGCAAGCACATTTAGAAGCCACTTTGACACCTGTAAACGACCCCACAATGAAGGTCGAATGGTTCAGGAATGGACGTCCCATCCCACAAGGTATGACATGATTCCTTCCTGCTTCCTTTCCTTTGGGCTTACTTACGATCATGACTAGACATAGCTTTAAAGAATATCCCAATCCAGATATAGTTTGTCTAATATTATGTAATCTGAAAATATTTATTTCTTTGAGGAAACCTTTCGGTATCCCAAATTCATTCTATGTTTCCAAGTCACTTTAACAATTCACTTAAAACTCTCCCTGAGAATATTTGGTTTCCCAGCCAGATGTCAAACCTAGGCCACCAGTGCAGAGCTGCTTTCGACAGACGCCTTATTATACCAGCGACTAATATGTAATCTCACATTTATGTTTCAGGCCACAGATTCAAAACTGTTTACGATTTTGGTTTCGTTGCTTTGGATGTTCTGTATGCTTACGCTGAAGACTCAGGAACATACATGTGCAAGGCCAGAAACGCAGCGGGCGAAGCCGTCACCACTTGCTCTGTTACAGTCGATTGTAAGTCACCACCCAAAATGATGATTGCTCTATGGGGGTCGGGTGGGGGG
>JAEMON010000015.1:21994395-22005210 GCA_030264115.1 Lygus lineolaris | reverse complement strand
AGCCACTTCTTCAAGAATGGGCAGTTCCGGCTGTTCCGAAATATTTCCAAAAAGGTGCTATAAGTGGGGTGATTGGAAGTGAGCGAAAATGAGTGCCAAAGTTGAAGACGAGAATGATAAAATAGGAAGAATGCCACTAACGGCATCAAAACCCGTTGAAAATTGGCTGAGAAAAATTGTAAAAACTGTGCAACGCTAAAGGGAGCTTATCCGGTTTTTAGACTTACAGAATGTTATAGTATGAGTTCCTATAAACTCTCAGGTAGCCGAGATTTAGCCGTTTCTTAAGGAAATTTTGGACTCCATCCCTTGCCCCCTTAATATACCTAGCTTCTAACCAATATGTGAACGTGGTAACTTCGGGTAAACAGTTGGTTCTCAATACAACAGTTTGTGGTAGGCCCGAACTAGGAAATTGTTTCACTCAAGTGAAACGTTTGAACCGTGTACCCCATTTCGATGGAAACATCATTCTTATCAACTTGGCGTCATTTCCAAACATGATTTCAACTCATAATATTAAGTAGAAAATTCACATTAGTTCAAAATTCATCAATTTATCACGCGAAATTGATTAAGCAATGCCATGCTCCATCATAAGGACGCTGTTAGAACTGTTCTTGCAGCTGTTCAAACGTCGAAGAGGGAAGAAGGAAGGCGGTGATGCTGGATTGGTGGATCCGACACAGTGTTGGTTCGCCAGCTCCATGTTGCTTAATTTTACCAGTGCGGCAATTCATGGTACATCCAGGGTGGTCATTTCCTATCTCTTCATCACGATATTATAACTTGCGTCGATTTCGTTCCACTGTTTCATGATGCAATTTCTCATTTGTAGCCAAAGCCGGTCTGCAGTTGGACACGCTGGACGAACAGAGGTTGAAGAAGATCAAAGAGTTGGAGCACTACGAAAGACCTCAACCTCAAGAGGTCGAGCCTGAACAGCAGAAACCTGTGTTCTTAACTCCACTTAACAGGTGATTTCATATATTTATGCATAGGTACCTCATATAGTAATTTGTATATGTACCTACATCACAACAAAGATACAGCTAAATGTAGCTGTACACTTAGTGCAGCTTACTGGCTCTGGAAATCTGATTATAATCTGCCTTGTTCTGCTGGTAGTATGGTCATCCAGAGGGTAGCCAAAAGGAAGAACCACGGGGGAATGTGAAATCAAAATCCATTCCAACTAATCCAATATCATCGAATTGATTTAGTTACGACGAACGTGTAACACTTGTCCCGTTATTTCCAGTCTTGAAAACCTTAAAGAAGGCGAGCACGCTCATCTCGAATGCAGAGTTGAGCCCATCAATGATCCCCACATGAAAATCGAGTGGTTCGTGAATGGCAAGGCCATCAAGACGGGCCACAGGTTCAGGACGACCCACGACTTCGGCTACGTCGCTTTGGACATCCTCTACACTTACTCTGAAGACTCTGGAACCTACATGTGCAAAGCCACCAACAAAATGGGCGAGGCTGTAAATACTTGCAACATTAAAGTTCAATGTAAGTATTCATTAGATACTCACCTGAATATTTTTACCCAGTTCAAATGAAAACAATAGAAAACTTGCCAGGACAGGTTCAAGAAGTTTGAATGAAAACTAAGTAATGTAAATTTACTTATTTTTACAGCTCGCCACAGTATCCTTCTGGAGACTCAGCATCCTGAAGGTTTGGAGAAGATCAGGGAGTTGGAGGCGCAAGGACATCCACAGAGGCTAGAAATTGAAGAGCCTCTCCCCACACCACCACGTTTCGTCACTGAACTGAGGGTAAGTAATATGGATCGACATATGGAAATCCGACGAGGTAAACGCTTGACCTAATCTATTAGTTGTAATGGTTTTGATGAAATTGGAAATTGGATTTACAAACGCGTTTACTCAAACATTTACGTTATGAAGAAAGAGTATGAACCACGTATACACTTAATATAATAGCCTAAAACCTGAAGGGGAACTTTCCCATTGTTTCGAAAAACCTCTCATCAATATCAGTGCAGCCGTTCAATCGTGGTTAAAACCCAAACAAACAAGCAGACAGAAACATCGTAATAAAGGTGTTCCATGAGATGGTAAATAAGTATTTTTTTTTTTAAATTCAATGATAGCCAGTAAATTAAAGTTTTGTGGAAACATGTTTTTACCACTGTGTTCATAGTTATGTACAAATCGATCTACAGATCTTACCTGTAATATCATTAATCACCAAGCCAGTAGGTACCGGAAAAATGTCTGCACTTCTGGCCAAGGGGCTAGCCAAAATTGGCATCGAGTACTTTTTGAGGCACACATGATGTGTCGACATTATTACAAGACAATCCCCACCAGAACAACTAGAAGAGCTCAAGTTAGGGCGTGGGCAATTTTTTTTTTGGAACAATGACGTCATTTATATCATACAAGTGTTCCTATCATTGGTGACTTTCCGAAAAACATTGTCTTGGGTACTTCTGGAAAGCAAATATCGATATCCATCTACACATTTAATTGTGACAAAAAATACTTGCAGGGAACCAAAGAGATAGCCGAAGGACAGACGGCCCACTTCGAAGCCCAAATCGAGCCTCTTCATGACCCCAACTTGCGTATTGAGATCTACCACAATGGGAAACCCTTGGGATCTGCCTCAAGGTACCACATCACCTTCGACTTTGGTTACTTTGCCTTGGACATTGGTCACTGTTTGCCTGGTGATGCAGGCGAATACTCTGTGAAAGCCATCAATAAACTGGGATCCTGCGTGTCTTCAACGTCTATGCAAGTCGTAGGTTAGTATGCAAATTTATTGTTCATAATACGCGAGTGAGGAGGAATTCTACTATCTACTATATTACAAGTTCCTATAAATAGGTCATTCCTAAACTTTGGGGCTCATTGCTGTTCTGGAAAGATAGAATTTATGCGAATAATGGTAGATAATGGGCAATTCTGGCTGTTCCATTTTATTCGTTACGGCTGAAAGATTTCAGTGAGAGCTTTCCAAAAAGGTGCTTGCTATATGTGGGGAATCCGATGATTGGAAGCGAGCCGAAACGAGTGCCGGAAGAAAAGAAACAGATGACGGCGCCCTCTGCTCCTCTGAACAGATGACGTGAGGCGTCATCTTCTCGCCAGCTTAACAGCCAACCTTATGACATTTTGAGCTGAAATTCGGTAGTAAGGGGTTTTAAAGGGTGCTGAATCCGAATTTGAAGTCATAAAATGCAAAATTCCGACACACCGGAATTCCCCGAAATTATTGAAAATAGTACACTCACGAGAGAATTAGTTCCTCCATGCAGGCACTACGGGGATTGAAATAGAATTGATTTCAACTCCTGTTTCATTTTACCTTGATTTGTTTCCTTTCAACTCCTGTTTCCATTTACCTGACCTTACCCTACTTTTTGCAGAAAAGGGAAGTATCATTTCCGAGTCCCAGAGGCCTGAAGGTCTCGAGAAGATCAAGCAGCTTGAGGCAGGGCCACAAGCAAGACCTGAAATACCAGAAGCGATCACCAGGCAACGACCAGTCTTCACTCAGTCACTCGCAAACATCGATGGAATCGCTGAAGGGCAAAACGCTCACTTCGAATGCCGTCTCATTCCTGTCGGTGATCCGACCCTCAAAGTTGAATGGTTCAGAAATGAAAAGCTGCTCGAGGACAGCTCGAGAATCACCAAAACTCACGACTTTGGATTCGTCAGCATGGACTTGACGCACGTCCGAGAAGATGACGAGGGTGTGTACATGTGCAGGGCCTCCAACGCATTGGGTGAGGCCGTCACAACCGCTTCAATGAAAATCAAGAGTAAGTAGCCTAAGCAAACTGATAGGTACTTGTGAGGCTTTCAAACTGCAATAATAATAAAAACCCGTTTTTTCAAGGCAAAGCCGCTATTCAACGGGAGACCCAGCATCCAGAAGGTATGAAGAAAATCCAGCAGCTCGAGGAAGGCAAAGAGCCAAGCCGACGCGACGAGCCAGACCAAATATTTGAGAAACCAATCTTCACCAACTTGCTGACGGGTCCTTCTGAACTCTGGGAGGGACAAAGAGCTCACTTTGAAGCTCGTGTTGTGCCCGTTGGTGATCCCACTATGAGATACTTGTGGTATTGCAACGGAGTTGAACTCAAGATGGGTAAGTCAACTGAAATTAGATTTCGATATCTAAATTACTAAATTGAATAGACGGACGAGGGAAATAGTCTTAAATTGTATGTACATAGTCGCTTAATATCCATAGCTCTTATCCAATTAACAATGACATGAAATCAGTTTGCTAAAAAGGCCTCCTAATTCCAGATTCCAGTAGTAACATTGCAGTGAAATATAATATGAAAAAAATTGATTTGGGCCATACATGGGAATCATGTTATTTGTTTCACATTTTAAATTTGTTTGCCTACCATATTAGGGCACTTTCCCTCTAAAGTTCGAAATTGTTGGGATTCAAAGAGAAATGAGTGGTCCACATTGATTCGACGCACTTTCTTTCGCACTCCTTCCCAGTCGAATAATGAACCTAAACATTCACAAAAAACTACCTATATTTCTAGATGAAAGTTCAGGAAAAAAGACTCTGGACAAACCCAAAGAAGTACCTTGTGGTGAGTCAGCAGATTTGGAACATCGTAATGGTCAATATTCGTTCTGTTCGTCTATGTCTGAAATTCGAGTTCGTCATTATATCTGTAGTTTTGTGTCATTGTATTTGTTGCAGTTCACGAATAACTATTATTTTGCACCGAATGTGCGTTTTCATTGTTCTTCACACTTGGTTTTGCACTGATTTGTCTCCACCGAATCACTAGCACTTGAAATTTTCATTTTAGAGTCCTTTGCACAATTTCAATTCCAAATGTCCAACTCTCAATCGAATGACTGTTACTACAGGATCAAGATTCCACACTACCAACGATTTTGGATTTGTCACCCTTGATATAATGGCAACCGTCCCAGAAGATTCTGGTATCTACATGTGCAAAGCCATCAACGCTGCTGGTGAAGCAGTTTCATCCACCACTCTCAAAGTTAAACGTAAGCGGTCGTATATTTTGTAGTCGCTTAATTAAGTATGCGAAAATTATTTGATGATTCAAATTGACACTAAGAACGTTGGTCTAATCATGATTTCTCCATAATTTCACAGCGAGATCCGCCATTTCGGGCGAGCCACTGCAACCCGACGCTTGGCAAAAGATCCAGCTCAAAGAAGCAGAAATGAACAAAGTTCCCGAAGGGTTCCAAGAAGTGACACCCCAAATGCCTCCTGTCTTCACCAAACATCTGTCCAACGCAGAAAACTTGGTAGAAGGCAGCCATGTATACCTCGAAGCTCTAGTCGAGCCAAAGGGTGATCCGAACTTGAAGATTGAATGGTTCAAGAACGGAAAGTCTATCACAACAGGTGGGTTCATGTCATTGGTCATGTTTATGAACCTACGTTTGTCAAAAAGTAACGGGTCGTTTTCAAATTCAGCTTTTTGGTGCTCTGAAATGACAAATTTGGATTATTGTTGCAAATCTTCTCCCCTTGAAAGGTAGGGTAGGTAACGAATCACTTAGAAACGAAAATTAAGACTGAGAAGTCTTGGTGAAGTTCCAGAATTCAATTATTATTCCCGTCTCATTAATTCAACTTATCGTCACGACGTCAACTAAGTCCCCTTGCTGATTCGATCAGCTAGGGCCAAGCCACGCTGACGCAACAACCGAAAACCTTCTCTTTGACCATGGATGCATTACGAATCTGGAATTATATGCGAATATCGTCCTATGATATTTTCCATGTCTGAACCACAAGTTGGCATACCTCAATTTTTCCGTAGATTGATTGGTTTTTCCTCAGAACTTTTTCATCATACTAGTTTTACAAACGGTATTGAGCACCTGGAATCAGAGTACTACAAGTTTTCGTTCATAGCAACAACAGCGACTATTTTACAATTGATGCCATCCTCTGTGTGTTCTGATGTTCCGAATCACAAGACACAGGCAAACTAAGTTACATTTTCAGGGCCATGCATATTCCCCATTGCTGTTCGCAACTGAGCACGAAGGCCTCAAGACAAGAGGCAATTTCCTCTGACTTTTTCCCGACTCTCGTGACACTTTTGACCCTATAGGTACTCAAATCACGTGACTGTTAAACGAAGAGTGTGAAATGTCCTGCATAACTTGTCTGAATACTGCATAATACATTTTCATTTTCCGGATTTTTTTTGCACAAAAATATATTCCAGGCTCAAGACCATCAAGTTGGAAATGATTTTCGTTATTAATAAAATCCGTTTTCTTGTGTTTATTCAGGTGCACGCATCAGGTCGACATTCGATTTCGGTCTTGTTACGCTCTCAGTAAATGGCGTGAGGCCTGATGACTCCGCTATTTACACATGCAAGGCTACAAATCTACTAGGAGAGGCTGTCTCAACTTGTACCATTAAAGTTGAAGGTGAATTTCATAATATATAATCTATTATTTCATTGAATTTTGCTGAAAATGTTCACATTTAACCTCTTACCGTTAACCTCTTGATTTCCAACGGGATCTGTCAGATTTGGACATTAAAAAGTCAACGTTTTCTGAATTGCGTTAGGAGGAACTGAATTAACTCAAATAATTTGTAGTGTTTTTTTTATCAACTCGAAATCTTAGCACTTTTTTAGTGTTTTGCTAATATCTTGAAAACGAAATTCTCCTACTAATGTGTCATTTACCGATAATTAGAAGAATTTCTACGCAAGACCTGAGGGAATTCGTATACTTGTTTGTTTCAGATCGCCACTGGCTTCTTGCGAATTCTTTGCGCCCAGAAGCTTTGCCCCTCATCGACGCTCTTGAAGGCCCTAAAGAGGCCAAGGGCGAGCTCCCGGAACCTGCTTACGAGGGTCCTGTATTTATTTCACATCTGAACAACGTCGTGTGCTCTGAAGGCGAAAACTCGCACTTCGAATGCCGCGTCGAGCCAGCTAAGGACCCTACTTTGAATATTGGTGAGTCGGGATCAATACTCAAAATGAATGCTATAGGTCAAACTCTCATCAATATTATCATAATTTTGGGCTCCCTGTTACCTAATAAATCAAAATAATTCAATCAGGGTCATGAGATTCAAACTATGCTCTCTAGTGATCAGACTTTGAATAAGTGTCGTTCTGTCTTCATTACCAATGCGTTGCTCCTTTTGGAGAGTCTGGGAGTCACCTATGCCCTCTAGAGGTCATATTGTGAACGAGTATCGCTCTCTCTTTTCGCCCAACACTTCCATCAAACTTATGAATGAAATTGTTCTTTTTTTTTCAGAGTTCTTCGCAAATGGCAAACCTTTGCCATCAGGAGCCAGGTTCAAGGGAAACCACGAATTTGGCTTTGTTACCCTCGACATAAATTCCTGTTATTCTGAAGATTCAGGAATTTATACGGTCAAAGCAACGAACAGTAAGGGGCAGGCATCCACGTCTGGTACACTCAAGTGCACAGGTAAATAACTTTGTATTTGAACAGTTTGGATTTAATAGAAGACCAGGCTTTATGGTTGTCAGGTTATCAATTTATTTCAGTTACTCTGCGACAAGCAGCCTAAAGGTTTTATAAACTTCTTCTGAATACGTTTCTTAAAGTTGTTAAATAAGTACCATCCTGAAGCAAGTAGAGTTTATTCATAAGGCCCTCCATCAATGACACGAGTTTCTCATGGTTTTGATGGTTATAAGCCTCATTAATCGTATTCATTGGCCTACAGGGAAGAGTGACATATATCTGCAGACGCAGCATCCGCAAGGCCAGGCAGGCCTAGAAAAAGTCCAAGAGGTCGATGACGCTTACGCCAGTAAGCTTCAAAGACAAGACTCCAAACCAGAAGCTCAATACCCCAAGCCGGTATGGACTAAGCCATTGCAGGCCGAGTTCAAGCTTGGAGAGGCTCAACCTCTCCATTTGGAAGCAACTGTGGAGCCGAAAGAAGATCCAAATCTCAAGATAGAGTGGTACTTCAACGGGAAGGCTCTCGAACACGGTGAGACTTTTTTAATATTATAATTTATTCCTTAATATAAGTGTAGGTATGTCTCATAAATTGAAGAACATCAGCCATCATAAATAAACCTTCTATGGAAAAGGAAGCTATGAAGTGAAGAACAAGAAGCTCCTTCAGCTGCGAAGCGTCTTCCCAATCTGACTCAATCCTTGTGAAGTCACATCTATTGTCAAGGTCCTAAGTCGGGCCTCCTGCTTTGGGATGAATAATCATTTGAAAATTTGACTGATCATAGAATCTATTGATTTATACTACAGGCTCACGATTCAAGATGACTTCTGAGTTTGGATTCGTCACTCTTGACCTGATCGAGGTATACGAACGCGACCAAGGCATTTACACGTGCAAAGCATGGAACAAGGCGGGAGAGGCATTCACGACAACGACTATCTACTGCTCCACCAAGGCGGGTCTCATTGAGAAGACTCAGCATCCTAAAGGTCAGGAAGGACTCGGAAAGATTCAGGAACTAGAGGAGTCCCTCAGGAAAGAGGACGCTAAGAAGGATGAGGCCGAGGATGGCCAGGCGCCGGTATTCACTTCGCAGGTAAACTTCAATCCAATTTATCATCATAACTAATGAGTGCATTTCCAATTAGGTATCTACCTACTGTGTGTTAATTAATTTGACTTGTGGTATTTGTCGGCTGCACATTAATTTAATTGCTATTCTTATTTGGTCGAGATTCTGGCAAATTAATCAATTGTTTTAATAAATTTTGCTTACAACCTATCTGGTAGCATTGGTACGTACTGATTCTACTAGACACATCATCAGGATGCCTGTCTTGCAATGCGCTTCAAAAGAAAGTCATCAGGAAGTATAGTCAGGTCACTAAACAGGCAGTCGGAAAGTCGTGGGATTGTGCTACAACCTCTATAGACACTTCAGTAGTCCAAAAACGTTGAATGAATAAATAATCCAAAACACCCAAGTGTTCCATCTGGCTCAATCCCGACTAAATAAGAATAACTGCCGTGACATTCTGTCCCCAACCTCTTCTCAACCCTCTCCTTTTTGTTTTATGGTGGGTTTACACGATTCCAGTTGGCATGCAAGTCGACTGGTGACAGTTCACTTGCCCATGTAAACACTTCGCTGGCTCGCTGGCGCCAGAAACGTGCCAGTCCAGTAAAAAAAAAAAAAAAATCCAGGCAGGCAGTCCAGTGCCTCCAAATAAAAACAAAAAAAACAAAAAAGAACTGGCACCAGCTACTTGCATCGTGTGAAGGGAAACTGCCGGGCTAGTCCTGTCTTTATCGTATCTTATTAGTGACTTTGTGTGGTTGAGTTTTTGCGTGACAGTAGACTGCAGGAAGAAAAATATTTCACCACCCAAAAGTGATAAAGCTTATGCTACCTTGATGGACTCGGGAGCAAAAATTAGGTACCTATGTAGGTGCGGGATGTTTCCAATTTCGTATTTCATCCTAAACCACCTAATGTCTCAAGTCTCCCCTGTAATACACAATTCTGCCCTCAACCAGAACCAAACACAAAGTAATGGAAAAACTACCCAGCATACATTATTTTACGTTAATGGGTCTCAGACACTAAGACGTTCTATTCCCAGAGGTAAATATACCATTTCCATCAGCATCGTTTCACTCCTGAAGGCTTAGGATAAGTTGACAGTTCACTCCCTCCGTCCTCCAGTCAAGTTTTGTTCGATTTGTTTGCCCATTGGGCAGAGACGATTAGCGATGTCTAGATTTGGTCATCTCTTCCAAATTTCTATCCAATCGAACGAAACATTGATCGCATCCGAACCGGTACACTCAACCCCCATTAATCCATAACTAAAAATAACATATGGAACTATTATGATGGAAATGAACAGCCGACTTCTTTTCGGGAGTGAAACGTCGAAGTCCCATCATTATATGATGGAACTTACTGGACTTACTGCTGGTGGAAACCTATTCCAATCCTACCCATCAATAACTCAGCGAAACTAACGATTTGAAGAGTGTGAACTAACCCATGTACATTCAATTTCTTTTTCTAGATATACTCGCCTATGCCTCCAAGGTTCATTACTCAGGTACAACCAAGATCAGAATAATTATGGTGGTGGATCAATAAGTTTTAATAATTAAATTATTTTCAGAATCACATTTCACGTTAACAGCAATAAATATTAACATTTAATTTAATTCCAAAAACCGATATTAGTTTCGAATATTTTTACAAAATTTAGCTCAATTTGGTTATTTTTTTCCGAATGCCTGATTGTGCATATTCTACAAAGTCGATTCAATGAATAAGTATTTATCAATTTTCAATACTTTTTAAATCTAAGTACCTAGGTATTTATTTAAATTTCACTTCATCCATTATTTCGATTTTTTCAGTTCCAAGATATCACCAACTTGGGCGAAGGAGAAATTGCTCATTTCGAGGCATCTCTGACACCAGTTGGAGATCAAACTATGAGAGTGGAATGGTTCTTCAATGGGAAGACAATCGAAGCCAGTAAGTCAACAATTATTTAGAAAAATAACCTATTAGTTTAAGGGGATCACAGATTTGAAAAAAATACTTCTCTGGTTAGCGCTTTCAAGGTTACTTCGCTCCCTTTATCAAGATGAAATATTATTGGCAAACAATTATTGATTAGACTATGCGCTTGTACCTTACTTTTAATCATTATAATGCCAAGGTATCTGCTCATCAACCCCAAAAAAATCCAATATCCACCAGCTCACTGTCAATCACCTACTTAGACTTACAAAATCAATTTCTGAGCCAAACAAACCGAATAAATAAAATAC
>JAEMON010000015.1:21969566-21994137 GCA_030264115.1 Lygus lineolaris | reverse complement strand
CGTAATAAATGGCGGTTTAATCAGCGGTTTGTTAATTTATTCAATTGTTTTCATTTATAACACCTAACATACCTGCTTATACCTACAACTTTACAATACTACATACTAAGTAGATGGATGTGTGATGGATTATGCAAATATCTCTTGAAATCGAGCAAGATTTTTTTGGGAGGTTCATTACTGAAGGATGAAGGGTTTGCGTCATTCTTCCACAATCTGGAAAACTTGGAGGCATCAGGAGATCATACCGAATTCATTCTGACAAAATTTACAAAATCGAGTTTTTTGCGAGCGCTGTTGGGATCGGTTTGTTGCAAAGTGGGACAAAATAGATAGGTACCAAACGAAAGATCAACCACTCAGTTCGTTAACATTCAGTCTGGCTTAGTCCTATTGGTCCGGCTCAGTGTTATTTAAATCAATTGTGTCCTATTTCGTCGAATTTAGTACTATTTAGTCCAATTTGGTTTTATTTAGTCTAGCTCAGTCCGATTTAGTCCAGCATATTCCGATGTAAACCAGCTTAGTCTTATTTAGTCCAGTTCAGTCCGAGGTTTAGTCCAGCTTAGTCATATTAGTCCAGCTGGACTAATTTAATCCCAAGTTTAGTCCATTTAGTTCAATTTATTCCGATTTATTCCAATTTAGCCCGAGACAATTTTATTTCTGGGACACTTCTCTAGACAGTCGATGACCCCTCGGGACCAAAGATGAGAGTAGGATGGTCGAAAGATTCAAGTAAAAAGTAGAACAGCTACAACCTATGAGGTATTCGCTTCAATTCCATGAACACTTGCATGAATATGATATTCGTATGATTTCCTTAGAAATATTAGATGCCTAACTTACGAGTTGGTGGCCTTATTTGGGTGAAAATCTGTATGTAAAAATAACTTTCTAGGTCATAGAATCAAGACGGTTCACGTGTTTGGTATGGTGGTTTTGGAAATCCTGGGCACGAAGATCGAGGACTCTGGAGTGTACACTTGCAGAGCCACCAACAAGTGGGGACAAGCAGAAATCAGCGTGAATTTGGAGTGCGTTGATATCAGCAAAGGACAGAAGCCAAAATTCACAACTCACATTAAGGTAATAAATATTAATTTAATAAATTCTAAAATATTTGGAGGATCATTTGAGATGATACTGTTCGTCATATTGGCCTGCAGTACTTGATATTATATACTTTAGGAAATGGTTTATTGTGAGGTGATTCAAGAAAATCATCCACTAAGGTAGGGTGGTTAGGGTGGTTTATAGCTATCAGGTTTATCTGAGGAGGTTTCTCTTGTACACAAACCTCTGCGAAACTTGTTAGGTACTTCGGGAATCAATCACAGTTGATTACGTAAGTGAAGGTTCCCTAATATTTTGGTTCTTTCGTGGGCTCGAATACACTCTTTTCTCTACCAAATACTATGTCCTGACTTACAGAGGTCCTGGGGTTTCTGGGGCCTAATTATTATTCTATTAATTATTATTCTAATTATTATTCTATTAGTGTGGCACTAGGGGCCTATCAAGTACCTTCAATCATCATTAAAAATTAAATCAATCAAAATCACTTGGATAGCACTATAGCATAGCCGTTTTAGAGGAACATCATATGAATAGCTATGGTCATTTCAGGGGACTATACCTAACATACTAGGGCACTCTCCCCTTCACGAACATCTCAGTAGGAGTTCTACGAAGTGAACAATAAGAAAACTAATACAAAATCAATCGAATTTAGTGTCTGTTGAGGAAGAATCGTGATGACCGCAGCGTTTGACAAATGTAAATTTTCAGGCGAGGAACCGCATGACGTTATACGACGACTGCCCCGAATCTCATATCGGTTACAGCTGATGAAAGGATCTCACTAATGTGGAAATATCGTCCATTGTACAAAACCTGCTCAGGCTTGCCATAGTTGTCGTCGTGACCTCAATAAATACAACGTTTTAGTAGAACGCAGTTTCTAATTAATTAATCTAACTCCGTCATAATAATTGAATTAGTATTTTTTTTTTTTTTGGTAAAATATAAAACTTGTAAATAAAAAATCGAAATATTTCGGTTTCTCGGGAAAGATTGGTGAAGTGTCCGTTTACTACTGAACAAGTCACTCGTTGCAAAGAATCATTTTGAAAAAATGAACATTTTTTTTCAGCTCTTCTACTAAAGGGTATATTCAATGGTTGTCCAAAATTATAACAGTGGTGATATTACAAGGCTGCTGTACATTTTTAAAGCCTAGGCTTGCTAATGTAAGTACACCGTCTGTCAAGTGGGTGTGCGCATAGTTTTGTTGTATCGATTACTAAATCATTGAAATTATCATTATAAACATTTATGATGAAGACAATAAATTGAATAATAAATACCTATCTAAGTAGGTTTCTAGGTGCTAACTTCAAAAAATAGGAGGTTAGAAAACCATTCCCACCACCAACCGTCCCACCCCTTTAACATAAGACCCTGGTTTATAGACGCAACTGTATATTTTGTATTACAAAACAAAAAGTTTGCCGAAGGCCATAATAGCAAGAAAGTTCTTATAGGTAGGTATGTAAAAACTTCAAAAAAATAGATCTACTAAGAGTGAACCTTTACTGGTGTCATTACCTTAATTTAACTGGGAACAATATTTTCATTGTACGTATGTATTGTATGTAATACAGTAGTACCTACTTAGTTGTTCGATTGACCAAATTATATTGTCATTCAATGTTCCCAGAGCGTCACTGGTCTCAAAGATGGAGACTCGGTTCACTTTGAATGCACGCTGATCCCGGTAGGAGATCCGTCGATGAGAGTCGAGTGGTTCCACAACGGTCGCCCCATCAGACATTCGACGAGGATCAAGCAGGTCTCGGACTTCGGGTTCGTTTTGATGGATATCGCTTACACGCAGAGCCACGACACCGGAGAATACGTGTGCAGAGCCAAGAACAAGTAGGTGGACCCACAAAATGGACAAGATGACGTACGATTTTCATTGGCGTCTTCGATGTAAATAACTTCAAAATTAGGATTTAATTAATTAATTGTACCTTAGGACACAATAGCAAACTACAATTACGATTAATTTTTTCACTGGACATTCCACTAGTATAGGATACTGGCCACTTTTGCTTCCTCACTACCGAAGGTAGGAAGCTATGTATTCGTGCAAGAAATGAAACAAATTGGCCCTCCAAAATCAGAATTCCCACTTGTTTTTACGTTTCAGAGCTTTCTGTCTGTCCGTCTGTGGTTCATACCTTGTCCCAGGCAAAACTATATGAAGTTGTGGTTGATGAGATTTTCAGGGATTGTGCGGGTTAGCCCCGTGACGCTCCCCTACGAATTTCATCGCCATTGGACCACCAGTAGCGTGAGCGCATGCGCGAACGTGAATTTACTTAAACCCTGTTATCTCAGTTCCTAATTGACCTAGTTCGCTCAAATTTTGAGGGTAGTTAGGGGCTAACTCCAAGACAATCACTTATTAATTTCGTCACGATTGAATCAGTAATAGCTATCGCGCAAAATTAAAATTCGCTGACATGGGCGTAACTCCGGAACTTCTTGACCGATTTCAGTGAAATTCGTAGGGATTACGCGGATTAGACTCAAGAGGGTCCCTATGAATTTCATAGCAATCGGACTACTAGTAGCGTGTGCGCATGCGCAAACGTGAATTTCTTGAAACTACGATTTCTCAATTCCAAATTGACCTATTTCGCTCAAATGCGGAGGGTTGTCGAAGGCTGACAATCACCTTTGAATTTAAACTCGATTGCATCAGTAATAACTTCTGAGCATGCGCAATTCTGAAATGAGTTTTTTTCTGAGGGGGCATTATCACTGGCTACCTATTTCCAATCGGCGCTAAACCACTACTTACAGTGATTACCTACTGCTTTCCGGTCCTGATTCCCTAATCGCCCTTAACCCTCAGGGCGTTTTAGCATTTCAGAGGTAGAGTGGCGAAGTGTTCACGCAGTATCTTTTTTCGTTTTCGTAGGTTTGGTGAGGACTTCACCAGAGCTCATGTCGAATGCATTGGGAAGGGAGGAGTGTATTACGACACCCTTCAACCCGACTCGCTGCAGAAGATTCGGGAATTGGAAGCACTGGCTGGTCAGCAGGCTGCAGCACCACCCACGCCTGTCACTGAGCCACCCAAGTTCATCACTCAGATCACCGACGTCACGACCCTCAAAGAGGGACAGAGCGCACACTTTGAAGCGCGCCTCACTCCCGTCAATGATCCTAATCTCGTGGTGAGTATGTGTCGGATGGGTTAGTTCAAGAAGGATTGATTAGGTCAAGTAAAATAGGTCAACAACCATATCAGAGCTACGATTCCTAATCTTGTGGTACATCAAAGTATAGGTACGGAACCCACCTGAATGTTCAGTCAAAGTACCTAGAATGGAATCAGTCAAGTGATATAAAGGCAATGTCTGGAAATCAACCCCTGGATTAGATACTATTCTTTATTCAGTGGACGACGGCCCTCAACTGTTAGTAAGATTAAAGTAAAGTGATGATGCGGTCGATCTTGAATGGGTTTTGTCCTTTAAACTAACAAACAACAACCTTTGCTTACTACTACTATCACTTATCCTGTGGTTAGCGATCCTATTTTGCACCTACTAGCGATTTGGTCTAGTAAATTAGAAAAAAACAACTCTTAATAGGTGCATAACATTCTTGAAATTATTACTTTTTCAGGTCGAATGGTTCTACAATGGCAAGAAACTGCCCCACGGTCACAGGTACAGAACATTCCACGATTTCGGTATCGTCATTCTGGATATCCTCTACTGCTATGCCGAGAACACTGGCGAGTACGAATGCAGAGCCACAAACCTCGTCGGATCAGACACAACAAAGGCTGTTCTCAAGTGCAGCTCGAAAGCCAATCTCATCCTCACCTCCCAACTTCCTGAGGTTAGTGCTCATATTCGGGTTCAGCACTCACAAAAATCCCCAAGTTCCAATTTTCAGCTGCAAGTTCATGTGAGTGTGAACATCTACAATCTTCTCGAGTATACTATGTTCTTGTCATTTTGCAGGGAATGGAAGGTGGACTTGAGAAGATCCAGTCACTCGAAGAGTCTATGATCAAAACGAGAGACGAACAAGTGTCAGAAACCAAAGGACAAGCTCCGATGTTCACAGTGCCCCTCTCCAACATTGACAGTCTTCGCGAGGGAGAGAGTGCTCACTTCGAAGCCAGGCTGACGCCCACGGATGACCCAAAACTCAAAGTCGAGTGGTTCTGGAACAACAAGCCTCTGAGAACTGGTTCCAGGTTCAGGACATTCTGCGATTTTGGCTTCGTGATTTTGGAAATCTCGCCCGTCTATCCGGAGGACTCTGGTGAATATTCTTGCAGAGCCTCAAACGAGTACGGACAAGCAGTCACTACTTCGGTGATGAAAGTTGAAGGTAAGTCTTATTAGCTATAATCAGACTCTACTCCCACAGCACTCCAGTATACTCCTGTTTCCCCATGCTTCACCCAAAGCCTAGCATTTCACCAGGAGCTTTACCTGACTTCTCCGGGCTGTGACTGTAGAACTGTAGCATTGAGGTTACCTCTAGGTGCGGTGGAATGCGAGGCATGGAGTGAAGCAAGAGGAAACAGGTTTTCTTCCTTTTTTTCTCATATGAAAAGACCATTGTTGTCCATTTTTTTCGACTCTCTGTTAGTTTTCTTGGTTAAAATCTATTGAAAGTGGTATCTAGTAGTTATGTTTACGTTTGGGAATTCGTGGATGTTCTGGAAGTCTTGAAGCAAACAAAGACTGTTTATGTGGAATTTGCTATTTTTCTATTGATTGATTTCCACAAGAAATCCAGGACAATCCTTCATCAAGGAGGCTAAGAACGCGGCTGTCAATAATTATTTGTCATCCTCTTATTCAGGCAAGAGAAGCATCATCATTGAATCTCAGCTACCTAAAGGCATGGAAGGTACCATCGATAAAATAGCCGAACTCGAAGGCTTGGGTCAACTTCGCCCGCCAGTGCTTCCTGAAGACGATTTGGGCAAACCTCCAGAGTTCATCACACAACCAGCAGATCTGACATTGGTTGAGTACACTCTGGCTCACTTTGAATGCCGTCTGACACCAATCAACGATCCGAGTCTGCGTGTCGAGTGGTTCCACAACGGAAAGCCGCTCACTGCTGGCTCCAGATTTAAGACCATAAACGACTTCGGATTCGTCATCCTGGAAATGTCCGGGGTCGACACTAGAGATGCTGGTCTCTACACTTGCAAGGTATAACCCTTTGTTTCTTCATAAACTTGAATGCTTTGTTTGGTTCGATTCAGATTTTTGTTCTTCTCCCGTGTTAATAAATAAATAACAACCGTTCAAATGAACAATTATGCCTCTATAGGAGCCTTCAGGCGTTTCTGTGCAGGATAATATTCAACCTAAAGATGTCAGCAGGGTTCTCAAAGTAGGACACGAAACGAACTTTAAGTAATTAACCTCATGTTATCCGTGTGTGGTTTTAGGCAACTAATAATCACGGTGAAGCGGTGGTGTCCTGCAAGTTACAAGTACGTGGTCGTCAAGGTGTCATCATGGAACCTCAACTTCCGAACACATTCAGCTCTGGAACTGAAAGTATCCAGAAGTTGGAAGAAGATCTTCACAAGAAGGACGAAGTCATGGAAACTGAAGATAAACCCAATCCACCAAGGTGAAAATCCAAGCTTTTACTGGCTTATTGTACGTGCCTATAGGAGGTACCCTACTGGTTCCTCGTTGTTATTGATACACTGAGATCCACTTAATTTCAAATAGCTATCCCACACACTTATTCAACAAAATACAGCCATTGTTTTTTGAGAGAATACCCAATATATTGCAATATTTGTATCCAAATATTTACTACCTCAATTAGTTACTGATCGCATTATTAATATATATGGCATCTGTTCTTTCAACTTTTAAACAACGTTCTTTTTGAAAATTTCAGATTCATTGTGGACCTCAGAGATTTCGAAGCCCAGGAGGCTGGCAAAGCTCACTTCGACTGCAGAGTCGAACCTGTGGGTGACCCAACTCTGAGGATCGACTGGTTCTTCAACGGACGTCCTTTCGCTACTGGATCCCGTGTACACATGATCAACGACTTCGGATTCGTCGTCCTGGACATGGAGTACGTCTACTCGAGGGATGCTGGCGAGTACATCTGTCGCGCTACCAACAGATGGGGAACGGCCACTAGCAAGGCTAAGCTGACTTGCAAGGCCAAACACGACGTTGTTCTGGAGTCTCAGCTGCCAGAAGGCAGAGGCATGAGTGGAGACAAATTGAGGGAGCTTGAAAGAGGGAAAGTGACTGAACCTAAGCCAGAAGTGGCTGCTCCAACTGAACCACCCAAATTTATAACTCACGTTAGTATACCAATATTAGAGTAAGATGGATCTTACGATAAATGTAATGTGGAGATGACCCGCCAATCGATTTTACTAGTTTGGAATGTTCAGGTCGTCTTAATTCTTCCCCAATCCCAAAATTGACGTAGGTTATAGAAAATACGAAATGCATTTCCTTCTCATTCCATCGTTTCTTCTTATTCACCTTCCTTCATTATTGAAAACGATGCCAGTCATTTTGACTCCATGATAGATTTTCTGACTTGGACAATAGTGAGTAACCATCTTGGTAGCATCTCTGGATGGGTCCCTCTCCCACTCCCTTGATTACTGTTTTCCCTAACATTGGCAGTTGGAGTCAAATCGACTCCGCATTTTCATTCCAGGGGTTTTTGTAGGTTCTTGTTTTCCATTGATTCGTAACGAAGCAAACCATTGTCAATCCTCAGATCTCATCAGCGTCCGTCGGCGAGGGAGAGCCTATGAGGTTCGAATGTAAGGTGGAACCAAAGCACGACGAAACTTTGAAGATCGAGTGGTACAGAAACGGAAAAATCCTTCCCATGGGCCACAGATACAAAACTGTGTTCGACATGGGATTCGTTTCTCTGGACATACTCTACGTTTACCCAGAAGACTCGGGTGACTACGTCTGCAGGGCCTACAATGCTTACGGCGAAGACTTTACCAAAGCCTCAATTTCCTGCAAGAGTGAGTTTCCAAGTTCCGGTTGGACAAAATGCAGATTAAACAGTTATTCTAATTATCCTACAATTTCCAATATGTTAGAGGAGTGTAATTAACTAAAGATGAACCAATTGCAGAAATACCGTCAATTATTCTCCAAAACCAAGTACCAAGAGGAATGAAGAAGTCCGAAGCTCTCATGCAGATGGAAGCAACCATCAAGAAGTACACTTCTGAAGTCCACTTGACGGAGGAGGATCTGTACGAACCCGAAAAGAAACAACCACCAAGGTAAACCTTCATTAAAATAGCTGGCTCATCAGAAACCAGCAACACTTATTTTTCCTTAGTTTGAATGTGTTTTATGAAAAAAAGCTGGGAAACCTTGTACCTTGAGACAGACTTTCTAAATTATGTTTTTTCTCCCAAGGTACAACGTGGGTTATCCCTCGGGACAGCACAAACTCTATCAACCATTTTCAAAAATCTGTAAAACGTATGCCCAATAAAAAGAATCCGAGGTAGAATCATATTACAAAACAAAAATTGATTAAGATCTCGTTCACTTAAACAATAGTTGAAGGCGCAAGAAGTCCATCATAAGTCACTCATGTTCTGTTTGGTGAGTGATGGCTGCGTGTCTACAAAAATAAATGAATCTCATAAATGTTGATGGCGAGAACAGTGTTGTTGATGAAAAGTGCACTCGTAATTATCTTCAGACGCCATGAAATGAACTTTTATCAAATTATTTCATAGTAGGTATAGTTCCATCATAAAAATGACGGCAATAAGGGTACGGATATTTTTCGATTTCATGAATGGATAATGGTTTTGGAAGTTGTCACATTTTCATGGACTACTCAACAAGAGAAAAAACATTTAATTGTTAATTAAAATTAACATGTTAATGTTAATGTTAATTAAAAATTAACATTTAATTGTTAACATTTTTAATTGTTAAGTTTCTAATTGAGGTGTCTTATTCTTACTGTACAATTGTATTGTCACGAGGTCTTCCTCTACTTTATTGTTGTTCAATCGTTCAACAGGTTTGTTACTCAAATCAAAGATCAAACCGAACTAGTTGAAATGGAAGCGACAAAGTTCGAGTGTCAGCTCGCTCCAGTGGGTGATCCCGATATGAAAGTCGAATGGTTCTACAATGGAAAACCACTGCATCACAGTAAGTATATTTATGTTCAACTTGTCAATTCAAAACGACTTATGTTAGTGAGGAAACTTTCTGAACTTTCTACCAGTGTTGTGGGATCGATATCCAACCCACGGAGGAATCAAATTCTGCGGATGGCAGGTTTTTCCTGCCTGGCCTCTTCCTCAGCATTCATCATTTTTCAATGAGTAGGAAACACTTCGCTTGAATATCACAATTTGAGCAAGGTATGGAGGAAGAGAGGAAAATTTGCTTATTGAGGGCTATTTCAACCTCCCGTCTTTGGTCAGTCATTATCTGCAGATCGCGTTCATTCAAGAGATGTTGAGATGTTGGGTGCCATGGTCGTAGTATTGAAAATTAGACTGCTCGCGTTGGGGATCGATTTCCAAAGGAATCAAATTCTGCAGATAGCAGATTTTTCAGTCGGGAGCGTTAACCACTATGCTCCAAACAGCATTAAACCTAGGTTCGACTGCAACAAAATGTTAAACGGGGATCTTGTATCTTTGCAGAGAACAGATTTACGCCTATTTACGACTTTGGGTACGTCGCTATGAACTTTGGCTGGGTGTACCCCGAAGACAGCGGTGAATACCTGTGCAGGGCCACTAACCTTTATGGTATGGACGAAACGAGAGCTATAATCAAAACTGCTGGCAAGCCTGGAATCATCTACGACTCGCAGCTTCCTAAAGGAATGAAGAGTATTGAGAAGATCAGGGAGCTCGAATCCTCGATGTACATGTGAGTATGATTTAACAAGATTTAACATTCTGACATTTTTGGATATTAGGGATGGGTATCGATATCCAAAACTTTGACGTCTGCCATCGATAGAAACATAGATTGTTAAAAAACACATCTACCTTTTTTGAAGACTGATATTTAAAAAAAATATTAAAAAATAATAAACCAAAAAATCCATACCCATCCCTAGCAGATGAATTGTTATCAATTTTTCGTACGATGAGCTCTCTGTTGGTTCGGTTTTCAAGTTTTGGAACTTATTAGGACTTAGCTTATTTGGACTTGTATAGAAGAAACATTTTCAGTGTTAAAATTGTTTACGTACCTTACTGGAGAATCCGTCGTGGCGAGCGCTTTCGATGTAAGGACATCATCATCAGGCCGTCGAGAGAGTACTCGTAGTACTATTTTCAGTGTTAGTGTAACCTACCTGTTGCAAAAACAAAATGTTATCAAACTATAGTTCATTCTGGTTCTTAGCAAATTCAACAAATATGCTTATTCTTCGCTCAACAATCAAGTACCTAGGTATCAATCTCAAAGTTCGGCTCAGCCAGAATTGGAACCGTTTCATAAAATATTTTTGCAATCTAGAGTAACATTAATGGTTGGTTCCCATCCTATTACAGGACATCTGAAGAAAAAGTGGAAGAAGAGAAAGAGAGGGAAGCTCCAGTATTCGTGAGCAAGCCTGAGCCCTGCACAGTTCAAGAAGGTGACTGCGCGAGATTCTGTTGTCGCGTCACTGGATACCCACGTCCCAGAGTCGTATGGCTCATCAATGAACACACTGTAGTCAACGTAAGTATGCAAGAAAGATAATAAATATGTTCTTGGGAAACGTAAAATACACCTTAACCCATATTCACAGTGTTAGAAGCTAACCTGCATACACAGCAGTAGGTATGCGACAAAATGCAATGGGGCGCTATGTCACGCGCTGGGAACGGCGTAGCTTATCAGCAGAATTTTGATTCAACTGAGCTCCTAAGACACTTATTTCCTGGCGCAGTCGGCAGTCATATTAGGTGTAAGTTCTTGATCTAGTTCGGAAGTAGTTTTGGATGAATATGAAGCTGCCGTTTGAGCCTCACCAAACAAATGTCGAGTCTGGTGTGGCGTCCTTGTTAAACTAAGGTCGATGTTCTAGTTGTAATTTTGTCAAACAAAAGACGAACCTAAAGTTTATTGGAAACACGTGAAAAACCAAGATGGAGGCAGCAGTTAGAACCTAGTCGAAACAAAGTCTAGCATGCTGATGAAAACTTGCCAAATGAAGCTCAAGGATTCTGTTGGTACAGTGTCAAAACAAGCTGGAGGCTTCTGTTGGTACCTTGTGTTAAACCAAGATAGAGGATGCAGTTAGAACCTATTCAATCTAAGATTGAGGCAGCAGTTCGAATTCTTCCAATCAAAGGACGAAACTCAAGTTTATGAACATCTAGAAACCCAGATGGAGGCAGCAGTTATAACCTAACCAAACCAAAGTCTAGTATGCAGTTGGAACCTTGCCAAATCAAGTTCGAGGATTCTATTGGTACCTTGTCAAACCAAACTCGTTTTTTATGTATAATATTATATTCAAGCAACTCGTTTTCCAGGGCGCTAGATGCAAGCTCACCTACGACGGCATGTGGCACCTGGACATCCCCAAGACTCGTCAATACGACACCGGCACAGTGACAGTCGTGGCCCGCAACTCTTCTGGCGAAGCTCGTGTCGAAACTCAACTATCAGTGACGCCCAGAGGCGACGACTACCGTGGTGTTCTCAAGAACTCTCCAAGGCGTGAGTGTTTACTATATTCTTGCACAGTTTTAGAGCAAATCATCATTCTTTACTACTCCTAAGAATCGGGGTACGGCTTATTTTGAACAGAGAATTTATTTAAATTTATAATGACTTTTTTTCTTATTGTTTTGTTGAATATTTTGTTGATTTTCATGATTATTTCATTTTTATTATGCTACTTTTGTGTTATAAAATTGTACAAGCTATCCATTAATCCACAGCGCATTTTTCTCTACTATCACTAATACACAGCTACATTTCCTCTTGACAGTGTACTCTTAGCGTGCACAGGTTTTTATCTATTTACTTTATGTAATCGTAGATAAATATGCATTATAACACATAACATAAAAACAACTTTTCATTTACCCGCATATACCTACCTATTCAAAAAATACCTCCCTCTCACAATATAAAAAAATGCTTCTAATGCGGTTGCTGCCACCTGGTGTAAGGTTCTGGAATACTTCTCGACGTCTAACGGTAAATACTCCCCAGGTAATGGTGAAACCAATTCATATATTCACTATGTGTTGAAATTCGTGTCGTTTTCTGGGTCAAAACTGCACGAATGATTGTTTCCACTCCAAGTTTTTTTGATTACCCTGTGTCACGGATGTGAGGGACCAACTGACTCGTTAGGACGTTTTGAGAACTGCGCATTTTTGAATGATGTTCTTGTATAATAATTGGAAAATTAATGTTGATGTCATTTAGGTTCTATATTTCTTGGAGAAATTATGCTAGAGGTGTGCCGATACCAATCATTGTTGTAACATTTTCTACCTGCGTGGGTGTTGAACAGTTCAAAATTACCGATCCTGTTCCGCTCACCAATCCGATTGAGAACCAGAGGACCTTCGAGAATCAGAAAGATGTAACCATTGAAGAATGTTCTTCGTTCTTTAAGTGTTTCTCGTTCCCAATTATCAAAGCATTCTCAATCCATGGCGAGCCTTCAATGGAAGAAGATTCTTCATTGTTCGTTCTTTCATGGTTCCACCTTCTCAATCTGGGGAATCATGATTGAGTGGAACCTGGAGCGATTTAAGTAGGCAGGCGTTGTTGTTGTTACTTTCAAATTTAGCCTTGTGATTAAATTGTGAATCTGCACACCTCTACATTGTACAAGGTCTTAATAGAATGGTATCACCTGCAACTATTACTAGAACACTTCTTCCAGTATTTTGCTTGTTGTTCAAGATGGGCTATTGGTTTCGAATGATAGGCACCAACCATCAACTTTCTGAAGAAAAACTATGTAGTAGGAATGATAAAGAATAAGATAGGATTAGCTTCTGGTAACTAACATCCATTTGTGTATCCATCCTCAATCATTACAAAAAGTTGTAACGTACATAAATTAAAGTTTAGTTATTACAAAGTAGGAACCATAAGTAAATACAAATTTTATAGTTCCGTACTTGAATTTGTTGGGCTTGTTCAAACTTGCGCAGTTTTATATCCCCCCACGTGTATAACTCCGAAATCTACAGTACAGTGAAAGGCATGTTCACTCACTGTAGAAACAAGTAGGTATAATACTGAAAAAACTAACAGAGGAAAAATCATTTCAACTGGCTTATTTAGTTAAAATCACGTATATTAACCTATAATAATAAAAACGAATTAACCAAACTTAGATTAGATAGGTATTTTTTTAGTGAAAGTGAATTTTTAGGGTTTATCAAACGATCTCTCTTTTAGCATCTCTGATCTCACTTAGGCGAGGTGTTGTCGTAATACGTGTATCGATTAATGCACTTATTACTAGCAAGACTGAAAATACTACATTCCATAAAAAGTATTTCTATTTAGAAAAATAATTTACCTAATTTCTATTTAAAAATTTATAAAACAACAACATTTCTTAAACGATTTAGCTGAAGACTTGTTAAAT
The DNA here is from genome assembly GCA_030264115.1 of Lygus lineolaris. NCBI lineage: Eukaryota > Metazoa > Arthropoda > Insecta > Hemiptera > Miridae > Lygus > Lygus lineolaris. The sequence continues at coordinate 21,980,457 of JAEMON010000015.1, read as the reverse complement.
CACTTGTTGAATCAGCTAGAATAATGAAGTCGATACGTATTTCTTTGTCTCCAAAAATTAGCTTTTAAAAAAGAATAAAAAATAACTAATTGAGCTAATTACATTATCTATCAAAACAAAACTCTTTGAAAATGATAGAAAACAGGAACTAATCGTTATGTGATTCTATACATTCCAGAGCCAATAATCTAATAGGATAAGCCGAAGAAAAATTTGTATTAAATGAAATCGTACTGTTAATTAACTAGTAGTGATAATTAATAATAATAAACAAACCTATTTACGTGTGTCAGTACTAGTACATCAGGTAATGTTTTTCTTGAAAACTATTGAAAATCACTCTGGAAATTTACTTTCACGTTCATGATTACTAAAACCACCTTGATCAGCATGCCACTTATGTTTGTTGAACACCTTGCAATTATTTTAAAATGCCTGAAACCTACAGCCCTAGGCGAAAAACTACTATATTTTGTCAGTTCTGTCACCAAGATTCTTGCATTCCAGTACTACTTTGATGTCGTGGGAATGTTTAGTGGATTTTGTTTCTCAGTATACATGTCATTTTATAGATGTTGTGATTATTATTCATTTCGATGTTTTCACTGCACCTCGTTCTTTAGTTGGTTTAAACACTGCGTTTCTCCCGAACAGAAATATCGATATGAAGGAATAAAAATTCATTCATGACTGACATCTTGATTACGTGTTCCTCAAAAGTGAATTGTTAAAGTATTGCATCCATCATGTTTTATAAGTTGTAGCATGAAGTGCATAGCGGATTTTCGAAGAAACTTATAGTTTTAATGGATCTCAACATCAAACGAAGTAGAAGATTGTCATGGGTCAGAAATAGGCCTTCTTTTCAGTGTTCTACTTTGAAGTGACAATGAATTGACGATAGGGAAGAATTTGTGAGTTAATATAAATAATAAATTCACCGTCTAGAACCATACACTGTGAGTACGAATTACTCTTAGGGCGGGATTTATGGACGGTCCTCGAGTTTCGAGGAAAGCTTGAGATCGTTCGGTACACCGGTATACGTTTTGAGAAAATTCGGTATACCGATTCGGCTTGAGGAATTGTTGAAGGCCATCTCACGGTCTCCTTGAAACTCGAGGACCGTCTATAAATCCCGCCCTTATAGTATCCAAACTGGAGGCACAATGAAGGAAAAAACTGCCCTAAATCCGAGGAGCTCTATGCCTAAACCACAGTTTGACCATTGTGTATCTCTTCTCCATGTCCGAAGAAGGACAATCAAGGTTTGTTCTTGTAAGGTTCACTCAAGAAACTTCAAGCGACTTACACCTCCCTAGGTTTTCTCTTAATTAGATTTTAGCAAAAGTTGTCTGAACTTGCGACCCCTTGAACTAGTGACGTAACGGAATGGAAACGTTCCGTATTTAAAAAAAATACCTTCCCTCAAATAGGTATGTTATGTACATACCTAAGTATAGAATCTCAACTTTATTCACCATTTCAGAAAAAAGTTTTTTAAAATACGTGGATATAGGTAGTAATTTTAAAATTTGAGATAGTTACCAACTTTTTTTCTTGAAAATCCGCTTATTAGCCAATTGTGCATGATGAATGGTCGTTTTGATGTTGTCTTATCGAAGTTTCCACCCTGAGGATGTGCTGGTGTTACTGTGACAGTCCGTTGGTCTTTTGTACGAAAAAAAGGTTTTTGTAACAACATAATTTTGTACAAGAGACTCCGTTTCCGACATATTTTAGTAACGAGCACGTTATCAGAGGGTGGATTCAAAACCTGCTCCATCATTTACTATTCGTGGAACAGTCTCAATCAAAGTATGAGAATTTACAAGTAAATTATGCAATTCGAAACTTGTTGAGTCGGGTTTTGTTTGTTAACGGCTTGATGGAATCTAGCATTTGAAAAGTCACATTGATTTGAGAATACGGTTAATCGGGTATTCCACTAAACTTGCCACAAAATGATGGAAGTACCGGCATGCCAATTATAATTAGAGACCTGATATGTTGACGACGTAATGAGTTTTGTTATATTTGGTACAGCGTGGTACGATTCGGAATTGGTACAATATCAGCAAGAAAGGCAGGACACTGAGCTGGAGAAGGTGTTCGAAGAGAGATCGCACATGGACCACAGAGGAGCGGAGATCAGCTCTGATTTGGCCAAGATGAAGGCCCAGCCCAAAGAGGAACAACCTGGGTGGGCTCAGGAGGTCAGGCTGAAGAAAGGAGAAGATTACTACAATAGACTCCGTGAAGTAAGTTCATACAACAAGCCCACGTATGAAATCTCAGCATCTACCCAAAGCCTTTTGTGGTCAAATTTTGTAAAAGTACTAGTAGCTTACAAAAATTAGGAAATTATCCTAATCCATGCCTATTTCCATTCATTTCCAGTTGGAGGGAGAACAGATCGTGAAGGAAAATCGTATTCGCGAGTCTTCCCACCAATTTGCCATTCCTGGCGAGAGAGTGGCCAGAAAGTCTACAGCTAGAGGGATGGCGCAAAGCTACGAGACCAACCTGTAAGTTTCAAACTAGCTGAGTTATTTGATTTCTTATCATTCATTCGTGACTTCTGAAGGAATTTGCTGAATGAGTTTTAGTTGTAAGCCAAAAATGTTTGTGCATTCTTCTATCAATGTTAAATTTTATATACCTAACGCACAATTATTGATTCATTTCTTGGTAATGTCCTACAATGTTTATCACTTTCATCGGTATAACTTTATCGTGAATGGGAATACTGATAGATGCATGTGATGGGTCAACAGGCAAAAGGAACCGGAGTTGATGCCATGGCAAAAACCGAGGAGCCTCAGAGCTACTGGCCGTCTTACCAACGAAGGCGAGGAAATGGAAACTGAAGAATTGGCTGAGCAACAACAGAACTTCCTGCAGCAACAGGTTCAGCAGAGACCTCTTCAGAAGGTTGTGAGATCTACAGAGGCCGTTCAATCGGTAGAAGACGAACAAAAGAACTTCTTGCAACAGCAGATGCGGAAACCGCTTCAAAAAGTTGCCAAACCCGCTGATGGCCCTGACTCATCTGAACAGCAACAAGCCAACTTCCTTCAGCAGCAAATCAAGCAGAAACCTCTTCAAAAGGTCGTGAAATCCTCGGACAGCACTGAGTCGACTCAGCAGGAGGAACAGAACTTCCTGAAGCAACAGACTCAACAGAGACCGCTCCAAAAAGTGGCGCAAGGAAGGCCGCCCGTGGATCCCTCGGAGAGCACAGTCCACGGCAAAGAGATTCATCAGCAGACTCAAAAGCAGGTTCAGAAAGAGGTGAAGGGCGATCAGGAAATCACCAGGAAAATTTCTACGACAGAAACGACGGAAGTGGAACACAAAGGGACAACTCAGGAACGCGTGGTTCAGGGACAAGTGGTGAGTTGAGTTTACATTCCTCTAAAACTGTGAGAACTAGACTTGACTTCCCTGATTTGATTTCCAGATCGGTTGACATTTGTCACTAATTCTTCACACTTGCAGTGCTTGAACGTTGGTCGTAAAAGAAAGATGTTGAATGCTGCCTGTTGACTACTAATTCAACGTTTCAATTAATTTACTAATTTTCGTCAGGGCTATAAATCAACAGAGGAATAGACAATGAGGACTATTAGGGCGTTGTGAATATCGTCCAATTCCTCTTTTGAATAATAGTCCTGATGAAAAGTAATTAATTAACTGAAGCGTTAGCCTGGAAGATTACATCACATTTCATTCCCGATCAAAACTCAAGAAATGCAGAAGAATTTGTTTCAATAGGTTGAGAAAAACAAAATAGTTGACATTTACCTTTATAACTTATCTAATAACTTAAAATATTTTACATTCAATTAACCCAAGCAGCTACCCGCCAAACAATTCCGATGACATTCCAATAATACAGTAAACATTTTCTGCCTTCATTAGTGAAACTCAGAGCATTTTTCGAAACGTACACACTTATCCGCGATCTCTACATTAAATTTATGTAGTGGCTACCAAAGTGAGTAACACGTGTTCCGAGTGTAGTAAGGGAATGTCGGAATAAACATGGTCGATCCTCAAAACGTAGGTGGTCTATTTCAAGATTGGAAGAAAATGAGTTGGGATGAATGCCAAATACACCAAAACTATCGCTACGTTGATGAGAAGCCCTGTTTTGCCAACATTATTGAACGTAGCATTTTTGGAACGTAGGTACGATAAAAATGTGATGGGTCACAACTGGAGAGTTTTCCAGTCACAACGACTGACCCAAAATAACTTAGTAGGTACCATTGATCCAAAATTATTAAACTTTGCTGCCAATCGGTATAGAGAAGCCCCTATTCAGGACTAGATGTGACCAAACACTAGTGTTACTATCAATCATCTCTAGGAAGTAGAAAATAGGGGAAGAAATTCGGAAAAGTTCAATTGAGGGGTAGGTACCTAAGGTTTTTACTTTCCCCAGCCCACCTGAAAGTTGAAAGAGAGTATTGCAATAAGCAGAATACCCAATTTCTGGAACACCTTTGATTGGTTCTGATCGACATCTCAACTTTCTTCTTGTTTTGGACACAAATCTATATTCAAAATTTTAAATATGCAGTTTCGAATCTTTAGAATCGAATGAGACCACTCGTGGCATGCCCAACCAATCGCTCATGACCAATTTTGTTAGCAATACTTTGCTTGTTTACCTGGGCGAACTTTGGTACATACCTATATATAGGTCCTATTTGGGGGACTAGAGGTAGCCACATCATGGAATTAGAGTACAGTTGGTCGATTGGCCTCCAAATGAATTTTTGAAGGTTGCCCAGAAAAAATGATAACACGACTGTGAAAAGCAAATCAATTTTGGCTGAAGAAAGCAGGTCATGAGTGCAGTAATGCGCTTTTTAACTTTGCAGACACGATTTGAAAACAAAGATATTGAGTTGTTGAGGCATTCTGGTCACAATTCATTGACTACACCGCAGTAAATAACACAATAACATTTTATTATGATATCATTTTGGTAGCCTCGCTCAATTCCAACTGTCCAACAGAGAATTTATTCGTACCGGACGATGTCATGTTTTCAGAAACCTGCCGTTCCGCCAGTTTTCACGAAGAAAATTCAACCCTGTCGCGCCTTTGAGAACGAGCCTGCCCGTTTCGAGGTCGAATTCGACGGAGACCCGCTCCCCAAGATCCAGTGGTACAGAGAGGACTTCCCCATCACCAGCAGTCCGGACTTGCAAGTCCACACCTTCTCGACCAAGTCCATCCTGGTCCTTCGCCAGGTCTTCCTGGAGGACTCGGGAGTCTTCTCGGTCATTGCTGAGAACAGGGGAGGACGAGCCAAGTGCTCGGCCAATCTCGTTGTGGAAGAGAGGAAGAGGACAGGACGAGGAGGGGTGATACCCCCGAGCTTCCTGACCACCGTACAGAGTGCGGCAGTCAAGGCGGGACAACTCGCACGGTTTGACGCCAAGATCGATGGATCCAAACCGTTGGACGTCTATTGGCTCAAAGTAAGTTGTAATTCACTCATTTCTTCATGGGATGAAACAAAGAAGGAGTTGAAACAAGATTACAAATTGTTTTCGGACAACAATATTTCAGAAATAGCAGTTGTCAAACGATCATAAAATAATAAGTTAATCATGAATTACAACATTCAATTTATTCAAACTGTAATAACTCGATTTCATACATCTCGCTCTAGTAGAAGAAAAGTGAGATAAATCAAAACCTCCATATTTTAAGGAGAACCATTTGAAAATTTGAACTAGAATCAACTTAGTTAGCAGGTACGAATCTCAATAACCAGCAAACACACACAACTCCTTAACAAAAGAATCTTGATCCACAGAATGGTAAGAAAATCACGCCTGACATCAGATACAAAACTCTGGAAGAAGACAACACGTACACGCTTCTCATAATCGAAAGTGTTCCTGAGGACTCGGGCAACTACGAGTGCGTGGCCATCAATCAGTCCGGTGAGGCTCGCTGCGAGGCTGAACTTCTGGTCGAATCGCCCAAGAAAGGGGCAACGCCCGGGAAACCCGAACCCGCTGGACCTCAGAGTGCCCCATCAGTTCTCGAGAAACTGACGGACCAGTCGAGGAAGGAAGGGCAGCCCGTTTTGTTCAAGTGCAAGATCTCTGGCAAGCCAGGTAGATATTGATTATGTGGTTCTGGGTAGCCGTTATGTTAACATAAATGGTGAGTTGCAGGTGGAAGCAGTTACAATTTCTTACCGAAAACATACTTGCCAGTGACCGGCGACCAGCCAAACCCAACAAGTTGCGAAAAATGTCGAATGGGTAATTAATTAAGCTTCATCTACCAGGAAGAATAGAACTGCTTCCACACTCAACCCACCATACATATAAATATTGATGATTTGTATCGCTTCCGAGTCCACGAAGCCTTGTTGTGGAGGAAGCCTTGAGAGTGTTTTTTTGAGGTGAAGAATTTCGTTTTACTTCAGGATCAAAATTTCCTCTCGAATTTCACGTTTTAGACATTCTTGAATAAATTTGGTTTGGTGTCAGTCTATCTGTGTGTCCATAAATCCTTGCCACATGCATAACTTCAAGAACTGTCATATGATTTTGATTATTCCTGTTGCTTTGTGCGCATTAGGGCATCAATGGTCCCTTATGAATTTCATGCATGCGCAAACTAAAAGTACTCCCATCGTCAGTCACTACCGAATGGTCCGAATTCACTCAAACTTGGAGGCTGCGTTGGAAACTAACATTTTAGAGAATTTTCGTAAAAATTGAAGCAATTGCTATGGCTTAAGAATGTTAGTAATGCAAATTTTGTCGATATAAAAAATCCAAAAAAATTTTTAAATGTCAATAATATCAAAAGAAATGAGTTCGTTGGCTAAAAAACGTTTTCTCTTAGGTTTTTGGTGTAAATTACCGTCTTAAACACAAGAACATAATGGTATATTAGGAATAAACGTTAAATTTCCTATAAGAATCACACGCCAAAACGGTTAAAATTATTCTTTGAAAATCCCCTCAACAACTCATGCTGCATGACTGGAACTTTGGAATTTATCGGGATCGAATCCATGGGTTCCCCTACGCATGCGCAAAAGTTGAACCTTTGCCTTACGCGTAACTTTTTCAATTTCCATACAATCTCGATGTAATTTTCAGAGTTTGTGTAGGTCAGCCGATAGGCTGATGGGTCCTTCGGGATTGAATCGACAGTAGCCACTGAGCATGCGCTATCGTGAAATCCAAAATTAACTTCCGCATTCCATACCATTTCGTTGAAATTGTCGAAGTTTGTATGCGTTAGTCTCTTGATGGTCCCCTATGACTATAATTATGTAAAACAACAAGAATCCAACATTTTCAATACCCCATTATACTCTGGGAAATCGAGATCTGAGCCAGCTCTGAGGAGCTACTACACGTTAAAAACGTCTAAACGTGCATCGAAGGATATAATTACGTATTTTTCGTGTAATCAAACTTTTCCCATCCAATTTGTTCTTATTTGGAGATACTGTAGTAATACTGCCATTCCAGCAAGAATACCCTGACTGAGATGAATTAGTCCAGTCGTGAAGAAACGGAACCAGCTAAGCGATTATTAGTCACAATAATCTGAGCCTCAAAAGTTCATAAATGTTATGAAGTTTGTTATGAATCGAGATGCGAATAAACAAAACGAAACTTCCTAGAAAATTCCCCTCTGTAGAGACTTCAGGCCACCCCACAAGTAAATCTACGTTACTTATTTTATACTTCCTTTAAATTTCAATAAACACACCGCCTATATATTTTTTCCTCTAAACAACAAACTCGGATAATTTTTATCTTCTCTTGAAAAAAAGTAATCTTATGAACCAAACGTTGCCAAACCATTTTTTTCCTTACCGTCCGGGACAGTGATAAACTTTCAGAATAGACTCCCCAAGTTTACCTTATAAGAATACAGGCCTTCAAAACGCATGAGAGTCCCGAGAAACGCGCAATCGCACGAATTAGCTATGCATTAGATTCACTTACCTAAATAAACTACAGCGGACCAGTTGAAATGGAATTTATGTGAAGCGTATTTTTTGGGGCTAATTTGGCCGGTTGCCGAGGATGGATTTGGAAGGTACCAATCTAATGAGAAACTTCAAAGGACCGGATTTCGAGGAAACGTGTTGTTTTAGATCTTATTTTGGATCGAGAGCCGAGCAACAAGGGGCTGTAGTGTTTTCGAATATGGATCGATACTGAGAAGAGAGTATAGTGGTCGTCGCAGATTGCCAGTGGCTGCGTAGATTGCTGATCTATCTGAATTGTTAGATTAGGGGATGTTTCCTTGTGTCTAACTCAAACAGTCAGATGCTTAGGTACATAGGTATTGAGCTACAACTAGTGTTCATATATTGTTCATCTTTGTAAAGCGGGATGCGGAGCTACAAAAAAAAAAGAAGCAAGGAATTGCTGATTTCGATTATAAATAAAGGACCCATATCCTAACATATCCTAACTTTGAAACGAAGGTCAATTCATCTTGTTCTGTGCAAACAATAGCTTCATCGACTTGAATCGAAAGATTTTTTGGAGACAGGCAAACAGGATCTAACTACTCCAGCATTCTATCGAACAACCGACCTTCAGGCTTAGGGGTTATGGAATCAGCATCGACGTTTACTCAGCTCAAGTCTACGGCTGGACAAGAATGTGCGTTGCAATTTTCCACACACAAGCTGGAATTCAAACTGTCTGAAATGTTAGGTTGGAAGAACCTAATATTTTTGAGTCCCACAGTCAAGTTTTTACGCATGTATTTCCTTGTTCTGTTTCAGCTCCCACTGTACAATGGTTCAAAGGAAATCAGCCCATCAAGCCCAGCAAATACTTCCAGATGGGACGAGACGGCGATGTGCACACCTTGAGGATCACTGAAGTGTTCCCAGAGGACGAAGGGGTTTACAGGTGCGAGGCCTCCAACGCAGCTGGCAAGACGTCGCTATCGGCCAACCTCAAAGTTTTGGGTAAGGATTTGACTAAGAATTCGAAGCCTAAAATCGGAATTTCATCATGAAGCATTAGCAAATTAAGCATAAATCTATCATTTTACTTGAGAAATAAATAGTTTTTACATAGTTTACTAGTTAAAACTGTGCAATATAAAGTTGTGAATTACATGCAATATGTTGTCTCCAACCTCTTCAAGTCTAATAGATATAAATGTTTTCTTCCAAAAGACCTTACAGAACAAATTTGGGTCGTCTCAGTCAGTATGAGTGTTCACTACACCTTGCCACACCCAACAATTTATTGAGATCTGATTGTTATTGAATGAAATCATCAGGGAATGTGTGGGTTTGTCCCAACATGATCACCTACAAATGTTATGGACAAACGTGAAAACTCCGATTTTATTCAAATTTGGAGGATAGTTGGGCACTAATCCACAGTTGATGCTTCCCTATGGATTTCGTCGATGTTGGAGCAGTGGCTATTACGGACCAGAATTTTTTGAAACACGCATGAATTTCACCATTTAAATTCATTTTTGATGAAATTGAATTTCTGGTTCTGAGTCCCTATTAATACACCTTGATGGCCTCACCTATGGATACAGTCGCTGTCTCTTAAATCCTTCCACATTGAAGCCTTAATTTATTTGAATATTATTGAACTTTTTTCACAATTTTTGAGTGGGTACCATTACTTCGAGTAGGTATTTATAAACGGAGGGCTATTGGCTGTTGACGACCCATACTTGATGCACCTGTCGCGTTTTGGCAACCGAAGAAGTCCCTTTGGCTGTATACAGCTGGTTCCTTCAGGTCTATTTGGCTGGTTCCTAATTTTGGGCTCAAAGTTCAGGTTTCATTTTGTAAAATTCCTGTCTATATCTAGACCTTCTATTAATCTCTAGTAGTGAACATGGAAAATGTGAAAACAATATAATTATTAAGGCAAGCAAACACAGAACATTCAGAAAGACACAAAAAAGAAGAAAAAAAGAAGAGAACAAATAAACAAATGTCAAAATAATGTCAACATACAACACGGAAGCAAAAACACTGTAACAGTCAGTTGTTAGATGTCAGCCATGTTGAACAGGTTGGACAACGTCAAGGAGAAACGGCAGGATTGGCCAATGGTAGAGAGATTAAAGACGCCCGAGTAATTAAAATTTGAATTTTTTTTTAATCTGTGCACATTGGAAAAACGTCTTATAACGGGTTCGAATTCGCAGCCTCCAAAACCTGCTGCATTAGTGATACCTTTCCTCGGAACTACGGTGGTATAGTAGGATATTGAGGTACCCCTTTTGGTGGCGGCACGTGTGGCTCATCGTTGGAACAAAAGGCTTCCATTCATATATTATACTCATTGCAACGAAAAACCTACAGTACCTATTCCGAACTCCCCTCCTGGGCCATAACACCTATTTGGATACGTAATTACTCTGTAGGATACAATGAAGTAAGGGAGGAAGCTATTCATCCCACTCATTGGAATTCGGTAGAATGTTTTGAAAAATATTTTTTGTTAGGCCTGAAGAAATGCCGGAACACTTGGAATTCGAAACAATTGTTGAAAAGTTCCAATTATTATTAGACTAGGTATTTTCAAGGTTATGAACAGTCATTTCATTAGTCAATCAACCAAAATAACAACAACCAATCAAAAACATCAAATAGTTTATGTGATTGTTTTGTTTTATTTTGTTTCGCAGAGCCCGACAGCACGGACGTCGCACCAACCCTCTCACAGATGAGGGACGTGGTGGTGGCCGAAGGTGCGTCTGCCCAATTCAGGACGCAAGTGACAGGAAAGCCTGTGCCAACCATTCAGTGGTACAGAGAGGGCGACCTCATACCACAAAGCCCCGATTTCCAGGTAAAATTCACGTTATGTTAGCAATAAATATTGAT
>JAEMON010000015.1:21949126-21961351 GCA_030264115.1 Lygus lineolaris | reverse complement strand
AAGATTGCACTGTCTTTCAGGGGCCAATAGGATACGGTTCTTAGCGTTTTCCCAGGTTTTTTTTTTGGAATAGGATAGTTTACCATGACGGTTCAATCATTGACACCAGCAAATCCCATTCCTTCACACGTTATTTTATTATTGAATTTAATAAATAATATATTGAAATACCAGATAGTTTAGGTAGGTATCTGGTTTTGCAATATGCATTTATCAAATTCAGAATAAAATAACGTGAGAAGGAATTGGATTTGCTGGTGACAATGATTGAACCACCAGGCATCGATGAGATGTTGGTTCCTTCAATGTCTGGATCGCAGTTCTCATAAATAAACAAGTTGGTGGGAGGATGTAAACGTTTGACCGGTAGATTTCAAGAGTTCTTTCACCCTTAAAACATCCGGCTCGGATCAGATAAATATTTTATTTCGAGGTAAATTCTTATCAAACCCGAAGGGATCGAAAGCGGTAGAGTCGAATCTGGGACAGACCTTCTACAGATGGAGATGGGGCACGTGCAACGGGGTCACGGCTCACTCTTGCTCAACTCTCCTTTGCCGGACAAGTTGATTGCCCATCCGATATTAACGAGATGCTCTTCAAAGAACGACCATGAGATCACGTCATTCCGCCTTGAGTGGATTATCCTTTCCAGACCTCCTGCCTCTCGTTATGAGTGCCCAATCTGCATGGTTTGGCTCAGTCGCCACCGAAAAAACCCCTAGCTGTGGGTACCACCTCAATCCATTCGTTTTCTGCATATTATAAACCTGAATAACTTTACCATCAGTGCGTTTCTTTGCCCCACCCCACCTTCAGGAATAAAATTGCCCAAAAGAGACACATTTTGTACATCCTCAAACAATATTTTTCTTTGATGATTGCGTGGTAATCCATGGTTAAGAAGGTTGTGAATCTCACAAACAGAGGAATAGGTAGAGTATGTAGGTACATCTACAAAGGTTTATAAACATCCGTAAGTATTATTGGTGAGATAGCAAAACTTTATTATATTATCGAAGATTTAGATGGGATAAATGCAGCGAAATTACGAATTTTTTCCGAAATTTTTAGGAATCCGAAACAAATCGTAAAATCTTATAGTTCAAGGTCCAATACGGAGGAATGGAGAGACGAGTCGTTTTCCTAGTTTATTTCTGGGACCTCTAAAACACTCTCTCTAGAGATATATTTAATACAATACAGACACGGGTTGGAAATTGTTGAATACGAAAGCCACAGACTGAGAGGGGCAATACGATGAAGACGAAAGGGTTAAAAATAGGTATCGGTTATGAAGGCGTAGCCCCAGCGGTGAGTCAGGGGGTGTTCTGAAGCCTTCCAAGCCTGAGTCACTACACAGTGGCTTCTTGGCTGGTGGCCCAGAGAACAAAAAATCATGTCGGGAATAGGTCCACCCGCCCTCCACACCCTCGAAGAAAGTCCTTGGGAGTCAGCGAGTCAAGACGAAAAAATGTCTCGTATATCTTTTCCGTGGGATTTAATATTATGTAAGGCTGAAGAGTAATGGAATTTTCGGTCGGGAATAGACTTGAATCGCTAGGCTTAGTTCCAGTTACCTACTTACCTTTTGGGTCATCGTAAATTTCTCCTGTCAAGTATCTAGCACCCCCATATACCTAATTTATCTGAATTTATTGGGATTTAGTATTCCATTTGTTCAACTATAATTACCTTTGTCACAGCGTTGTCAATGAGAATCCGGCAGTTACCATGAAAAACCTTGTCTAGGTAGAGGTCTACTAAATGACAAAAAAATCGACGTTTTCGGGATTTTTGGATTAAAAAGGGGGAAATTAACTACTCCATACCTACTTAGTCAATCAGGATCATGAACCAATAGAGAACAAAGTTGGTCGGAATTTGCTGTATTTGACCCCAGAATCGGAGTCAGCATCAATAAAAACCCTGGATCAAAATTTCCAGCTCCGAAATTTATTAGTTTGGTGGTCATCAGTCGAAAATATCTCCCACTTATTTGAGATATTTGACTGATGACGTCACTCGATTTTTGCTTCCCTCGTTTACCCGCTTCCTTAATACAGTTTGAAACAATACAAAAATCGGTCGTCTGTCCGCCATTTCGGGGTTGGAATACCGGTGAAACATGAAATTGTGGGTACACACCTAGTATGATATAACATCTAGGTAAGTATTTAAGGATAAATAATACAGCTTCTATTCTACAAAACTGTCAACATTTGCACCCTTATTTTGAAATAAACAATCCACGGATAAATTTAGCTGTTTGGAAGTTTCTTCTCCAAAATACATTTTTTTAAATTTGGTTGGAGATTTTTACGAATTTTAGAACTTTTTTTGTTATATGAAGCTTCAATTTGGTCGAAATCGCATAGCATTGAAATGAATTAATTGGGTACTATTTGAGCCACCAGAATTGGAGATCGTTTGGGAGATAATCACCAAGTTTGGTAGAAAGGGGCTGTCTTAGTTGGTCTCCATAGTTACTAATCAGCAAACAGTGAAAACAAGGATGAAGGTTAGGGGTTGAAATCACAAGAAGAGGAGGGTATGGTGATAAATGAAACGAAACTAAAAAAATAGTGATATTTTATAATTCATAAACGAAACATACAATATGGAAATCATCAAGGACTTTTGAGTCAGAGCTCTTTAAACAGTGACAAGGCTAACAGAAGAAAACGTGACAACATCCGAGCTCGCCCATACATGGAAACTTGGCGCCGGGCGGATTTATATGGACAGGCCTACATTCTTGGCCTTGGAAGGAACCAACGTCCATATTAATTTGAACATTAATTGTTGAAGGAGCCGTCACGAGATAAGAGCCGAATACGAGTGGATTTATCGCGCTCCTTGACATACGAAATTAAAGGCAGGTGACCTATAAATTACGCGCGAAGTGCAACTCCGGCGTATAATCGTAGAAGTGAAAAAGGCTGACAGCGAGAAGAGTAGAATTGGCTCCACTTCCTCGCAACCAAAACTATGGAATGAATCATCACAGAAACATCTTGGCAGCCGCTATTATCCTAACAACATTGCATGTACTACTTCATAAAAATATTGTCCGTGATCTTTAAAATTGAACAACAAACATTGAAAAGGAATGACATTGTAACAAGAATTACACAAAGAAGTTATGCTAAACCACTATACTTATTAATCATGACAAATTCAAAGGATTCAAACTATTCTTTACAAATTTGTAACAATTCTAAGCAAACCTAAGTCCAGTGTAAAAAAGGCCTTGCCGAACGAACGATGTCAGTAAAATAGATCAAGAAAGAGCGGTATGAGTCCTAAGATACGAAAACATGGTCCATAATTCTTTGGAATTGCAAAAAAAATTGTTATGTTCATTCTTTGTTATTGATACAGGGTTGATCACAAAAACCCGGCACGTCCAGAAACATTTTCCTCGGTCTGTCACACATTTCCCTAATGGAGAAGAAATCAAAGTGTTACTTAGATGTGAGATACAATTTCCAGAACATTTTTCAAAATTAACTTTTTTCAAGAAAAATTAAAAATTAAAATTAAATTTAAAAAAAATAATTTTTTCAAATTGAAAAAAAAACGGAATTTTAAAATGAATTTCTCAAATGTACCATTTTTTGTTATCCAGTAGTTTATTAAAAATGTTATACCTATTAAAACTTGAAGGTAAAGAAATAGTCGAATTCAAGATTGATGCAAAGCCTGCATCATGTTTGAAGCATCTTCTATTTTTGGGTACCTATTTAGCAAATTGAATACCTGAGATATTTGAATAGCTTTATCGGAGACAGCAGAAAGTTGTCATATTCATGATGCGAGATGATTATGACTGAATATTAAGAAGAATATCAAAGAGTAAACAAGATAACGGCGTTTTTTACTGCGTCGTAAGTCAAGCAAGGCCTTTTACGATGTTTGATTTTGCATACAATAAATTGTTTATTGTTACGTAAAACTGTACTGTTGGACAGAAGACAGCAGAAAAAATTCACTTCACATCTCACAAGCACAATGATTGCACAGCGCGGGAACTGGAGGTACCGGAGGACGACGGAACGCGAGGTGGGAGACCGAAGAAACAACTGAAAGATCGGAAATATCCTCCGTCCTCCGCAGATCGAGACTCCCTCCCCCGCCCCGATGACGAGGGTGGTGGCGGGAGATGAGGATCGCCGATGGAGCTCGACTCAGTGGGAGAACATCCCCTCCCTCTCCATCTTCATCTCTCGGACGCATCACAAAACTACAAAAAACAACCTTAGAAACCAACTAACCTTCTACAAACTAACTATACCTACATCATGGACTGAAAACATGGCAGGAGTTCTACGGATTCACAAATCAGTCCACAAAAATTGGATTTCATGCTATACTACTCATGCTATGCTCACTTCATACTATTCAATAGGTTCTTTGGGATTACCGTAATCGGCCCAAAAGGTCCTCAAAAATGCCAAAAATGTCGGATCTTTAGCCTTAAAAGTTATTCAAACATTTCTCCGTTGATAATCTATGAATATAAAATCTATTATTATCATTCATTCAATTATTCGATTCTGAAGAGCTGTGGACTATTGAAATTTCGAATTCCAAATTTTAAATTATTACAAATTTCCGACATTTAAAATTTGCATAGTAGGCCTCGAGATTTGAGGAAGGAAAATAATTACGGAAACGGAAATAAAATTGGTAAATAAATTATTGGCTGAGAAAAGTTTGAAAAACTAACAACCCTCCGCTACCACATCATTATAGGACTGGACTCAGTAGCAGGGCAGCAGGGACGTCCTGATATTTTCGATCAGGGTTGGATGGGGTTAACAAAACAACAATCTCAAAATAGTAGCAATTCAATCTGGTGTTTTCTATCAACCAACCGTTCACCAACGACTGAAATCAAATAGCAATTTGTGCAGAACAGTAATAGGACTGTACATGCAATAAACGAACAAGGTCTTTTTTAACGAGCCTCAGTTGCAACACAGAAATCCTATTCTACGTTTTTGATCAAGGTCGGAAGGTGATACGGTAACACAAACCTGAGAGAGATCGAACGACTTGAAGTCATCCTTTCCAGACCAACCTGAACCCAATTCCGTGAAAACACCATGCAGAATCTATCATCCTCGTTCCATATTCCTCGCTCAGACACATCAGAACCTGGCACTTTCTAGAAACTAACCATCCATCAACGACTGAATTTAGATGAAAGTAATATCTGAGATTTAGTCATCCAAATTGTTCATTTTAACAGACGTAGTTCAGGACATAAGTAATTTAAGATCAGATATTGAATGAAACAATGGAGGGATTATGGATTCCAAAGGAACGTGGATGATTCTTTGGAGTTACCGAGAGCCTTGACTTAGATGATTTGAATGACTTGATTTAGATTCTACTTGTACCTACTCTTGACATTTCCCTCAATTGGCGATGAAAGAACATTCTGTAAGTAACTACTTCTGCCTTATCGATGACTTTCAACATGAATAGGTGTACCTAACGAGGACATTTTGGGGCTAAATACACATCAGGACCACCTAATTCATGGCCTTTTGGGATTTTTTTCTTTTTTTTCCACATTCGACGAAACCCGAAAATAACTCATGACTCATCCTTCTTGGATATATTCAATTCAGCGAGGGAGGTGTACGAGTGTAGAGAATCTCAGAAAATCGAAAGTTTCCGAGGTGGCCTCAGCCTTACAACTCGCCATATGCCACGTTTTACGAGTAAACCTCCCGTGTGTTCCAAGGCCTCGTCGAGTAAACCTCCTCTGTGTCGGGCCTCCTACCAGGATAGAACCCCGCGGAGTTATTATAAACACACACAATTCTATAATCGGTATCGTTTCTTGCGTTCGGTCTCCCACACACAGCTTGTCATCTGTAGCTATTAAGGATACCTACCTACATCCTATGTCTCAGTAGCGCACAGTGAATAAAAGTCAATTCGATCACCTTATATACATTTTCTTGTATTTGCTGTTGCTGAATTCAATAGTGTTTTTCTTAGTATCCAATGAAGTGAATCAGTAAACATAGCCTTCCAACATTCGTTGTCTTGTCAAAAAAAAAAATCTGTCATGTATTTTTCGTAGTAATCGAACCATTGGACTTTTGCTTTCACCTAAATCATGAAGAAATCACAAAAAGCTTCTCATTTTTGGCATCTCATCATAGTCGTAATAAGATATTAACAACTACTATTGTCGCAGTAAGGAAACCGCTAGGGATCGGGTTTTAAAAATGCCAAAAACAATTAAATAGAAAATGGATGTTGAAAATTCACGTATGCGACTGAAACTTTTCCTTCATAGAGATGACATACTCTAGCTTACATTACGTCGAACTTGAAACAGGACCCTTGGCAAATCAAATTTCAAGACGTTGGGAATGACAATTGGGAGATTTGGACTATGGGAATTACTACAGGGAAAAACGAAGGAGACCCCTAAAATTATTGGTATGATGACCGGGCATGAATTATTCTCGTTCCTCTAGCTTGTATATAGTAAGCTACCAATCGATTATATCAAAATGTAGGAAAATTGAGTTAATATTTTTTTGCCCTCCATTTCTAACCTAGTAGGTAAATTGTGCAATAGATTGGATTCCAAATACCACTTTTAATTTAAAAACAAATCATCGATTGTGTCACTGGTCGAGATAATTTTGGAATAATAGCCACCACTCTCTGCAAGGGTGAACCAACTTGGAGCAATGACTTGGAAGTGATTCAGTGTTCAAAAAAGGAACTTGAGCCACCGCGAGATTGTTGGTTGCCAATAGTTGCAAAGCCCGATGCAAAATAAAATACGTTGCGGTCTTGCAGAATAAATAAGGATCTTCACCATTCAACAAACAATGGCCATTCGTGATGACCTCGTTTACCAAGAAACGGATTTGATTGTTAGGTACCTACATTCATGCTTGGTGGCATTTTGATTGATGGTTTGATTGCGTCTGCTGTTGACATTATCTTGGAAGAAATGAATACATACTTAAACCAAGTTTTTGACAGTATTACCGCAGACGTTAGGAATTTGGTAGTCACCTACTTAATGAAATACAAGTAAAAGGATAAATAGAAACAATCCCTGATAGATTCATCTACGGGGGCGGTTCCCAACCAGGAGAGTCTATCTAAAGGTGGAAACGTTTGAAAAAGACAATCATTTCGAATTCCCAAAATATTATAATTCGATTGGTTTGAATCCATCCACGATTTTCTGTTAGAGTCGAAGCTCACTCCACCAAGGTCCGAAGGAATCTTTTGGAAAATAACCAAACGTTAAATTTCGAATCCTTTCCTAAGGAAATAGGCTTCAACAGCGAGATCACTCGGTTGCTTCAGAAAAATAGATAGGCAGGTACCAACTGATCAATGTCTTTTTTGTTTTTGGGCACCTGTATGAGGGATACCTTCAAATATAGATTGTGAAATCTCCTTTAATTACCTATTAGTTACCAAGTATCTTCAATCAATTTTCAAAAAGAGGCAGACATTATTTGGAATCTAAAATACGTGTAGATACACCTACTTTCATACACATTTTATCGTGTCACCCACTTTTCACCAGGGGTTTATAAAATGCTCCAGGTATATAATAGAGTAGGCATAATCATAGATTAGTCACTCGAGCCACAGTTGAACTTCGGTGTTTCTCTTTGCTACTAAACACTGTATCGATAGATTAAAATATTTGTACTTGTAGGTACCCCCATGTATTAATATTGTTTGTATCATTTGATTAAAATGGGCAATCTGAATGAATGAATAATTGGTAGGTACATATCCAACCGGATGTATACGATGGTGATTTGAGTAGGTACTTACTTGAGTCGTCTGATTCGCCATAGGTTGTAGGTACCTGCAACAAGAATAAATTGTATATAATTAAAAACCGAAAACCTAGAAACTAATCATACGAGTACCTACTAATCGTACAATCTCCAGCCATATTATTTTTTGATAACATGAGTTATGACAAGATATATAATAACGTACCTACATAAGTTCTCTTTGTGAATAGTTGCCGTTGTTACTTATTTAATTGTACCTAGGACTTATGTCTTATAGTATCTAGACGTATGGGCGATAGTTTGAAAACTGGGAAAAGGGGGGTGGGTTGGTAAACCTGGGGATCGGCCTCATCAATAGTCGCTCATTCTTGTGATTGATTTTTGTTCATGAATATAATAAGTAGCTTTGAAGGAAATGTACGAAGAGAGGTTGCTCGAATTATGTTTTACTCTTTTGTCACCCGATGTAATTTTCCTTATTTTATGTGGACTGGATAATTAACATAATTTTTTTGAACCTGGCCTCACGCCAGGTCAAAGTAAAAATTATCAACAGGGAGATAATTGTGATTTTCAAGCACCCCACCGAAGCTACCTGTTAGAATAATCTAGGGCACCTAACGAAACCTCGTAGTAAAAGATTTATTTGAGAATGTTGAAACTATCGAGAGTTAGGTACCTACTATTTCATAGATCATAGATATTCTGTCTATGAATCGACTCTCGATAGGAATCTTTGTTACATAGATTCCTGTATGAAAGGTATTCAACGGGGTTTATGCAACAAATTATTATACTTACTTATTACTTAAGACGGATAAGATTCCTATATTTCCAGGAATACAGGTGGAGAAAGCCAGAGTTCCTGCCCTTTTCCTCAAAAAATCACCATTCAGCTCTTGGGTCTTGACTGACTTGTAGTATAGAGGTGTGCTCTGTTGTGTGGGTTACAGAAGGATGGTCAGTACTCAATCGAGACTGAAGAGCTGGAGGGAGGTTTTTCGAGAAATGAGAAAGGTTATTCTGCGTGAACTCTGGATGCAGCATCATTAGTTGTCTGATTTCTAGGAATGGACTCATACAAACAACGGACAGCTATACCTGATCAGAAGGGAGGTGGTTACGGCCCCGGTGTCGGTAAGACGGGGAGCCCCCAAGGGCCCGCGAGCCCACAAAGCTTAGAGTACAGTGATGTAAGTGACGCTTCAACTAGCGAAGGAACAAGCGACAGCGTCCTTCAGAGTCAAATAATGAGTCGCGGGCGTGAAACAAAGGTGTCATCGACGCCCTGGAGAAAGCCCAGGGGTAAGTCGCATGAGCCACAGAAAGCGCCAGCACCGTGGCGGAAGCCAAGGGAGAGGTCATTGGACAGCCAGGTAGATGAAAGAGGCAAAAAACCTGAGGTCCAAAAGCCTGTTAAGAAGATTCCTCCATGGGCACAGAAAATGGAACGCCAAAAACTACAAACACTAGTTTCAGTGGAAGATTCAACCAAACAAGATACAGAAACAATAACAAAGCTGAAAAAACAACAAACCAAGGGAAAAACATTGGTGGACTCGCGTGAAACAACGGAATTCAAACTGGAAGATGATAGCTCTATTATGGATTTGGAACAGAAACAAGAACAATCGAGTAAATCCGTCCCTTGGACACAAGAGCCTGTCAAACTTAAGAGAACTATTACCGAAAAGAAACCTGTAGGTAAGGAGCAGGTCGAAAGTGTCCAATTGAAGCCAGTAAAAACAACAAAAATGCCTGATTCACAAACTCCAGGCATTGTTACCAGTGAGGTGCCTGAAAAGCCAAAGTTGATTCCTTGGAAACAAGAAGGAGTTAAACTGAAGAAACCAGAGACGAAAGGTCAACCCCAAGAACCTATGAGAGATGAGAAGCCTAAAGTCGTTCCCTGGACGCAAGAAGGAGTCAAATTGAAGAAACCAATGTCCAAAGACCAAAAACCCGAAGATACAGGAACTGGATTGCGAGAACCTTCAGACAATGATGTGTCACAAAAACCCAAAAGTGTGCCATGGACAGAGGAACAAATCAAGCTGAAAAAACCAATTGCAAAGGCGAAGGCTGATGATGAGCTTGATGTACAGCCTTTACGTCCAGGAAAGGAAGCTGATAAGCCAGGAGAGGTTAAATTTGGCAAACAAGAGCCAGTTCCTTGGACTAAAGAACAAGTTAAATTGAAGAAGGCAGTAACAGAAAAGAAGACTATGGAAAAGGAAAAATTGGAAACTGTTCAATTGAAACCGAGGAAGCCATCTGTAACTACGAGTGAAACAACTGAATTAAAGAGTACATTGGACAAACAAGCTGAAACATCAACAGTTCCGGGAGAATTGCAGCCAGAAAGAATGAAGGAGCCTAGAGAGTTGAATAAAGAAGAAGTTCCAACTCAACTCACAAAATCCAAGGATGAGAGATTGCCTAGGACGAAGGAAGACACAGCAAAAAAAGTGCAACCTCTACAGCCAGGAGAAGAAGCTGATGAGCCAGAAGAGCTCAAAGATGACAAACAAAAACCATTACCATGGACTAAAGAACAAGTTAAATTGAAGAAGACGGTAACAGGAAAGAAGACTATAGAAAAGGAAAAATTGGAAACTGTTCAATTGAAACCGAGAAAGCCATCTGTAACTACAAGTGGAAAAACTGATGAATCGGAGAGCATATTAGACAAAAAAGATGTAGAACCAAAGGTTACAGAGAAATTACAGCCACATCGCATTAAGGAACCTATAGAGTTGAATAAAGAAGAAGTCCCAACTCAACTAACAAAAGCCAAGAATGAGGGAATACCTAGGGCAATGGAAGACACAGGCAAATCTTTGCAACCTGAATATGAAACTGAAGAGCAGGAATCTATCAACACTACCAAGAAAACAGGAATTGAGAAGACAATCAGTCGTAAAGTTTCTGAAGGAAAGCTTCAAGAATCAGTGCAGAGTGTCCAAGAACTGGAAACGCTAACCTTATTAGACAAAGGAGTCACTGAAATTGATGATACACGTAAGATTGGCAAAACAGGAACTGTAGCATCAACGGCTCAGGAGCAAGTAAAATTGGAGAAATACGTGACAGAAAAAAAAATAAGCAATAAAGAAGAACTGGAGGCTTCTGTGTTGACGCAGAAATCTGAAGAACCAAAAGTTGTTGAGGGTCCAAAAGACACACAAGTAGAAGATAATAAGCCTGAGGGGGCAGATTGCGACAAAGGAATTTCGAAACCAGAGATAAGCAAACGTCGTCCTTGGTCTCAGAAGTCAACACCTGAAGATGTTGAAACACCTGACAAACCTGAAGATGGAAAACTTAAGAAAGATGAACGAGGAGAAGCAAAACCGAAGGTGTTACCCTGGACGCAGGAACAAGTAAAGTTAAAGAAGGTAAGTGTGGATAAAACCCAAAAACCTGATAACCTTGCTGAGAAACGATCTTCATTGAGAGGGGATGAAGTTAAACCATGGACTGAAGAAAAGGTAACACTTCGACGAACTTCGATTCAGAAGACTGAACTCATTGAAGATAAAAGAAAGGAAGAGAGAAAAGCTGAGACTAGAGAACAGTACATAGAAACTGGAGAGAAAGAAATTACGGAAACAGAATCAGAACACGATAAACAGTTGACAAAACCAAAGAAGCCCATTTTTGCGCCAGAAGACACCACAATATTGAAAATTTCTTTTGCTATAAAAGATGATGTGGGAAGTGAGAAAACTAAGGAAATAGTGGAAGAGGAAAAAACCTCCCCTCAGAAAGAAAAACATGTACATTTCATCACGGATGTGGTTGAAGAGATTCCAGAGGAAATCAAACCTGAAAGTCCAGTTACCCCAAAGAGTTTGAAGAAAAAGGGAATAATAAAACATACAAGGCATGATGATACAACTACAACTGTAATGCAAGCATCTATTGAACCTGATGATGATGAAGTTCCTCTTCTCAAACCAAAAGAAATCGTAGGACCTATACCTGAGCTTAAAGACAAGCCTACGCTACCCTGGAGAAGAGGTAAACAACCACTGTCATCCCAACCAGGTGAAGTGCACGATGGCAAGCCAGTTGATTCTAAATATGAAGGTCCAATTAAACTAAAAAGAGTACCCTTGGGAGGTGAGAAGTTGGATGTTGTTAAAGTTGAAGATCTTCCTAAGTTAATGCGAAAGAAATTGAAGAAGGTAGTTTGCAAACATGGTAGGGAACAACCAGTATCTAAAGTCCCTAAAGTACAACTGAAAAGCCGAATAAGATATCATGAGTGGCCTCCAACGGTTTTCAATCTGAGAATAACAGAACTGGAACCCATTTTTGTAGACAATGGTATTTTGTCAAGGAGCTGTGAAGAGGCTAAGCAGGTCAAGAAAACTAAGAGAAGACGAGCTAAACTTCCAGAAAAACCTGAAAC
>JAEMON010000015.1:21922768-21937235 GCA_030264115.1 Lygus lineolaris | reverse complement strand
ACATCTAAACAGTTCCCACACCGGAACTTTGGGAGCAGTTTCAGTAACCGGACCCGTGAAATAATATGCAAATTAAGTCTTCATTTTTTGTGTGGATTATAGATATAGAAGAGATGGAAGAAATGAAAAAAGTGAGAGCGCCGCGGTTCATCAAGCCGTTGAAACCGACTTTCGTTTGCGAGGGGGAAGTGGTCGTGATGGAGACCCTCGTCGAGTCCTTCCCGACTTGCTCATTCCAGTGGTTCATCAGAGACGCGCCAGTTACGGTGAGTCCGAGTCTAGAATAATTACTAGTTTTCTATAGTTGGAGAGTCTGAGAGACAGAAGTCGTACATCGTGGAATACTGCGATGGTTTCAATTGTTTTCCTTCATTTTAAGAGGATTCGTATCGCATTGTTGAGTGAATCTCGAGAGTTGTTATTCTGTAGGTACCTCTTGTCTAGTTATTTTCACAAAGACCCACTTATAGAAGCCTTGTATCTCTGCCAATGACCACAAATCGATTTAATAGTCTACTTCTCACACCAGGGCCTATTTCACAATGTTTTAAAACTAGTTAAGTACTTGGGTACCTTTGGGCATGTAACATGTAAATCACGTTTCCCAGTCGAATTTGAAAAGTGACCGACATAATAGTGAAAACACTTGTAAGCAAGAATTCCAATTTCACAATCCCTTTTTGTAATAAATTGTAAATGTAGAATGCCGGAAATACTGGAAAACATTCTTATTTGTACACATTTTTCAAGTCGCCTATCAACTACTGTAGTTTGTTTTTGTTGGCGATGAAGATTAAAATATGATTTTGATCGTTTCCAAAGAACTCGATTCTTTCAGAATAATAAATAAATAATACTAAAAAGAAAAATACCTGATAATTTACTTCTTGACTCTTCTGGCGTCCATTAACCATCTTAAGAGGCATCATAATCATCCACGCAGGGGTCATCAATCAACAGTCAGAAACACGAAGTGGTTGAGGATGAAAGGCGATAATATTTTTATCTTTATATCTTTTTTATCTTAATTTACATGCTAAGAAGATTTTTATCTTTATGATTCAGTATTTTCTTTATGATTCTGTATAGGAATTTTTTGTGTTCACATCAGGCTCAAACGTCTGAACAAATTTCGACGGGGGTGGTATCAAAATGATCAGGGAGTTCCAACTTAATCATTGCTGATATAATCACCTTCATCGTGAAATCGGTATCCCTTGGTGACGTTGATCGAGTAAACAAGTTTGTTACTAGAAAAAAAATCGAGCAATATCACAATTTTCTAGTCGGATTGGGACGAGATGGAATCCGGCGAAAAGAACTTCTGGTGGAGATTCCAACGATACCAGAACGATTTCTGTGACGTTCATATTTCTATAAATCAGGATATATCGTTAAAATTTGGTATTTAAATGTCATACTGATTTCAGAGTGGTTACTCAAACCGGGAAATGAAGACCTGTCAACAGGAACGGTTGAAAATATAGTTGAAATTACTAGAAATCTTCTCCACAGGGTGTCCCCCGAAAATTCCCCCACCCCTTTATTTTTCTTATGAAGCAAGTTAGCAAAAAAGATGATTTGCTCATGATTTTTTACGTAGTAGATCACAAATTCAAAATCGAAATTTCATAAAACTTTTTAAAATGTTCAAATTTTGACAGCAGCTTTGTTTTTTCGAATGCGAACCCCCATCATTTTAATTTAAGATTCGGATTCCACGTGAAATTTTATGGAGGAATAACCCCTCACTCGAAATGTTGAGTGCACAATACGCTACAAATGCGCGCTGAATGCAAGAAATGGAGTTTTTGGGTGTAATTACGAGTAGATACAAATATTTTAATGTGTTTTTTACGCCGAATAACGTGGAGATGTTCATTTTTTTTATTTGTCAAAACATTGAGAAACCGAAAAAAATGACACGACAATTTTCAAATCAAAGGCTTGAATCGAAAAATTAATAGGTAGCCTTATTTATCATTTAAATCGACAGCCACTGAACTATATTGGGGCTTTCAAAGCCTCAACAGGCCTCTAGTAATAAATATAATTATAGTCAATCAAAATGCACTGCTGATCGAGATGTTTTTACTCATGTATCCAACCATCGATCATTCAATAGTCAGAAACACGAACTTGAACATCCTATTTGGTTTGGAGTTGTAGGATTTTCAAGTTCGTGTTTCTGACTATTGAATGGTCGATGATTAGAAACACGAATGCAAAAATATCTCGATCTTAATACGATAGATCTTACAATATTATTAAGACACAGTATGTGTCATTGATTGATTTTCAAGTTCGTGTTTCTAACTATTGAATGGTCAATAGTTAAAAAAACTAATGCAAAAATACCGATCTTATCTTAAGTGCCTCGATCTTATTATTAATATGATACACGGTGTCATAATAATAAGATCGAGATATGTTTGCATTCGTGTTTCTAACCATCGACCATTCAATAGTCAGAAACACGAATTTGAAAATCCTACATTAGTTTTTAAACGAAGAAACGCTGCAAATTATTACACAAAGGTTTATTATTTTCCGTATAGATCGCCCATCTACAAAGATCCTATTGGTATAAAATACCTACCTACCTTAAGTATAAATGGAGGTTCACGATAATTTCTTGGGGACACTGAGTAGGGTACCTACTTGTAATTATTATTATCCGAGAGTTGTGTCATTCATTCTTAACGAAATTCAGTAACTAAGGAAGCGTTTGCACAGCTGATCTTTGAACGGATATTTGGCCTACTCAGAAGTCAGAAGATTTACGATTCACACTCGTGTTTCTCCTCTTTCTTCCGTCCAACCCTCAAGTCCGAACGGTTGGTCCTAGAACTCTCACGAAGGTCTCGTTCGATACTACAAATTGTGTCCTATTCAAAATCGATTAAAGAAATATGCCTTCCTATTTGAAGTTTTCGAGCTAGGGCGTTTTGAAAATTGCATCCCGCATTCGGGGCACAACCAAATGGGGCCGGTATACCAAATTTCATTTGGTAACTATCATGGTAACTAAGAAAAGTGCTGCGGATGGCGGTCGGACGCGTACGTTTTTTTCTTCATTTTTTGGATTCTACATATCTTGAAACGTTTATATCTTGCCAAAGGTTTATTATTGAAAATACAAAGCCAATATCGTTACTGATCGAGATGTTTTGCATTCGGGTTTCTAACCATCCATCAATTATAGTCTGAATCACAAACTTGAAAATTCTATATAGTTTGAAGATGTGTCATGATAAGGTCGAGATGGTTTCCAGAGTCAGGAACAAAATTAAAAAATCCTAGATAGTTTGGGAATAGCCTTATAGAGTTATATTGATGTGCGACTGTGCATCCTTGGCAACAATATCGTCCATAGACGGTGCCTACTCATAGACAGCTTTTCTTGCGCCATTTCTGTTTAGACGCGACCAGATGTCCGAGTGAGCAGCGAAGACAACAAATCGATCCTCGTCATCGAAAAAATCACGATCGAAGACACAGGGGAAATCACGTGCAGGGCTGAAAACGTAGCGGGTTCTGTTACATCCACCGCCAGCCTCCAAGTCGGTCCAGAATCAGAAGTCACGGAGCTTTTGTCGCCGTCCTTCCTCATCAAACCACAGACGGCCAAAGTCATGGATGGGGAGTCCGTGCTGTTCACGGCCAAGGTGATCATCCAAACTAGTAAATTGTTTTTCCAAGAGGAATCTTAAACATGTTTGAAGTACCTTCAAACTAGTATTGGGGAGGTCTGATGTGATGATCCGTGTGACTCACGTCAGCAATGACAAAGTAACTAATGAAAATCAGTGATATTGAACTAATGCAACTAGAAGTTTCCGATAGTGCTGAATACGACATTGATGACTGTTTTTTGGTTTGGTTCAAATACGACCTTTGACAAGTAATGAACCAGTTTAAAAGTTAACATGGGGTAGTCCAGCCTTTTCTTAAACCTTTTTTTCAAAGTAGGTTTTTCAATAGTAGTTTGTCCAGAAAATGCCAACATAAAATTGGAGAAGCAAATAGACATTTCGGATTTGGATCCCCTGAAAGAAGTTATTCAAGTAGATAAGATTATCAGAGATACGTTATCTCTTATTACATTAGTAACGTTAGTCTGAAAGAGCAGAGACCTTGATCACAGAAATCGTCATGGATACTATATCGCTTTTTCAAAATCTGATATCTTTATTTCACTTTCCCTTCCTTAAATTACCCAATTACCACTTCCTCCCCCCACACTATGAGTCGTTAACACTCTCTTCACACTTAGGTGGATACTGTACTTGATAAAATGCAGCAAAAATCATCCCTCTTTTTTCTCTCATTTTAAGGGGAATACCCCTATCACAGCAGTTACCAATAATCCAATCACGTCGAAATTCTTAGGGAATCATCGTGAGACTAGCCTCCAACTACCCACAAAATTTTATCGTCATCAGGCTTATTAAATCGATGCTAGATTGATGTCAGGAAATTCACATTTGCGCATGCGCTACCATTTACTCGGCGGTGATGAAATTCATACAGAACTGTACTGGCTAACCCACACAATCCCTGGGGAACCATCAAAATCGGACAAATATTCTCCAAAGACGGGCAGACTGGCAAACATTTTTGAACGAACATAAATATGAGGCATCGAAGATGAGTGTCCTTTTCGGAAATTTTATGGACATTTTTTTTTTCAGGTGGTTGGGCAACCGACTCCTCAAGTGAAATGGTTCCACAACGACAAACCCATAAAGGAGGGAAAAGACAAAACCATCAAACAAGACGAGGAGGGAGTGTGCAACTTGGCCATAGTCGAAGTCTTCCCTGAAGACAGCGGCGTGTACACTTGTGTCGCAACAAACATAGCCGGCGAAGCTATAGCAGCAACAACTCTCTCAGTTGAAGGTAAGAACATACAAATCAATCTATCATAGCGCTATACAATGCAACAACTCATTTCATTCATGATAAAACCCCACCTTAATGAATCTAAGATTATATGGAACCATTAATATAATATCCACCAGAAGAAATAGGAAAATGGCGAGGAATCGCGACCTGTGGCAAAACTAAGACGGTACAGCAGTGACAAAACTAGTTTGAGAGTTTCAAGATTCGACCCCAAATGTTAGGATCAGAACTAGATATCTCTCAAATTATACCTTTGGAAATCACGTTGACAACACTTGGATGGTTGGTATAATTTCTAAATTCTTCTTGTTGTATCATCACACTGTATTTTTTATTCTTCCAGCGTACGAATACGTGCCAGATTCAGAAATGGCTACTGTGACTGAAGTAGAAACCTCCACGTTGCTCTCCGTCCGCAGTGAATCGGAAGAAGATTTGCTTGGAGATAAAGTGAGTGACATTAGTGTTTCCCACACCTGCTCAAGTGATCAGCTGGGAGGAATTACCATAAATTATATTACTGTAATATCCCAAAAAGATTGTTTACTGTCAGAAGCATTCCCACCTGCATAGTTCGAAACTGTTCTCTCAGAAACACTAATATTGTTCGCACTTTTAAATTGGCCACCCTGTGATTTTCGGCTGGTTGTTTCATATTTCTTATCCTCACGTCACTGTTTGATCTGCATGTTCGATTTTGTGCACATTTTCATAGGATTTCTTCCGCATCTTGCAAACTTACTCGACAGGTCAAAATAACCAGCATTGTCGAATTTTGAAAAAAGAGAGGAATGATGAATCATGAATGTAGTGAAATATCAGAACCCGCCAGAAGTAGCAAAAACTTGAGTTTTATTGTTGCAGGAAATGACGACTGAAGCTCCCGAAGAATTCAGGACAGCTCCCACATTCGTCACTCCACTGCCACAACTGGTTCAAGCCACTCCAGGAACTATTCTAAGGTAAAACTCTAACTCATGTTTCAACTTTGGGAGAATATGCAACCCAGGTTAATTAGCCGAGGAGTTGCAGTTGTTAGCCTAGGAGAGTCTGAGTACTGAATGGTGTTGCTATGGATGGGTACTAAGTGTATGGATGCTATAATATATCAGTTTGACCAAAAAATGAGTTTGTGGGCTACCAATCCTGGAGCAGGGTCAGAAAGTCAATGTTCAAGGGTCAACCGTAACCATAACTATGGACAACCGTTGCCAATTGTCAGTATTTTGGAGTGATGGCACCAAAACATGGCTCCTCCTTTCAGCAAATTCTGTTGCGATGTGTTTAGCATGTTTGCCTCATTTGGAAGGTAGTGGGTTCGAATCTGTTCCAATAATCTGTTATTGCAATGTTGATTTCAGGATGTTGGTGAAAGCCGAAGGAACCCCTCAACCAACCATCCACTGGTATAAACAGGGAACTGAACTCCAGCCCTCGAAAGAGTTCATCATCGAGAATTTGGACGACGGCACGAGTATTTTGACGATACCGGAAATCTATCCGGACGACGCCGGCGAAATCGTATGTGAAGCCCACAACGAGCTGGGCGTCACCCAAACAGTGGCCTATATCGACCTGCCAGGTAAATATTGGAGTAACTGGCGAAGGTCTATACTAGTCCTAGTCCTGGGCAGAATATCCCTGGAAACAATGAAGAATAGTGGTTAGGAGCCAAAAGTCACCGAACCAAGGCACTAAGGATCCATAAACTCGTAGGTAAACCAAAAACGGATTGATAAAACATGGTACTTACCAAAAAATGAATCGCCTATTTTGGGCTGAAAACCCTGTTTGTTAATACACTTTTTCAACAGATAAAGTTCAATATTCATATATTCTGGAACTATTTATAATCCTTACTCGTCAACAAGCGTAAATTTTTCAAGAGTCTGGCCAAACTTATCCAATTAAATAATAGCTAGCTAAATTCACTTTCGTATCAATAGCCAACAATAAGAAGTAGTAGGTATGCCATTCAGTAGTGAAATCATAGTTTTGTTTCAGGAAAAATCTATGGACGATCCTCATTGGTTTTCAATAATTTTGTTTCATTGTGCATTTGCAAAAATTAATGGATTATGTATTTTTCAGGGTATAGCTTCTGCTGCATCTTCTCCTGCTTCTCTCCCAAAATACCCAACAGCAATATTAAACATAACACGGCTTTCTAATACACCTCCACACCTCACAGTTTTTCTTTTTCAGCTTTTCACCTCGAAACGTAATCAGAAAACATTCTCTTTCAGGTTTGCAATCGTAGTGGATAGAGTGGTTAATGGGTTTCTTATTGTTTTACAGAAATTATGGGCACGAGTCTGTACAAGAAGCCAGAATGGGTGGTTCATATGGAGGAGATGCAGGAGAAGATTAAAGGTAAAAATATAACGATGTCAACAGACAGTTTGGAGCATGAATGTGTGAAGAGTGAAGAAGAATCTGAATACGATAGTTGTTGCGAAGAGCTTAGTGATGAAATGGAAGGAGAATACGAAACTCACTACAAGCAAGACAGTTTCTTCTTGCTCCCGCCGATCGAAGAAAAAAGTGAGCCATCGAGTTCTGAGGACAAGTCCGAAGTTGGAAAGCGATCGCTTTCCTGTACAGACCTGTCTCAGTCTGATTCGACCTACGAACTTCGATCCAGAACGTTTCCCAGGAGCAAAACCACGGAAGAGGCCTATGCCAGAGAAATTGGCGGTACAGGCGGACCAGACCAGACGCTACGCAGGACTTTGTACCCTTTGGAACCCAGAGAGCTTGATCCTGAATCCTTCCATCAACTTCACACGGCAGACAGTTCCGAGGAACTTCAAGAGTTCCTTTTGCTTGAAAGCCAATGCATGGACACAGACTCTGGCGCCGGACTTGCTGCAGCTTTCCTAACCTTCTCAGGTGATTTGAGCTAACCTGTACTAATTTCTGTTCCCATGTCGGTTTATTCTGTTCTACATCTACCTCTTGTTATCTGACATTCTTGGACACTCTAACTAATGATGTCATAAACAAATTAAACTTCTCCGTCACGTATTCCAACCACTGAGGCAGGTACCTTCTACTGTTTTGGTGCAAACTTAAGGATTCCTACAATTCCTGCAAGGTCTTTGCAAGGAGGAAATCCCACTTCCTTAATTTGAAAAGTCAAATTTACAAATTCAAAAAACCTATTAGCTTCCAAGCAACTCTTCAAATATGTTATTCACATAAAAAATTGCTTTATGGGAAGAATTATACTACATACTAAAGAAACACTCAAAATCAAAAAACTCAGTTTCTTTAATAACTTCTTAGAATGGTTCTGATCTTCTGATCGACAACTGATCAACTTTCTCCACTTTTTGGACAAAAAATGTCCGTGCGGATGTATGTAGGTGTACGGTATGTATACAGTCACGATTGCGTGCGGCCTCCACGATAATTATGGACAAAAAACTCCGATTGTGAGGCTTAGTTTCTTCACGCATGAGGACGAACCAGCAAGAATTTCAGCCCTCCAGGTCAATTATAAGATAGAGAGAGACCAAGCAAAATAGGTGAAAAAACTTCGGTTACAGCACATTCACTTTTTCCCCAAGTAAAAATACCCCTCATCTACAGGAAAATAATATATCCTGACGGCCGAATTCGGCGTTAAAACCCCACGAAACAGCCGTTTTTGGGTTTCTATGGGTGAGAAAAGTACTGTGAAGTCTCCTCGCGTTAGATGTTTTAATAGCATTCGTTCCTTTTCGTTGCCTGTGACGTGTAGTTTTCATCCCTCTCTGTGTTCCTCCCTTGAATCTCACAATGTACAATCTCACAATTACACCTCCATGAACCATGGTAGGTAAAGTAATTCGTTAATTTGGATACGGCTAGAACTAGTGATCATTATTTTAGGATTCCTCCAAGTAAAATATTGTAACGGAATAAACTGATACTGATTTGTTAATAATGATTGTTGGATTTTTGTTTATTGTGCTCTAATTGAATAATATTTTGTGTGATATTAACCGAAATGTGTGATTTCTAATTCAGACGAGTGAAGGTATCACTGGCTCCCGCTACACAATAAATTCTAGTCATTAGGTTAGGTAAGTACAAAGCAGTAAATTAAGAGTCTAATATAATCTTTGTGATTAAGAGTTATCTTGTTAATAGTGCTCAAACCCATCTTTTATTTATTTTATTTTTTCCATTTTGGGAAAGAAATCGAGCAAGCACATTGTGGCCTCCTAAACACTGGCTTCAACCTATCATGAAGCTACGAGGAGGTCGTGTTTTCACAGAAAGCTACGAGTAGGTCCTGTGTTTTCACGCGAAGCTACAAATGGGTCCTGTGTTTTTGTGGGAAGCTAGGAGTAGGTCCTGTGTTTTCATGGGAAAGTATGAGAGTAGGTCCTTTGTTGTCACCGGAAACCGTGAAACCAGTACTTTCGTACTAGTACCAGTACTTTTGTACTTTGTTTAAGGAATAGACCCATTATAGAGTTCCATTCCTATTGTTAATCGATGATATTTTATTTTTTGGATTCATTAAACAACACAATAGGTTCCTAAGTAAGTATTGTTAGTTCGCCCGAAACCACCGGAATTCTTCAATTATTTGTCTTCTTGTCTAATTTCAGCGACACAGGCAGAGCCAACTTTCGTCAAGGAGATCACGGACTCTCATGTCAAGACGGAGGAGACGGTCGTGTTCGACGCGTTGTATGCTGGAAATCCTCAACCAGGTCAGTACAATGTACAGCGTGTATTCTAATTTTATAATTTAGATATCCTTGGATTTCGACATTGCAGTTACTGGGCACATGTGATATGGCAATAACATTACTTCCGATTTTGATGCGGGTGGTTACATTGTGATTAAATAGGGAACACCTATGTTTCAGCCCCTGAAGAGGCACAGGTGATTCCACGCTAAGGCTGAGCAATTCATTATACTATAGATTAGCTACCATTAACAGCTTATTTTTCATTTTCAGTCATAATTTGGTACCACGACGATAAAATTTTGAGGGCCTCAGAGAATGTAGAGATCTCCATCAGTGACACCAGAACCACTGTGGTCATCAAGAGGGTCAAATCTGAAGACGCAGGAACCTACACCTGCAAAGCGTCAAGCAACATTGGCGAAGTTATCAGCAAAGCCAAAATTAACATAATTGGTAAGTTGTTAAAACTATTTTATATAACATTCCATGTCTAGACAATATTAAAAGAGGCGAAAAAAACTGATCTATGATACTACTATAATGATGGACTAAATCAGTATGTACCTTGTTTAGGTTTCGGTGAAGTTCAAGAAGAGGAGGTGGAGCAGATACAGGAAGAGACAGTTCAAGTCGAAAAGAAGGAAAAGAAGAAGAAGAAGAGGGTGAAGAAGATTGTAACAGAGGAGATTGAAAGAGACTCTGTTGACATAGAAGAGGTCCAGCCGCTTGAGTCGACTGTTCCTTTCACGGAAACTACCGAAACAGTAGGTTACCTGAAAATCATTAGCGGTATCTAAGTACACTCGTCTAGGAAAAAATAATTTTTCTTGGTCAAAGAACATTATTCCAGAGTATGCCTCTTAAGTGCAAGAAGCATGATGAAACAAGTAACACTACGTTACAATGAACTCTAATAAATGAGATAAGAACTGCTCTGCCTCTTTGATGATAGAACGTATAGGGTTGAGTCCTACTGGAAGGACCTTCCAGAAGCACTATTGTAGTTTTTCCCTCTTCTGATCACTGTGTCCTGGTAGTAGAACGTACTTTCTTCAGTCTTATCACTGTGACCTGCAGCAGGCTTTCGGAAGTTAACTAAAGCTCCAGCGCTGGTACATTTCAAGGTGGATTTTGAAAACTTAGCTATCAGTTTTTTCAGGCGAAAAAATTTTTGAATTTTTTAAAATTCCTTAAAACGACTCTCGACTCCCCCTCCCCCAGGCAAGAAGCATTTTCTGAACTCTGTACTGCCAGAAGGACGGGAGAACCTCTATTTTAACATCTTGAATATTCGTCCTACTGGTAGGACAATTGTTCCTTCAGGCCCTCGTATGTCCCATCATTTAAGAAAAAACCATAATCATATTTTTCGTTTTTCATACATAGAACGACATATTGAGAAAAACTGTATTTTCCAGGCGACTGCTCAAAGGACCTTTGACATTCAGGAATCTGTAGCTGTGTCGGCAGTGGCATCTTGCAAGAAAGTTAGCGATAAGCAGGAGTTCCCAACAGACGTTCCTGACGTTGCTGGAGTCGTTGCGCCTATCCAGGAATCAGTGACGATTACAGAGACTATCCCAGGAGACGAAGTTGTGGAAATGAAGGTGACCAAGGAGAGCACTGAGACTGCAAAGATCACGAAGAGCGAGCAGAGGTCGGTCTCTGTGTCGCAGACGGTCGCACAGAGCACCGTGTCTGAACTAATCACCGAATCCAGGACTGAAACCCAAGCTACGGAGTCCACCGAAGTCCTGCAGACTGCAAAGGCGTCCAGGACGACTGTCTCTGTGTCTGACATCGAGGAGACCCTAGAAGGACTAAACGTCAAGGAGTTCGGACCCTGGCAAGCACCTTTGAGAGAGCTGGCCAAAGTGGACGTCCTTAGAAAGAAAGGAGTTTCGGTTGAAGAAGTAAGCTTGTTCAACAGTCCTAATTATCCACAGCTAATCAATTACTTCAATACTAAGCCGCCTCTGAGGAAACTCATCAATTAGGAAGCTGCTAGCCCTGAGAAAATAGCGTTATTAATGGAAATTGAGGCTCAGAATGACGTTTTTACTTGTGACCTCTTGCATACCAATTTGTACTTAATGGCTGAACATCCTTCAACAGTCATTCTTTACGTAGGTACTTTTTCACCAAGTGTGCTGGAAAATGCAACGAATTCCTCGAACTCTATAATTTTGGTTATGAGATTTTCAATACTGACTCATTTTTTCAACCCAAAGCTGAAACTTTTGATGCCAACCAAATTTAGGTAGTTATACATACTTAGCTTCCATAGTATTCATCATCTATTTAGCTTCATCCCTTAATAATTCTTACTTCACGAGTTTTGAAAAAGAGCGATTTCGTTCGAATTTACAGGTGTTGACCCTTTACGATACTGGAGAGCTGCCAGCGCTGAAGACGGCCCCAGCTCAAAGCGCTTTGGTGAGCCTAGTGGAGCGCGTTGGCCACAGCTCTCTCATCTCAGAGATGGTGACCCAAGAAGAGACGCTAGAAGGAACCCTCAAAGGCGTCCTCAAAGCCTTCCTTACGATGGTCGACCTCCGCCACACCACCGTCCAGGAGACGATCCCGCTCTTCAGAGTCAGGGACTTCCAGACGCCTCATTGGGAGACCGTCTCCACAATGCCTGTAAGAGCCTAGTCGCAACTCAGTACTGATAAAATATGAAATCCAAGGCTGACTTTGATAATAATCGCCTTTTTAAACTGTTGTATGTTAGATTTTATCGCCACCTTTTCACTTGGCTTCAATTATTATCATGAAGGACTATTACCCAAAGTAAACAAACAAACCTTCAGGTCACGGATTTCAGGATTTTCTGGAAAAACACTGAATGAGTCCCCAACTTGTAGAAATAACTAAGTAAATTTCACTTGAATAATGACTTACAACGAGAGGGTCGAGGTTTTCTAACAAATGTTCTGGTTTTTCTTGAGCCAAAAATACGAGGATCCTATATCTACCACAGTTCGTTCCAATGGGCCTTCTGGAGCAAAGAAAACTACCGTTGCCGTGTGTCCCCGTTACTCTGTGAAGGACAATTGGACTGAACCGTGGTTTGAGATCCTCATATTTTGGGCTGAAGAAACGCCAGAAAAAATTTGGTGATAAAGTTCGACACCCTCGCTCCTCCCTCTGTTAGTCAATTGTTAGTATAAATCTATAGTCCACCAACTCGTAGGTACACCTCCATACTCACGATACCCTTTCACATTTTCCAGGTGATCGCTGAAGAAACGGCCACAGAAACAATAACAGAAACGAGTCAAGTTGAAGTACAAGGTACTGAATAATCTTTATTAGCCATATCGCAAGTGTCCGCCGTATTATTGTACATTCTTTTCTAGTCTACGTCTTACCTTCCTTCTTTAGTTAATAAAACTAACCAAGCTACTCGAGTGAAATAACATAGAAAGTGCCAGAAATTTTTAACAAATCTATGTGTTAAAAAAACGGATTACCTATGTAAATTGCTAGTGAATGTTTATGTGTAAGAAAAATGTTCCCTCCCGTGTATATATATAAATATCTATGTTGTGTACGACATCCAAAATGTTGTATCGTGTATTGTTGTATTTGTAACTGTGTACAGAATAATCCTGATTGTTTTTTTGTTGTTTTGTGCAGTGAAAA
Organism: Lygus lineolaris; assembly: GCA_030264115.1. Classification (NCBI taxonomy): domain Eukaryota; kingdom Metazoa; phylum Arthropoda; class Insecta; order Hemiptera; family Miridae; genus Lygus; species Lygus lineolaris. The sequence goes on along the minus strand of JAEMON010000015.1, from coordinate 21,923,988 downwards.
ATAATAAAAATTGTGAGTTTTTATTTCATTCACCCTGTTTTTCCTCAACCCAGAGTGACTTGTTTTACGCCAAACGCACTACACTTTAATACATTACGAGCAACTAACTGAATTTCATGTAATCCGCATCGCAAATGTTTGCTACATAGAATCTTTCAGACTCTTCCTATTTGCCTAGCTTTTGCTTTTATTTTTTTCATGTTGCTGATAGCTTCATAGATTCTTTGCATCTCAGTTTTATAGATATATAGAAAATGTAATTTGGATACTTGAAAACTCGATAATTTTATTACCAAGCGATGTGTGTGTTTCACATAGTGATGGGCATCCCACGGGAGGAATTTATCGGGAATATTCCCCAACTTATGAATTCCTAGTAAAATCGGGAATTTATTTTTTTCTTCAATGTCACTTGTTTTATGCTTCTGCATTACCTAAATGGCAACTACTACGATTATTAAATGCTCTAGCTGCACAAATAATGGAGTTTTAATGCAATTAAATAGCCTATAATATTCATTTGTTATGTTGGGATATAAATTGGATGTAGAAGACAGGTATACCTAGGTACTTGCTCCAAAAATGTCAAAGGTCCAAACGAAAGGTGGCGAGTGTTCTAACCATGGAAGTGGGAACATCTTCCTCGACTCGACATGACTCGGACCTGTCAACTGTTCAAGTTGTTTTTCTTCTCTCTGTCCTTCTCCTGTTAGAACCATGAAAGTATGAACTAGGAACTTCTTCTCTCTTCCTACTTTGAACGTTCTAAAACAGAAGCCCAGAGAGAAGAACAACTACTTGAGCAGGGTTGAGTCGAGAACTGATGATGAGACCCCATGCTCTGAATCGGGATCTGATTTTGAGTGAGACTTACAGCGAATTTTCGAAGAAAATTCAGCTGTTGCAATATCTTCCAAATTTCAGGCAGGTAGGCAAAATTGTAAAAATTTTCTACATGGAAATCCGTTTTAGACCATTCTAAAGCAATTCCCGAAGTTTAACACTTTTTCATTATAATATGTGTCATTCCAGCCGATATTGAACCTAGGAGCGATCCAACAAAATGCAAAATGCCAATAATAATAAAAGAGGGGTGAGTTTGTGGGCCAGAATCTTTGGAGTACTCTTAGGGGTAAAAATTTGGAGATGAACAAAAAATCAAAAACGTGTTTTATGAGGTTGTTGGTGTCAATTATCATCTTAAACATGGAAACATATCG
>JAEMON010000015.1:21879538-21916908 GCA_030264115.1 Lygus lineolaris | reverse complement strand
AAAAACCGGAAAACTTTGAAGATCCTGTCGACAGATTTGGTGAACTGGCGTTGGTCCCATTCGACGAAGAATTCCCAGGACTATTGCAGATAATTGGCTATTTTAGATATCTCCTTACCTATAAAGTCACATGGGGGTACCTATATTCGAAATCAGCGCAACATTTCCTATACATTTGGAGCGGAGCTTAGTTTTTGGCGGACAATGTGCGACGTGCACCTGCACTTTCAGAAATCAACGTTTTCGTCCAGTCGGCCGAGTTGCGACGAGCACATTAGACTGCACACCTGCATGAGTAGCTCGACAATGATGTCGACATTACGGAATACGGAACGTCGATAGACCAACCCAAACCCCTCCGTCCGATGGATGCACTCTAAGTGTGGGTATCCGCTGTATAGTTAGGTATCTACTTCGATTGCTGCTGATGCCCTCCAGATGTGAGGATCACGTTGGACACTTCGATTCATGCAGTTGATTCAGCAGCTACAGAAGAGAGAACCGGACAAGTCGGCCTTTTATATCAGGCCAACGGTTTGCCTGTCTTACTCTACGCTGTAGGGGGATGTCAATAATCCCGATAAATATAGCAGATACTACCTATTTAGTTTTATCCAAAGATTACCTAACTAACAATCTCAAACAGGTAGAGCCACTGCGATTGTAGAAGATGCATAAGCCGGTACCTAGCTCAAATGGGCTATCTGAGGTTCATTTATGGGTTGTTCTTCAAAATCTCTCTGTATCCTTTCTACCATGGTTTAAACTAATATTGATCAGGACGGTTTTGCATTCGTATTTTCAACCATCGATCAATTGCTAGTCAGAAACTCGAACTTGAAAAGCCTAAACAGTAAACTTGCAAAATCATGTAGGTAGATACTTTTTCTAAAATTTTATTGGAGACAAGAAGAACTTGGATTCAACCAAAAATGAAAATAGCACTCCAGTTCCCGAATAGATTTACCAATGTCTTCCCAGGTGTTTATTGAAGCATTTATTTTATTACGATTTTTCAAGTTTTGGGAACATAAGGTTTAACAGGAATTAAGTTACGATCGGTGATCTAACAGAAATCCAAAATTATTTATTAGTAAACAGAAAATCCTTTCGACGATAATTGCTCCACAAATTAATGCACAAGGAAGTAATGAAGCACGATAAAATTTATCGTTATGAGTCTGGGAACACGATGGTTAAGTTCGAATCCATTGAAAACCACCAGTCTATGGAACTGCTGTTTTGTTCAGTTTACAGATGTAAAAATTTCGACCTATTTCCTATACGTAGGACATACACGCCAATACAACCTCAATTGACCACAATGGTGGACGTTTGCAGTCTTACACGTTTTAAAAGCTGGGCACAGTGAAAGTACAAAACAAAGATTAGAGTGGAAAAAAGCCGATCGTCGTGGTTTTACGAATGTGTTTCAGGCAATCGAGCAATCAAGTCAAAAACACGAGTACAGTAGGTTCGTTAGAGGTAGACAAACATGCCAAGTTAGTTAGGTTGGGGATAGACTAATATTGATGAACCACAACCACTATACTACTATACGTAGGTATTGTTAGGATTCATGACAACCATACCTTCAATCATGTGGACACCTAATCACACCGAGAGACTAGGTTCTAACATCACTAAGAGATATAACCAGACACCTTGTGCTAGTTCTTTTTGTCTTCCAGATTAAAATATGACACTTGATCGCGCCTGATGAGACGCACAAAGTATTTTCTTCCCATAAGACATTGAATGTAAATCTATAAGATTTTGCTCCTACTTACTAATGCAGAAGATATTTAGGTAATTTTTTGAAAAACGATTGTTTCCGATTATAGATAGGTAACTAGCCGTTCACCCCAAAGAAAGCTTCGTTCACGATGAAAGAGGACGTCTTCGGATTTTCAACATAGCCGCTGAATTCGTTCGGAACTTGCTGATCATTTTGAAATGAGAAGAACATAAATCGGTCCAGCCGTGCGGCTTTGCGTAGGGAACCAAAACAACCAGACAAACTTTGAGTTAAATATATTAATACATCATTGTAATAATTTTTAAAAGTATTTTAAGGTCCGGAACTTACCAGAAAAACCATTTTCAAATCGCTGCAAGCTCCACAAGTAGCACAGATCCCTCTGCAAGCAATTTAACGTTGTATATTATTCCAAATAATTTCAACTAGCTCACCACAAGCATCGCACTGATTCCACATGCAATCTAGGTATTGATTTGCTAATAGAGCTACCAATTTAGAGACTAATAATTGTCTCTCATTTGTTCCAGAAATGCGAACAATAACCCAGAAGAAAACGAAGATAGTCGAACAAGTTGTGGAAGGTAAATTTCTAGACGGCACAGTCAGCTAACTTGCCGTAATTCACTCTATTGAACCATGAAATAATAGTTCTATGAACTTATTTATTATCGAATATTCTTCCGATTTATTATTGATATTTTTGTATCCCCATTGTATATTCCATCAACATATTCACATTATGTTTCATCGATTCACAAATTGGTATGTCTACATGTTCTAACCATTAAAATAACCATGCATGAACACAAGCTGCATGAAACAACAACTTGCACGGCTTCTGTCACATCTCATCAATTTTGTACCATTTAGATCATAAGTTAATTAAAAACAAGCTTATTAACCATGCTTAAGCTTCCTTTTTTCTAGCTTCCTGCTTCTCAGCTTCTTCGGATACTTTATACTTCCTAGCATCCATTTCGATCGCTATAATTTTGTATTCTTATGAACAACCTTCCGCAGCTTTTTTTTTTATAATTCACAACACGAATATATTTTGTAAAGATGGTGAGTTACCCTGCTTTTTTCGTTGAATTTTTATTTTTGGATTTGATTTTAATTAGAATAACTTAGACACTGAATTGGTTCATTATCATTGGGAATAATGAACCGAAGTACTAACCACAATGAATTTATACCATTTTTTGGTTTATTTCTTGGTAAAATTAATCCATGTTGCGCTTTTTTTTATTTACTCTAACTAAGGCAGAATGAAAAGCTTCTCAACCAGGCATGGCGTTGAGCGTAGAATTGGATGGCGTCGCTAAAATTGCTTCTCATGGTATGTATCGCTTTATTGAAGCAAAAACGAAACCCGCAGTGTTCAATCCGAAATAATTTATGGGCAGCAAACACTAAACCAAGCTACATGTTAGGCCGTACGAAGTGACTAGTTGAAACCCAACACATGCTTGAAGAAAAAATTAGTCTCTTTTGATTGCAAATTTTACAATTATCAGTGTTATGTAAGATGAAAAGAAACCGGAGTTAATGAAAAACGCCTCTCCCTGAGATTCTTCTAATCGAATCATCCAACTGAATCATAAAAAATCACATGTGTCTAGCACAGCCATAATTTTGGCATGCAGTCAGCTTGGATAAGATTTCCCCCCAACATCAAAAGAGTACTAATTATTCATGGTTGCTTCAAAAAATGTCTGGAACCTAGTCACATCGTGCTCGCCAATTTAAACTGGAAGGATGTACGCCATAACAAAGTACCCACCTAACGTAGATGTTATAACAAACAATCAATAGAAAAGAAACGCTACTGCATTGCAATTAAACGCCATCATCACATCATCACTATATACATGAACACAAGTAGGTACTACCTAATCGTCTATGCTATAACAGTCAAAGGCACGATCTTCATAAAAAGTAGGTACCTAAATAATGGAGTAGAACCTATGAATTCACTTCAATTGACATAAACTCACAATTGGCATTCCTCTCCTGAATTTAGTAAAATTAAAATTTAATGTCCGAATATTACGAAGTGCCTTTGACACATTGAACAAATAATGGATTGAGCAGAATAAAATTTAATTAAAAAAAAAAAAAACATTATAGTGGAAATTCTAATTAAACACCTACGTAGGTATTTCATACTAGTTCTAGTCCTCAAAATTATTCATAGTAGTTCATAGTAGTATATTCATAGTAGTTCTAGTCCTCAAAATTACTGTTGTGAAAAATCCCCGTAAAAGAACAAACTAACTCATTTCAGGTATTTCATACTTTTGAGTTCTAGTCCTCAAAATAACTGTTGAGAAAAATCCCCGTGAAATAAATATTAAAGTCATTCTCAAAAAATCAGAGAAAGTTTATACTTCTGCTCAATCCAAGCTTTCCAACCATACATAACGAATACCTAGTGGATGTTTAGCTTGTCCTTCAATAGAACGCAATGTTGACACATTGGATTGATTCACAGAAAACATGGAAGAAACGGAAGAAGAGAGGAAAAGAAGAGTGATCGAAAAAGAAAAGAAAAAACCCAAAGAAGAAGAGGAAACCGTCACGATCACAGAAGTGACGGATGACGATCAAACAGTGACGAGTGAAACTGGGAGTAACGTTATTGTCACACAGCCTGACGACAGGCAGACAGATACAGAAAGTATTGTAGAGGAAGAGGAGAGGGAAATTACGGTTATCAAGAAGAAGGGAGATGAAGTTGTCAAGAAGAAGAAGAAGAAGATTAACAAGAAAGAAAAGGATGAGGTGGAAGAGGAAATAATAGAAGTAGAGAGAGAGGGAATGAGGAAAATCACCAAGAAACTAAAAACGAAAAAGCCTGGTATGGAAGTGACATCACCGATTGAGGAAGTTGCGGAAGAATTTGAAGTTCCTGTAGAGCAGCCTTTGAAGAGTCTACCAATGAGTACTTCCGAAATTGTGAGCGAAACTGTGACTCAAGATACATCATCAATGTTGGGCGATGTGACCAGAAGCAAGGAGCGAGCAAATGTCAGTTTGATACCTCATAAAGTAATTTCCCAGCAAATAACTGAGGGTGAAGAAAAAGAAGTGGATAAAATAATTGACAAGCCGGATAAAGTAACAGCCTTAACGAATATTGATTCAGTTGAGCCTTATTCAGTCACTGAAACCAGGATACATTCGACTGTCACTGAGTTCACTGGGCAGTTTGTTCCTAAAACCCAAGAAGTACAAAGTTCATTTGTACCAAAAGAGGGACTAGAAGTTAGAGAAACTACTGCTGAAGATTCGTTGAAAGATACAGTTACTATAAAGGAGAAACAATCAACTGCATCCTATTCACTGATTACACACGAAGCTATGTCAGTAACTGAAACCAGTCCATCTCTAAAAGAAGGGATAGTTGCTCCTGATAAACAGCCTATAACTGCTAGTGCTGGAAAATCAGTTATTCCTAAAGAGAGTTTGTCAGTAACTGAGGTGCACCAAGGACAATCAGAGGATAAACTGATTGACATGGTGAAACCGACACCAATCAAGCCTAAATCAGACTTTTCTGCTCAGGAGCCCATCACGGTGAGTGAAGTGTTCCCTGAGACAAAGCCTGAAAAATATTTCCCAGAACGTGTAGTGCCGACAGAAACAGCGCATCCAGCATTCATGCAGCAACAGACAACAATAACCGAAATTATTCAAGCCCCAGAAAAAGAGGGTGAGTACGTACCAGGAAGACTTCCACCCTTCCAGCAAGCAAATTGGGGAGTATCCCCAAAAGACTCTCTCCTCATCAGTGACTCCCAGGTACACGAAAAGGAAGACGAGTTTACTTCGTCTAAACTCCCTGAAACTTCACAAGCAACTCAAGAAATATCTACTAAAGAAAGTTTGCAAGTAAGCTCAGTACAACATCAAGACCACACGTCTATTCTCAAGATCAGTTTCTTTGAAAAGAAAACAGCAGATGTTGATTTTACTGATAAGGAATCAGTAATAACTACACAAGCTTTGGTTGAGGAGAAAGAAGCGACGTTTGAGGCTGGAGAACTTCCCAATTCCAAGGTAGCATCAACTACTCTGTCCAGTCTTGAGACATCTAATGTATCTGAGACTACAGTTCAAGAATCAGAGGGTGTTTTCATTCCTCAAACTGGACCTCAGGTAGCATTTGCAGACTCAAGTGTAAGGCCTCAAGAACCTGTTACAATCACAGAAACCAGTACTCAGCAATTTCCAACTGAATTTGAAAAGACTTTGAAATACAAAACAGACACAGCAGCCACCAATATACAAACAGTGGAAGCTAAATTTGTGCAACAAGTTGAACTCCAAGAAAGTGGGGTCCCAATGAAAATGGCAGAACTACCCCAGCAATGTGTCGTTGACCGGGGTGAGACAGAAAAATTGTCGACCAAAGGAATCGTAACATTTACAACTGAAACTATAGAAAAGGAAGGTACACACGCTTTATTCGAGAAACCTGAAGCACACAAAGGGAAAACTGTGCCTACACATCCATTGCAGTCTATAATAGTTGAAGAAGCTTTGCCAGAGGGGCGAACTAAAGATTTTCAGAGTGAACAGCTGGAAACTGTGGCAAACTTGAAACAAATACCATATCAAGAAAGAGTAACTGAAGAGACTGTGTGTAATGAGAACGTAAGTACGCAAATAACCAAGGTAGCAGAAATGAAGGAAGCTGGAGTAACAGTTTTACAAGAAGAAAGTATATCAGTGACAGAAGTTGTTGCCCAAGGGACTGTAGGCGACTATAGTGGAAAAACTGTGCCTGACGGCGTGAAAGCACAGCCCTCAATCACTGCACAGAAAACAGCTATCCAGACTGAAGTCAGAGCAGAACATTCAGCAACGCCAATAGATAGTTTCAAAGCAGATCGAGAAAAAGCTAAAACTGAACATGTTCCACTGGAAACAATAGAGGTGATTGCACCACAAATTAACGAATTGGAATCTGAATTAAAATCTGATTTGAGACCGGATCAGAAGACCGCCATTTTGCAAATAGGAGATAAAGAAGGAATAAAAATAGAACAAGTTATAAGTCATGATAAGGAATTGGAATTGAAGACAGACACCACAGTTACAGCTAATGCTATCACTACTTGTCTGTCAGGACATAAAATAGCAAGTCAGACCGAAACCATCACTGACTTGCATTTAGGGGAAGTAGAAAAAGCAGAACTACTAATGGGTAAAGCTATGATAAAGGCTACACCTTTGATTGAGGTGGTAACAACAGAAACCAACATTACAGAAACTGAATCCAATTTTGAAGATGCTCCTAAACAAAAACCACAAAATGTACAAGTTTCAATAACGGCCAAAGAAGGAATTTCAGTAACTGAAGTGGTGACAGAAGACAAAGAGAACATTTGCAAAATAACAGAAGCTCCAGAAACAAGAAAGGCTATACTAGATTTGACAAGCCAAGAAGTGGCACAGAAAGAAGAAATTATAACTGGAGACGAAACTGGTATATTTGAGAGATTATCTCCAATAAAAGAAATAGCATCGTTGGAACATTCACTGATTCAATGTGCCGTTTCATCTGAATTCCAATTAGGAGAGTCTGAAAGTAATCTTGACAACCTTGTGAAGCCTGATGAGAAATCTGCAACACTGTCATTTGAAAAGGGCGATTATGTCAAAATAACTGAAGTTAGCACAATGGACACAGAAAAACCTCTGGAGCAACTGCAGACACCAAAGGCTGTTCACGCAAGTTCCGATTTGAAAACACACATAGTGGCGTCGACAGTTGAAATCCTGCCAGACATGTCAATTGGTCAAGTCGAAGAATTCAAGCCACAGTCATCAATGGCTCTTATTCAACAATCTGGATATGAGGCAGTGATATCAGGAGAGACCATTGTACGTGAATGTGAAGGGGAGTATAAAGAAATTATAAAACCTGACACGAAAACAGCATCAGCTACTTTATTGGAAGAAGAGAGTATTTCAGTTAGTATGGTAACTTCTGAGGTAAAAGAAGGCCAAGTAGCTAGAATGGAAACACCAAAAATGATTACAGCAGAGTCAGACATCACAGCTCACGGAGTGGCAGAAAGAGTGGAAGTTATTGTTCAAACAAGTGTGAAGGAGTTGGGAGTAGAAAAGCCTGAACCGCAAACAGCTGTTTCAGATCAAGCTCCGTTTCATGCCCTAACTTCGTTAGAAACAGCTCCAATAGAATCTGAAGGCAAACTGACTGACCTTGTGAAACCAGAAGATAAAAAAGCTGGTGTGTCATTCGAAGATGTTCAAAGCCTTGCAATCACAGAAGTACTGGTGGAAGATCAAACTTCTCACTTGTCTGATGACGAAACACCGAATACAAAAACGGCTAAACCCAATATCACTGGCTTTGAGTTGGTACAAAAACAAATTGTGACGACAGAGAGCAGCATTGAAGATCTCAAAAGGGAATCTCCTACCAAAGGACTTGCAACCCTTGAGGCTATTCCTTATGAAACTGTAATAATGTCAGAAGTATCAACAAGCGAAAAAGAAAGAGGCTTTGAAGGAAAATTAGTCATTGATTCAAAAACAGTAGAAACAAACTATGTTGAGAGCAGAAGTGTGAATGTTTCTACTGTACATGTTGAACATCGAGAAGGGGATCTCCAGGTCTCGGAGAAACCAAAATCAAAAACAGCTAATCTTCAGATAACTGGTCAAGATATTGCACAAATGCAGGAAATAACTCCAGCGACAATGCTTGGAACAATGCCAGACTTTGAAAGAGTCGAAGCTATTGCTGGACAAGACCAAATACCCTTTGAAAGTATTTCATCAATGCAGCCTGTAGTTCGTGAAAAAGAAGGTCTCTTGGGAGAAGAGAAGAAACCATTAGAAACTGTGGCCGATCTCCATATTGTGGAAAATTTGGGAGTTCAGGTAACTCAATACACTACTGAAGACAAAGAAGATAATTATTCGAGCAAGCCAAAGCCTGAAGGTAAAACAGCAACAGTAGATATAATACCACAAGAAGTATCCCAAAAAGAAGAAGTAGTGATGAGTCACAGTACAGGTGAAGTTGACCATGAACGTACCACGACAGTAACTGCAGTTAGGTCACAATTGCCATACCATACAATCGAAACAAATATTAACATTTCAGGAGAAACAGAAGGCGAAATTGGCAAATTCGTAAGACCAGAAGAGAAAATGGCAGACACACAATTCGAGAGTGCTCAAAGTGGCTTGATAATATCAGAAATAACTGCACAAGACAAAGAAACACCATATGAAGGGATCTTGAAACCAAAAGAATTGACAGCAGAGACAGATATTGTTACAAAAGAAGTAGCAACTAAATCAGAAATATTCATAAGCACTTCTACAAAAGAATTACAAAGAGACATAAGCCCTGAAAAGGCTCAAGCAGCTACACAACATTTGCCTTTAGAATCCATACAATCCACTGAAACTGCTGTTGTAGAATCAGAGGGTATCCTTTTGAAAGATTGGAAGCCCTCAACTAAAAAGGCAGATATTGAGTTTGTTCCAGAGAGTGGTTTGGCTGTTACACAAATCATTCCAACTGACACCGAAGTTGAACTGAAGAAGGTCGAGAAAGCTAAACAACTACAAGCTAAGCGTGAGTTCACTAGTTTTACATCTGTATCCCAAAGTGAAACCATGACAGTCACTTCATTGGGAAAATTAAATGTTACTAATCCTGCAACAGAAACAGCAGGATTGGAAGCAATTCCACACGAAAGTGTAATAACATCTGAAGTATCAGTCAAAGAAGACGAGACTGATTTTGTAAGTAAACCTAAAGTAAGAGGACTAACAGCAGAAACAAATTTCGAAGAGATTCATGGCCTGAATGTGACACAAGTAGTAGCAGAAGACAAGGAAAATACCATCCCAGGTGCTGCACAACCAAGCATAGCCTCAGCATTAATAAAAGTTCCCGGTAGAACCGGAGTACAGGTGACAGAGGTAACTACGCAGCAAGATGTTGGGCAGATGGACGATTTAAAAACTTCACCAGCACAAGGTAGTATGAATCAAATACCATATGAAAGTGTTATCACTTTGCAACCATCTTTGCAGGAAAAAGAAGGCAGTTTGGAGGCTGGCAAAAAGCCAGGTGGCAAACAAGCTACAGCATTGATTGATCAAATGGAAAGTATCCAAGTCACCTCAACTGTATCCAGTGAAAAAGAAAAACGACTACCTGAAGATGAAAAACCAAAACTCAGAAAAGCAGAATCAAGTTTTCCAGCACATGGAATAGCTGAAGTTTCTGAGCTTATTTTGGGGAGTAATACTGGAGATTACAAGACTATACAACCTACATCCATGATAGCAACGTCAGAACATGTAGCATTTGAAAGTCTTTCTCAAACGGAAGTAGTAATTCGTGAATCAATGACAGAAATTAAGGAAGAAGCAAAACCTAAAACGAAGAAAGCTGATGTAAAAATCACTTCGGGAAAGACTGTGACAGTTTCACAAGTGATTCCAGGAGATAAGGAAGAAGTTTGTCAATTGGAAGAACTGCCAAGAGAAAGATTAGCCCAGCCAGTGTTGTCAGAGACTCAGGATATTGCAGCTCAATCCTACGATATACCCCTCACCTCAGTGGCAGAATACAGTGTAGAAAAACCAGAACTTCAGGAAGCAAAAGAGGGCCAAGAACTTATTCATGGAGTAATAGTTAGTGAACAGCATATTGAGGAAACTGAACATGAATTTCAAGGAAAATTCAAACCCGAAACCAAGAAAGTTGATATTACATTGGTTGAAGGAAAGAAGGTCCAAACAATTACTGAGGTTACAGCAGAGGACAAAGAAGGAGATATAATGAGTTTAGTGATACCAGATAAGAAAAAGGCAACTCCAGAAGTAGTGAGTCAACAGGTAGTTGAAGTCATTCAAACCTTCTCTGAAACATCGACAGGAAATATTGTAACTCATACAAGTAAACGAGTGACGGCATATCAGGAACATGTTCCATATGAAATTTATTCTCAACAAGAACCAATTATACAGGAATGTGAAGACGATTTTGAGACTGCTTCTACCAGTACAAGAAGTGCAGGCATTGGGTTTGAAGAAGGACGTTCAGTAACTATAACTGAGGTGGAAATAGGTGAGGGAGAAACACCTTACACAGTAGAAGAGAGTCCAGAATCGCATCTTGCTAAACCATGCGTTTCAGGATCAGAAGTTGCACAACAATCTATTACCATAACTGAAATTGGGCTGGAAGAATTATCATCAACCACCCCAACTAAGGCAACTGCTTTAAGGGACCATGTACCAATGGAAAGCATAGTTTCTAAGGAAGTGGTGGTTAATGAAACTGAAGAATTATTTGAAGGTACATTCAAACCTGCCCCTTCGAAAGCTGAGTTTTCATTTGAAGACCAGAAAGTTCTGACCATCAGTACAGTGGAAACTGAAGAACGAGAAACCAAATTAAGTAAATCACAATTACCAGAGGGGAAAACGGCAAAAAGTGATATTTTCGGTCATGATGTAGCGGAAAAATTCGAAATTGAAACTGAGACAGCACCGACTGAGTTGCTGATAAGAAAACCAGAAAGTACTTCAGCACAAATTGAGCATAACTTACACTCAAGTCTAATTCAAACAGAGGTGATTGTGAGAGAAGGTGAAGTACAACTTCAAGAAGCCAGGAAGAAAAATCAAGTAATAGCAGAGGTATTGGTCGAGCAAACAGAAGGAATAAGTGTATCTCAAGTTCAAACTGAACTAAGAGAAACAGCGCTCACAATTGAAGAGACTCCTTCACACCAGAAAGCTCAAAGTACATTGATTCCTCAAAAATCTTTGCAGCAAACAGTTATTGACACCAGTATCCAGCCTGGAGTCTTGGAGCATGAAAACCCGATAGGAACCACAGCTCAACCTTTGTTTACTCCCCTTGAGAGTGTGGAGATAACTCAAGGAATTATTCAGGAGCAAGAAGAACAATTTACAGGCACGTTCAAAGCAAAGCAAAGCATGGCATCAGTGGAATTTGAAGAAAGTAAAGGAGTGACAGTATCACAAGTTCTAACAGAACAAAAAGAGCAAAAACTAGAAGAAAAGAGTAAGCCATCTGAAGCAAAAGCTAAACCTGAATTGGTGGGACAAGAGGTAGCAGAACAATCACAGGTAATCCCTCAAGCACAAACTGAAGACTTTGAAAGTATGAAACCCAAGGAAGCCTATGCACAGCCTGAGCAAATGGAATTTGAAAGTGTGATTCATACAGAAGCCATAACTGGAGAAAGTGAGGTACAATTCGAAGATAAAATGGTTCTCACAACCAAAAAAGCCAAGGTAGTTGCAGATATCAAAGAAGGGATAACAGTAACTCAAACCACAGCAGAGCACAAAGAGGAAGAATACAGTGAAGTTAAGCAAGTTTCCTCAACTGCGGCAAGTAATTTCTTTCCCCAAGAAGCACTTCAGCAATCGGAAGCTCTAGTTTCAATTAGTACATTGGAGTTGGGACCGCTTGAAAAACCAAAAGATGTATCAATAATGCCATCAAGAATGCCATTTGAGAGTGTTGAGACAAGTGAAGTAAAACCGGAGGAAAAAGAGAAAGAGTTTTCTTCCAAATGGAAACCAGATACATCATCAGCAGAGACTTCATTTCAAGAAACCAAAAGTTTGATAGTAACCCAAGTTACAACTCATGACCGTGAGGAAGAAGTGACTGTGAATGCACCACAAGTAGGGCAAGCACGGCCTGATGTACTAGATCAGGAAGTAGCAATGAAAACTGAAATAATACCTGGACAAAATTTAGGTGACCTTGACCTTCCTATTCCCATTCCTTTATCCGCTAAACCATCCACACCCATACAACAGCATGTGACGGTCACAACCCACGAAGTTGCAGAATCAGAAACAGACCTCCCAGAATTGGTGAAACCTTCAGAAAAAAGTGGCCAGCTGAATATACAGGAGCATAGTGGAAACGTCTTGATAACTGAAGTCCAACCTAACATCAAAGAGGGTGAGTGTGTTGTGTTTGAAACATTACTGAACCAGCAGACAAGTTCAGTTGAGTTTGTTACAAACACTGCATACAGCAGTGAACAAATATTGTGTGACGTGGATATTACAAGCTTGGAAGAGACACCAAGAAAACTGGGGCATGCCACACAGGCTCAAACTGAGCAAGATGCTCTACAAATACAAACAAGTACACTAATAGAGAAAGAAGGTAAGTTATCTGAACCTTCAAAACCAGAAACAAAACAAGCTACTGTCACTATTGATTCAACCACATTGGCTTCTGTTGAGCAGCAAGATGTAAATGAAACAGAAACCCCACTGAACATTGATGTTCCAACTAATAGAAAAGCAACACAAGAGATGGTCGAAGCATCATCAACACAAGTGTTTGAAACAGAAATTCTAGACAGTAGTGGAACATTATCAGTAACTATGTCTGACACAAAAACTGTTGATACAAAGTTTTTACCAAATGAAAGTATCATTATATCTGAACAACATTCAGAAGAAGTCCCACAATCCTTATCTGTGTCCAGTGAACCAAACAAAACAAGTGCAATCATCAATATATCACAAACGTATCCTTTATCAGTTGATGAAACCCACACACATGAAACAGTAGAAGCAATGCAGCCTGACCATCAACCAGCGACAAAAAATGTACAAATGGAATTTATGACACACCAAAATACATTAATTGTGGAAGATTTGAAGGTGGATGACAGTTTAGGCAATATTCCAGACGACAAATCAATACCAATTACAGCTTCAGAATCGTTACCAACTCACGAAGTACCGATTGTACAGCAAGTTATTCTAGGAGAAGATGCTAGTGATCTTTTTGTCAGTACAAAGCCTACTGAATTTAATGCCAGCCCCACCGCGATACCAAGGGTAGCAGCGCAAACAGAAATTGCGGACCTGAAAGGTGGTACAAAAGATTTGAAACACCCAATTGATGTAGATCAATCACAAGCATTAATCAAACTAATACCAAATCAAGTTTTTACAACACAAGATTCAACACTTCTGGAGCACATTCAAAATCTTGACATACATGAATTTACTGTAAAAAGTGCTAGAACTAATATTCTGGCAAGAGAAATAGCAGTAACTGAGGAAACACATTCAGAACAACTTCCAGACACACTCAAAACATCTGGGACCATTAAAGAAACTGCATCAACAGAATTCATTCCACAAACAAGTGCAATGACGGAGGAAGTTATAATTAAAGAACAAACAAAGAGACTTGAGGAACGAATGGAGCCATCAACAGTCACAGCTAATCCTACTTTTGTGCCAATCAATGTTGCCATGAACGAAGAACAGATTGGACAAAACACTGTTAAATTACTGGAAGATGAAAAGAAGAAATCAGAGATAGCTCACACATCTATTGATGGAATGGGAGCAGTGGAGACAACGTCAACAACAATACATGATGGTACAGAAGAAGTAGATGTGAAATCGTTGCAATTCGTTACTGCTAAAAGAAAAATAGATGCAGTAGACAGTTTGCAGTTGACAGAAGTGCAAGTTCAAGAGTCATCTGGGGAGTACACCACCTCAAAGTCACTAAGGGTTACTGGGGAGCCAAAAGTGGAAAGTAGAGAAGTGGCAACAACAGAAGAAACAAATTATGATGTATCCCTGAAGCCATTACAGGATATGACCATTCAAGCCCCAATTACAGCATCAGAGAACTATGTAGGTCAGAACGTATTGCAGCAAGAGAGCACTTTGGTGCAAGAAACAACCATGCAATTAACAACATCAACTCCACAAACATCAAAGTTGGGGGTACAAATCAGTGCTCACGAATTCACACTCCATGAAAGTATGACTGCAGTACAACAGGATACTGAAGAAATAGTAGATGAGACACCTAAAAGTAAAAGAGCGGCAGCAGTTTTTGAACCAGCTCAAACAATAACAGTAGACACGAGTACACCATTTGAGCAGGAAGACACAATGTCAAAGTTCTTGAAGAAAGAAGTAAGAGGGGTAAATGTAAGTGTCAACAAGGGATTGAAAGTGCCGCTCACTCAGATGACTGACATTGAAGATGATTTTGCTCACATCAAAGATGAAAACCCAGAACAAGAAGTGGCAAAATCAAATATAAGCACTTTAGGAGTAGCTACAAAAGAAGAAGCATTTCCTCATCAAACCGCAACTGACATCAAGGAGCAACCAGCAGTTGAGGAAAAACCGAAGACGAGTGTCACATCCATAAACGTGGCAATCACCGAGGAATCTATCGTCCAATGTTCTACGGAAGAACTTACACCACAGGCAACAAAAAGGAGTGTAAATGCTGATGGTGATTTGATACCACATCAAGTAGCAATGAGTGAAGATGTAATGGCATTGGAAGAAGCACATAGAACAGACCATCAACTGAAGAGTACACCAGCAGAGGCTATTCCTCAGTTACAACCCCTTGAAAGTGTACAAGTTGACACAACTTATCTAATGGAAACAACAGAACACAAACCAATAGATAAAGTTGACCGAATCAAAGCAAATACTGACGTTATAGAATTGAACTTACCACTTCAACAGAGTAGTGAAATATTTGAGAGTGAACAAAATATAGAAACTAAGCCTGATAGATCAACTACAGTAACTCAAAGAGTTCTTGAGGGGTTGCAAATTGCCACAACATCAGAAACATTAGCAGAACATTCCGTAGATAACAGTGAGCAATTTAAAACTAAACTGGCTACAGCAGACCAAAAGTTAACTCCCACTGATGTTTTGACAACAGATGAAGTTATAACACAGGAAACTGTAAAAGAGTTCACAGTAGCTACATCTGCAAGTACAAAAGCTGACAAATCACTTACATTCAATACTAGTTTAGTAACAGAGGAAGCTGAGGTACAAAGCAGTGTAGTCCCTATCAAAGATGAAAGTATGACAACTCGCAGAGCTAGCACTCAATTGCTCCTACATTCGGCAATACAGACAGAAGAAGTAACTGTAGAAAGTGACATCAGTAAACTACAAACAACCAATCCCCAAACTGAAAATATTGGGGAACAAATAATCGAGCAGCAAGCATTAGTTACACAACAAACAGAAATTCAGCAGGACACTCAGGAACTTGGTTTGGAAGTAATTCCTTTGGAGAAGAGGGCAGAGCAAATTATAATGCCATCTTCAGCGGTTTGTACACAAGATGTTCTCACACATGTACAGACCACTGATATTCCAGAAGATCAACACAAACCATCAACAGTGTCAGTAGATGTAATACAGATGTCTGCACCAACAATAACACATCACGACGTGGGCGAAAACATCCCTGTGTTGGAACCAGAAAAACACAATTTAGGTCAGGCTGCACAAGATTTGCTTCCACATCAACATGTTGAAATACATCTACCAAACGTTTTACACTCAACAAATGACCTTAAAGAACAAGAAGAAACAGCTGTAACTCCCAAAGTAGATATATTAAAGGGATTACCGATTGCAGAGAAACGAGAAGTAGGTACACATGAAGGGACCGAAGACATAGTTACGAAGAGTACAGTGAAGAAGGCAAAAACACAGATATCAATTGATGAACACACATCTACTTCAGTTGAACAAACCATGGGAGAAGATTCCTTAGGACGAATCCCTGAGTTCGCACGAAAAGAGTCAACAGCTGACATAAATATAGAAGGGTTTAATTTAGCAACAAGCGAGACTATTTCACCAGGGGAGACATCATCACTACTAACAGCAACCATAGCAAAAACTGAAGATGCAACGGCAATGTATCAACCTGATGAGCAACAAGAACCAACAGTCCATGAAACAGTAGGTGAGTTCACTTCAGCCCCTATTGAACAAACAAAAGCAGACATTCAAATAACCAAAGCACAAAATCTACCTGAAGTACAAGAACACTTTGCTTCGGAACAAGTTGAATCAAGAAACAATCAGCAAACAGTAAAGAGACATTCAAAAGCTAAAATTTATGTTGAAGGGTTAAATTTGACAGTTCAGGAAGAAATTGAAACAGAGGAAACTTCATATTCACTTCCGTTGCTCCAGAGTCCAAAAGACTCAGCTGTTGGAGCAATACAAACAACTGAACAACTACAACAACCATCAGTTCACGAAATAGTGGGAGGATTCGATGTATTACAACCTGAGTCAACAAAAGCTGAGATAAACTTGACCAAGCCACAAGTAATACCACAAGTACTACAACATATTTCTACAGAACAAGTGGACTTACAAGATACTCAACAGGAAGTTAGAAGACACTCTAAGGCTTCCATTAATATTGAAGGATTACATTTACCAATTCAATCAAAAACTGACACAGGAGAAACATCATCTTCCATTACTTCATCAACAACTGTCACAGAAGCGGCTGTGCAAAGTGTACAGCCTAAAGAACACAAAGAACCAATAACCCAGGAACTTGCAAGCGAATTCACAGTTTCACCAACATCAACAATGGTGGCAGAAATAAAAGTTTCAAAACTAAAACCCTTACCACAAGTAGAAGAACATATCCTCCAAGAACAAGCTGAAACACAAGAAGTTGTAAAAGCACCCAAACGACACTCAAAGGCAACAATAAATGTAGAAGGTTTGACCCTACCATTGAAAGAACAGATTGACACAGAAGAAACTTCATTCACTCTATCAACATCAAAACCTACAAAAGACGATGTGATTAGCTCAATTCAAATATTAGAACACCAAGAACCATCCATTCGAGAGACTGTAGGTGAATTTTCTAAGGCACCTCTAGAGTTGAAGCAAGCCATGATTGGATTAACACAACCACAAGTATTACCAGAGGTGCGCGAACAAATTCAATCTGAACAAGTGGATTCACATGTAATTTCAGTAACATTAAAACGTAAGTCTAAAGCTACTATCGACGTAGACGGCTTGACAGTGCCTTTACAAGTTGAAGTAGATGCCACAGAAACGTCCACTCCACTTGCACAACTGCCTGAACGCACAACTGACAGTGTTGTAAAGGCACATCAGCCAGCTGAACAACATGAACCCCTAGTTCAGGAAATAGCAGGTCAATTCGATGTACCAATTGAACCAACTAAAGCAGCACAAACAAGCTTAACTAGTGGACAGTCTCTACCCCAAGTACAAGAGATGATTCCATCTGAATCTGTAAGGTTACAGGACTACCCTCAAACCAAAAGAGGCTCAAAAGCTGCAATAAATGTGGAAGGGTTGAATTTGACAGTTAAACAAGAAGTTGGAACATCAGAAACTCCAGGTACACTGCAAACACCACTAGACACAACAGCTGATGCTATTGAATCATTTGAAACAACCCAACAGTATAACCCGACAATTCAGGAAACTGTTGGCGCATTCACTGTCTCAGCAAAGGAATCAAGTACAGCAGAAGTAAATATAACAAAACCACATCCATTACCACAAGTGCAAGAACACATTACTTCAGGACTCGTTGATGCTGATAATCTGCCTCAAACAACTAAAAGAGACTCTAAAGCCACAATTAACGTCGAAGGGTTGAGTTTACCAGTTAGGGAGGAAATTGACACACAAGAGACCTCATCTGTACTGCCGAAGCTTAATATCTCAACTGATGGAGCAATTACCACTGTACAATCAACAGAACAAGAGCAACCTTCCGTACAAGAAGTAGCAGGTGAGTTCACTGTAACACCAACAAAATCTACTCACGCAAAACTCGAATTAACCAAACCACATGCCTTACCACAAATCCAGCAACAATTCAGTACTGGACAAGTTGTTTCACAGAATCTTGATGAACAACAGAAACTGATCACCAAAGGGATAGTTAAGATCGAAGGTTTAAATTTGCCAAGCCAAGAAATAGTAGGAACTGAAGAAACAACATTGAAACTGCCACAACTCCAAAGCCCAGTTGACAGTGCTATTGGAGTTCTTCTCCCACACGAACAACAGGAAACAACAGCTCATGAAGTAGTAGGTGAATTCGGTTCATCGCCATTAGCAACAGAAAGTGCTGATATACACTTGGCAAAGCCACAAAAAGTTCTTCCACTCGTTGAGCAGCAGGTCACATCTGAAGAAGTAGAACAACAAGTTAATCTTCAGTTGATCAAAAGAGATTCTAAAGCCAAAATCAACTTGGAGGGTTTACATTTACCTATTAGTGAAAACATTAACACAGGCGAATTTCCTTCAACATTCACTAAAGATAAGCCAAACATTGGTGAGGTATTTACTGCTAATGTTCCTAAACAATTAGAGGAGACAGGAACACAAGAAATTGTGGAGGGATTTGATATATTACCTATACAATCTGCTAAAGGGGCTATTCACCTTACAGAATCTAAAACTGTACCTCAAACAGAACAACACATAGTATCAGAACAAGTGAAAACTAAGGACATTGAAAAGCAAAGGGATTCTAAAGCTGAGGTGAATGTAGAAGGATTGAATTTACCAATTAGTGTTACTATTCGAACAGGAGAAACTCTCGAAGATTTAGAAACAATTACGCCCACTCATGATGACACTATCACATCAAACCTGTCAGTAGAAAGACAGGAACTCACTGTTCAAGAAACAGCAACTGAATTTGATAAATCCACACCTGAAACTACAACGGCAGAATTAAGGCTAACAAAACCAACAGTTCTGCCACAAGTAACACAGCTCATCCACACCGAACAAGCAACAGAACACGACGTTACATTTACAAGGAAAGATTCCAAAGCTGGTATTAAAATCGAAGGATTACAATCAGCTGTTAGCCAAGGCATGGTACCAGAAGAAACTCTCAAGACACTTGAAACTAAGCAACCAGAAATGGACGATGCAGTTGAAGTGAAACATACCACAGAATCCCACGAAATCACACCACAAGAAACGTTGAGTGAATTCGACGTTTCTCCAGTCAAAACAAAAAAGGCTCAAACTGATTTAACAAAACTACAACATTTACCACAGGTGGAAGAACAGCTAATTTCTGAGCATACTGTGAAAATAATTCACAAAACAACAAAGAGGGATTCCAAAACCAACATTTCAGTGGAAGGATTAAATTTACCACTCAGTGAAGTTAGAACTGTAGACGAATCTCCTTTGACTCTTACACTATCGGCACCCACTACCACAAAGGCCATTCTGAGTCAACTGCCACACGAACAAACTGAACCAAAGGTCAGTGAGACAGCTAGCCAATTTGATGAATCACTGTCAGAACTCACCACAGCGAACGTTACAATAGCTAGTACAAAAGTGTTACCACAGGTTGAGGAACAAGTTCCAACAGAACAAGTAGACAACACCATAAAAAAGAAACTGAAAAGGAAAACTAAAGGGAAAATTAAAGTAGAAGGCTTAGTTGCTCCGTTACAAGAAGACATACCAATAGAAGACACAACAAAGGCCCCTTCAACATCACCAATGGAAATAACTGAGGCAACTCCAACTATACAAGAACAGTCCACAGACAGCACGATCACAGGTGAGTTGTACATCCCACACAAAGTACGAGCAAAACCGACAAATGAACATTCAGAAATATATACAAGTGAATCTCATGATATCACCACATGCAAACCTGTAACAGCCAAACAAGAGGAAATTATTCAAATGTCTGATACCACACAAACACAACAACTTGAAACAAACAAAACTCGAAGTACTGAGACCATAGCAGATCTCCAACCAAAGGTAAGTGAACGTGTAGTGCAAGGAAAACGAAAAGAGACCAAAACGGTAACTAAAGATGAACATGAACAAGTTATCAGAAAACAAGGAACACAAAATGATGAAAACGAACCAATAACCACTATAACAACACAAAAGGAACCTTCACATACACGTACAACTACTACAACTCGAGTGGTGAAAATAGGGTCTAAACTACAAATCGATAAAACAAAGATAGAAGAGAACAAAGAAGATGGGAAATTGACAACAAGAGAAGAACAAGTGTTGCCTGAGGGCACTGAAATAACAAAAGATTCACCCTATGAGCAGCATATTCCAGAAGAATTGAAAGCTTTAGTATTGGAAAAGACATTTGAAGCAGCACAAGTAACGGAGGTAGTTACAGTACAAACATTAGGAAAGCAAAAACATACAACTATAGAGAAGATGTTTAGAGCAAAAGTTGATGGGAATGAAACAACATCATCGTCTAGGAAAGAAAATATCGAATCCATACCTGCTCTATTGATGGATACGATTTCCAAATTACAAGAAGTGCCAACAGATACAGCAACAGAAGTAATCCACCCTCTTGAATCGCTGACTGTAACAGAAACTGTCACGAAAATAGTTTCGATAGATGGACGGAAGAAAGTTGAGCGAGAGAAAGTCATCAGAAGGATTGACAAAGGTGTGGAAACAATAGAAGTGGTCGAAGAAATCCCAAAAGGAACCAATATCACAGAAGACTTGCCCAACTTACAACCAATTCTTCGAGAAATTGGTACAGTAGTTGAAGATGAGGCGTTTGAACAAACGATAATTTCTGAAATAAGAAGGGAAAAAATATCAGAGAATAAGAGGGAAACAACAACTAAACAAGTCGTGAAAAATATTGTAAATGGCCAAGAGCAAATCTCAGAAAAAGAAACTCAATCTACTGAGTTCATAGACCAGAAGCACCCAAAACAACAAATAGAAATCACAGAGCTAGCTGAAGATGAGAAGAAATCAAAGGCAAAACCAAAGAGACTCACGAAGAAAGTCAAGGAACCCACAAAATCAACTATAACAGATTATTCAACTGGTAGCTTCGAAGAAAGACTATCACCAGAAACAGTAGAACCTATTCTTGAGGCACAACCTCAACAATCTTGTACGGTTACAGAAACTGTAACGATGATAGGGAAGAGAGGGGGGAAATTCGTTGTACAAAGAAGTAAAGTCGTTAAAAGAAATCTTGATGGAAACGAATCTATTGACTACGTTGAAGAAATACCGGAAGGAACTGAAATTACAGAAACTATCCCTGCTCTAGAAGTAATTTTTTGCAAGCTTAAGCCGAAACTTGAAGATAGGAAGTTTGAAACGGCTTGGGTTACTGAAATAGTAACAGAAAAGATATTGGGGAATAGAAAGAGTTTGGCAACAACAGAAACCATAAAAGATATAGTTGATGGACATGAACATACCAGCACAACGACTACTCAGTCGGAAGAATATATTCATCCAATCGAAGTGGAATCGCCGGATTCCGTAGAAATAGTAGATGTCACAGAAGAGCTGGTAGGGCCATCCAAAAAACCAGAAAAATATCATACGAGTGAAAAACTACAAAACCTTGTTGAGATTACTGGTGACCTTAATGAACTGATAAAACCGGCCACGGTTAAGGAGGCTACAATACCACATCACTCAACCACAGTAAGTGAAATAACAACTACGCTTTATAAGGATGGTAAAGAGCACAAAGTAAAACGGGACAAGGTTATCAAAAGAATTGTGGATGGAAAGCAATCAGTCGAAACAATTTCAGAAATTCCAGAAGACACAACAGTAACTGAAGAAATTCCATTATTGAAAGCAATACTAGAAAAACTGAAACCAGTTCTCGAAGATGAGAAATTTGAAAGGGCCATTGTAACTGAAGTCATCACTCAAAACATCGACGGAAAAGAAAAAGTAACAGTGTCTAAAGAAACTATAAAGAAGAAAGTTGATGGGCACGAAGAGATAAATACTAGAGAAACAAAATTCACTCAACAGTTACAACCTGAGCAAATCGTTACAGAGATATCTGGGATAACTGAGGTAACTAAAGATGGTAAAACCAAACAAGGTAAAAAGGAAACTACAGTTAAAACAATTAAGAACCCCAATATAGTGTCATTGGTAGAAGTCACTCATGATCTGAATGAACCAACACCAGCGAATGCAAAGGAATTTGTAAGTCCTCTACTAACGCATACTGTTACAGAGACAGTAACTAAATTTCATAGGGATGGCAAGCAGAACAAAGTAAAGAGAGATAAGGTAATAAAAAATATAGTGAATGGAAAAGAAACAGTCGCGGTTGAAGAGGAAATTCCTGAAGGGACTGAAGTAACAGACGACCTTCCGTTATTGAAACCAATAATTCAAAAACTCAGCCATGTTCTTGAAGATGGAAAATTTGAAACAGCAGAAGTAACTGAGGTAATCACTGATACTATTTCTGGGGATAAAAAAGTTACCAAGACGAAAGAAACTATCAAAGAAGTAGTGGATGGACGTGAACGTACATCAGATACAGAAACTCAATCTACAGCCAGTATTCGACCACAATCAGGGGAGACGAGTACACTTAGAATGATAAAAACAGGAAAAATTAAGGAAGATACGCCACAGTTAGCAGAGGAAGCTGACTATTTTATTGGTCCTATTCAAACTCATAAGATTACTGAGGTAACTACATTAATCCATAGGGAAGGTAAAAAGAACAAAGTAAAACGAGAAAAGGCAATAAGAACTATTACGGATGGAAAAGAAACAACAGAAGTTGTAGTGGAAATCCCTGAAGGCACAGACGTAGCGGAAGATCTTCCATTATTGAAACTAATAGTTGAAAAACTCAAACCAGTACTCGAAGAGAGAAAATTTGAAACAGCTGAAGTTACGGAAGTAATTACTGAAATGGTTTCAGGCGACAAAAAAGTGACCAAAACTAAAGAAATAATCAAGAAAGTAGTGGATGGCCAGGAACATACTTCGGTGAAAGAGACTTCATCCACAGAAAATGTTACTCCCCAGTGTGGAATCTCAGATGAAAAAATGGCTGAGGACAATGAAGAAATTAAGACATCCAAAAAGAGAGTAACACGAATCATGAAACAAGATTCATCGATGTTGACTGATTATGAAGCCCAACCTTTAGAAAATGTCAAATCAGTTACTGAGGATGACCTTGAAACACCTCTAGAAACTCAGAAGATTACTGAACATGTCACTACAATTTATAGTGATGGTCCGAAGAAAAAAATAAAAAGAGACAAGATAGTCAGAAATATTACAAATGGAGAAGAATCAATAGAAGTAGTGGAGGAAATTCCTGATGGAACTGATGTCATTGAAGATCTTCCATCTTTGGAACCCTTAGTTCAAAAACTTAAACCCATTCTTGACAACACAAAATTCGAAATAGCTGAAGTCACAGAAGTACTTACTGAAATGATATTAGGCGACAAAAAAGTGACCAAAACTAAAGAAATAATCAAGCAAGTAGTGGATGGCCAGGAATATACTTCGATGAAGGAGACTTCATCCACAGAAAAGGATATTCCCCAGAGTAAACTCTTAGATTCTGGCGAGAAAATTGTTGAGACAGAGTACATTAAAGAAACTAAGAAACCCAAAAAGAGAGCAACCCAAATCAAGAAACATGATACATCATTGCTGACTGATGATGAAGCCAAACCTTCAGAAAGTGTCAAGCCAGTTTCTGCCAAGGTTATCGAAACTCCTATGGAAACTCAGAAGATTACTGAGCTTTCCACTACAATTTATAGAGATGGTCAGAAGAAAAAAATAAAAAGAAACAAGTTAGTTAAGAATATTACAAATGGTGAAGAATCGACAGAAGTAGCTGAGGAAATTCCTGATGGAACTGATTTCATTGAAGATCTTCCATCATTGAAACCATTAGTTCAAAGTCTTGAGTCCGTTCTTGAAGACGAAAAATTCGAAACGGCTACAGTGACAGAAGTAACAATAGAAACAATTTCAGGAGATAAAAAAGTGATTAAAAAGAGTGAAACCATTAAGAAAGTTGTTGATGGACAAGAACATACTGTGACTAAAGAGACCGAATGCACTGAAATGGATATACCTGTATTGCTGAAAATAGGTAAACCAGAAAAGAAAACGCAGAAGAAGCCTTTGACTGGTAGCTCCAGTGATTCCAAGAAAGAGAAGATACAGGGTTCTGGCAGTCCACTTCAAACTTCCAAGATAACTGAAACAACGACAGAAATTGTTAAGGATGGCCAGAAAACTAAAGTGAAGCGAGAAAAAGTGATAAAAGAAGGAGAAACTGATAAAATTGTGGAGGAAGAAATTTCAGAAAACACAGAACTTACAGATGCCCTTCCATTATTGAAACCAACACGTGAAAAACTGAAACTTGTGCTAGAAAACAAGAAATTCGAAAGAGCATTAATTACCGAAATAATCACAGAAAAATGTTCAGAAAGAGAGATGGTGACTGCAACAAAGGAAATTGTTAGGACAATAATCGATGGAGTGGAAAAAACCTCAACCAGAGAGATTGAAACAACAAAACAGATTCAACCAGGAGAAATAGTTCCTGAGTCTATACCTAGTGAACGAGTTAGTGATGGAAACCTCAAAAAGAAATTGAAGAAGAAGAAGAAAGTCAAACAGGAAGAAACAAAAATGTCTATTACCGAAGAACTTGAAAGATGCAGAAAGCCAGAGCTTGAAAGGAGAGATACAGAAGCAGATGAACCCCAGAAAATCTTACTACTGCCATCTGAAAAATCATCGCTCAAAGAACCACCAGAGGAAGTCAAACATCGAGAACAACCAAACAAAGAGAAACCTGAGGAATTGGAGAAATTTAAGAAGGTTGAAAAGAAGAGAATGCAAAGTGAAGAGGAAGAACCAGAATCACAGATAACGAAAGAAATTCCTACACTGCAACCACAAGGGCCAGAGAAACAAATTATACCGGAGCAAGGGAAGAGTAAACTCAAACTTGTACCAATGAAAATTGAACGGAAAGAAACCAAAACATCCCAGATGAAAATTGAAGAACTTAAACCAGATCAACCTTTGTTCACTAACATCAAATTAAGGAAGGCTTCAGTTATCCCCAAGCCTGAAAAACCAAGGACTGATGCACCAAAGAGGTTTTTACTGAAAAGCAGAATAACACACACTCAATACCCACCAGAACTGAAGTATGCTGTTGTAACAGTACTACATAAAGTGGAGGTGGACTGTGGAATACTGTCTAGGAACTACAAAGAAGCGGAGAAAATACCAAAGAAAAGGATTAAAAAAATAAAGCTTCCTGAAAAGGAAGAAGCTCAGTTGGAAGAATTTGAGCCATATCAGGAGGAACTTGAAAGTACAAAAGAAGAGAAAGTAGAGAAAGTAATCAAACCAAGAGACAGGCCAGGCAAGAAGCTTTCAAAAGAAGAAGAATCTGAAAAAATGATTCTTGGAAGAGGAAGTGTGCCTAGAGAAGAGGAGAAGCCAGAAGCAGTCAAGTTGAGAAAAGTCAAACCAAAGGAAGAAGCAGAGGAGATTCTTGAAGAAAAGCCTAAGAAGAAACCAGAAGAAGAAACTGTGCGCAGAAAGAAATCAAAAGAAGAAAAGTCTTTGGACAAGCTCGAACCAGTCAAAGATCTACCAATTGATGGGGGAGAAGTTGAACTTGAAAAGCCAGAAAAACTACCAGATATTGAGAAAACAGTACCACGAAAGGAGGAGGAGCCAGTCAAAAGAAAGTCTCTCAAGAAGAAAAAGCCAGAGCCTGAAGAACCCTCTGGTTTCCCATTGGGAAAAGGTAAACCAAGGCCAGAGGAAGGATCTGCAGACATCACTCTGAGAAAACCCACTCCCAAGGATGAAGAAACACCATCAGAAGAAATAAAACTGAAGCCATTCAGAAAGGCAAAGCGGGAAATTGGAGAAGAGGCATCTCCTGAAGTCAAGCTTACAATTGGGAAGCCAGCAGAAAAACCTGAAGGAGAGGAACTGGAAACCGTTTCAATAAAAAAGAAGAAACCAAAGAAGAAGGAAGCACAGCCTGAAGCCAAATCAGCAGGTGAAATTGAGAAACCTAAGAAAACTTTGAAGAAAAGTCACACTCCTACAACTATATCAGTACAAGTGGAAACAACGCCGGAACTGAAAACAGAATATCCAATTCAAGCTATACAGAAAGACATCGAACCACTTGAATCTCATACAATCACAGTAACTACAACAGAAATCTATCGTGATGGAGGTACTCATAGGATCAAGAGAGATATGGTTATGAGGAAGATGTTAGATGGCCAAGAATTAACAGAAACGAAAGAAGAAATACCAGACGGAACTGAAATAACATATGAGCTCTCAGTGATAGCACCAATACTCCACAAAATAGTGCCTTTGTTTGAAGACACCAAATTCGAAAAAGCAGAGGTAAAAGAATCTGTAGTTGAACAAATAGCCAATAACAAGAAGACAACGTCGACAAAAGAGACTATTACAAAACTTGTAGATGGGCAAATAACATCTACTGTCAGAGAGACTAAACAAGTGGAGCAGCTTCGTCCAATTCAAGTTGCTCTTAATCCAATGGAGATTAAGGAAGATGATGATCAACCAAAGCCTGTAAAGAAATCTCAAAAAGAACCACAAATCTCTTCAGAGATTGAGCATTTTCAAACATCAGTAACTGCAGCCGAACCAATATCAAATGATCTTGAAACACACAAAGTGACAGAGGTAATAACAAAAATCGTTGAGGATAATGGTAAGAAGAAAGTTTCTCAAAAACGAATAACCAAGACAATTGAAAACGACAAAATATTCACAGAGATCATTGATGAGATCCCACAAGGCACAGAAATTACTGAAATTCGTGATATACCAGAAAAGTTGCCTGTTCTACAAAGGTTAAAACCAGTATTGGAAAAAAATAAGTTTGAATCAGTAGAGGTTGTTGAGGTCATCACTCAAAAATCTCAAGGTGATCAGAAAATCACTTCAGCTAAAACAATCGTTAAGCAGGTAGTTGATGGAAAAGAACAAATAACTGAGTCTGAGTCTATTGACACCACTTCAACGCCATCTCCAGACACTGTCCAGATTCAACAAATCTCTCTTCAATCTCCTATCATGAAAAAAACCCAAATCGCATCATCTGGAGAAGAAACCAGTCTAGTAGTGACAGAAACGAAAACAAGAATCACTCGGGATGGGGAAGAGAATAAAATAGGAAGAACTAAAGTGATAAGGAAAATCTTTGATGGCAAGGAGGTGACAGAAGTTCACACAGAACTGCCAGAGGGCACAACAATTTCTGAAGATATTCCATTTGCTAAACTGACCCTTCTCAAGTTGAAACCTGTGATTGATGATAAACAGTTTGAATCAGCGGAGGTTGTTGAAGTAGTAATTGAAAGGGTGTTGGGAGAAGAAAAGGTTACATCAATTGAAGAGACAGTAAATCGAATTGTTGATGGGAGAGAACATACAAGCTTGAAGAAAACCGAGAAGAGAGAACCATTGCGCGTTGAATGTACTTATGAAGAAGACACCACCGAACCAAAGGTCACAGAGGTACCAGATCTAGATGATGACACAATTTCCACTGATGAATCATTTGACACTTCTCCACAAACACAAAAATCTCCACAGACAAAATACACAATGAAAAGAGGTAAGTTGTCACCAACCGTTGAAACACTTGAAACTTCACCTCAAGACACAGCGCCATCAAAGAAAAGAACACGACCAGGAGATGGTTCAGACAACATTCAACCAGATTCTCCAACAACACCCAATGACACGAAGGATACCTCATGCAAATCCACTCAACCAGAGAACACAACAAAAACAGGTATGACAATAGTATATTTATATTTACACAATCATTTTACAGAATGTGAAGCACTCTTAGATAGGCTGTTTGGAGTGGTAATCTAATATTATCATGACCTGTTCACAGGAGAAACTACCACCATTGAAGAAGTAGCAACAGAAGAAATTGTCCCAGAAGATGTCCCAGAGAGTCAACTGAGTGAGCCAATAGTTGAAGAACCAGAAGAACAGGAAGATGTTAAAGCTACAAAAAAGAAGAAATCTCTCAAGAAGAAACCATCAAAACCAGAAGAACCAAAGCCAGTGCCCACACCCAAAACTGAGGAAACCCCAGAACCAGAAAAACCGGTGGAAATCAAACCGAAGAAACAGCCAATCAAATTACAACCAATGAAAATCGAAAGGAAAGTTATGGAATCCCAACAACCTCAATTTGCTGTATCCAAGGAAGAAGTACCCTCCTTCACAAGTGTTAAACTGAGAAAATCATCAGTCACTCCCAAAAAGGAGGCTGCACCAGTCAAACTTCCTACATTTTTACTCAAAAGTAGAATTAAAAGAGTTGAATACCCTCCAACTCTGCATCATTTGACTATAACACAAATGGAGCCTGTTGAAGTTGATAAAGGAATCTTATCTAGAAATTATGAAGAAGCTCTGAAAGTTAAGAAGAAGAAAGTGAAGAAAATTAAATTGTCTGACATAGAAACTGCAGAGAAAGAAGAATACATTCCATATGAGGAAGAAAAGCCAGATAAAGTTGAAGAAACACCAGAAACAAAATCTATGAAACTACCAAAGGAAAAGCCAATTGAAGAAACACAAGAACCAATTAAGATCAAACTCGGGAGAGGTCAAGTTCCAAAAGAGGATGTGCCAGAAGAAAAGGTTACATTGAAAAAACAACCTAAAAAACCTGAAGATGTGACAGAAGAAGTTGTTAAAGTGTCTAGGAACCTGAAACCAGAAGAACCGTTACAACCCACTGAACCAGAAGAAGCAACAATAAAATTGAAACCATTAAAGACAATTGAAACAAGGGGGCCTGAAGAGTTGGATAAGCCAGAAGAAGTCAAGCCAGAGGAATTTATTGAAAAGAAGGACGAACCAGAGAAAAAGAAGAAGCCCAAGCCCAAGGCTCCTGAAGAGGAAGAGAAACCAGAAGAAAAGAGCTTCCCTCTTGGTAAAGGCAAGAAGCCAGAAGATGAGCCAGAGCCTGAAATTAAACTTAGGAAGAAACAAGGGTCTCCAACCAAGAAGATACCAGAACCAATCAAGCTAAAACCTTTTGATAAAGAAAAACCATCTCCTGAGGAACTTGAAAAGAAACTAACAGGTCCAAAACCAGAACCAATGGACATCTCCCGATCAGAGGAAGAAATTCGGCCTAAAGAATTCGCAATTGATGATAAACAGAAGAAAAAGAAAAAGGTAAAGAAACCAGAAAAAGATGAAGAAATTCCAGAAATAGTAGAGAGTGAAAAGCCAGAAGTGACAGAAGCTGAGAAATCAAAGACTGAGAAACCTAGGATGAAGTTGCAACGGCTAGAGAAAGTGGATGTGGTATTTGAAAAGCCTAGGATACATACGGCTGTGATAGGAATAGTAGAGGGGCCATTTTCAGTAAAATTGCGGCGAGTGAAGGTAGAGAAAATAGGAGAGGAGCCAAACGTCCTGGAGCAGTTCCTGTTGAAAAGTAGAATACAAAGGAATAAATACCCTCCTGCACCTCAAAAACTTACCGTGACTGATTTGATACCACCAGTGAAAAGCAATGGAGTAATTTCTAGAAATTATGAAGAGGCAGAGGAAGAATTGAAGAAGCGTCCTTCGAAGAAAAAGTTACCCAAGAGATCAAAACCAGAATTGGAGACTTTGGACATGCCAGAGTTTGAACAGAAACCAACAGAAGAGGTTGTTCCAGAACAGACTTTGAGACACCCTTCAAAGAAAGACAAGCCCATCAAGGAGGAAGAGGAACCAACCAATATTGTTCTGGGCAAGGGTAAAATACCAAAGGAGGGGCCAGAAGCTGAAGGTGTCAAGCTGAAAAAGATTGCTCCAAAACCTGAGGAAATATTGGTAGAAGAAAATGTGCCAAAGAAAGCTGAAGTGAAGCCTGAAAATAAGGCAAAACCAGAACGAAAGTACAGTGACACACAACTACGACCAATTGAAGACATAGAGTTCCCAGAACGGCCAGTTGAAGAAAGACTAGAGCCAGAAGTACCAATTGAAAAGAAAGAAGATGAAAAAGAGGTAATCCCTAAAAAGAAGCCAAAAGAGAAGAAACCCAAGCCCGAAGAACAAGAAACCCCTCATACCCTTGAGATGGGCAAAGGTATAAAACCAGAGCCTGAACCTCAGGAAGATGCGAAATTCAGAATACCAGAAAGACCAAAAGAACCAGAAGAACCTGAAGAGATCGTGCTCAAACCTTTTAAGAAGGATTCCCCAGAACAACCACAAGAAGAAAAAGACACTGAGATTGAAGGGAAACTTCCAAAGAAAGAGATAAAGGTGAAGAAAGAAACGGAGAAAACTAAGAAAGTTAAAAAGAAGAAGACCCCAAGTGAGGAGGAAAAGCCAACTGGTTCTGAAAAAGAAATGTCGCCAGAACAACCTCAAGAGCCTAAAAAAGAAGAAAAACCCAAAACAGAAGTGAAAGTTGAAATAAAAGAAGCGATAGAGAAACCAAAACTGGTAGCTATCAAAATTGAACGAAAGGAAATAAAACCAACAAAAATGAAAGTTGAAGAGTTGAAACCAGAACAGCCACTTTTCACAACAGTGAAACTCAGAAAGTCTTCAGTTGTCCCTAAGCTAGAAAAACCAAAGACTGATGCACCAAAGAGATTTTTGTTGAAGAGTAGAATTACTCACATTCAATACCCACCTGAGCTACAATATGCTGTAACAAGTGTACTTCCTAAAGCAGAGGTTGATTGCGGAATACTTTCAAGGAACTACAAGGAAGCGGAGAAAATACCAAAGAAAAAGATTAAGAAAATAAAGCTTCCTGAAAAAGAAGAAACTCAGTTGGAGGAATATGAGCCATATCAAGAGGAACCTGAAAGTCCAAAGGGAGAGGAAGTAGAGAAAGTTATCAAACCAAGAGACAGGCCAGGCAAGAAGCTTTCAAAAGAAGAAGAACCTGAAAAAATGATTCTTGGGAGAGGAAGTGTGCCTAAAGAAGAGGAGAAGCCAGAAGAAGTCAAGTTGAGAAAAGTCAAACCAAAAGAAGAAGCAGAGGAGATTCCTGAAGAAAAGCCTAAGAAGAAACCAGAAGAAGAAACAGTGAGTGGAAAGAAATCCAAAGAAGAAAAGTCTTTGGACAAGCTTGAACCACTCAAAGATCTACCAACTGATGGGGAAAGAGTTGAACTTGAAAAGCCAGAAAAACTACCAGTCATTGAGAAACCAGTGTCACCAAAAGAAGAGGAGCCGGTCAAAAGGAAATCCCTCAAGAAGAAAAAGCCAGAACCTGAAGAACCCTCTGGTTTCCCATTAGGAAAAGGTAAGCCAAGGCCAGAAGAAGAACCTGCAGATATCACTCTGAGGAAACCCACTCCTAAGGACGAAGAAACACCATCAGAAGAAATAAAACTGAAGCCATTCAAAAAGGAGAAGCCAGAAATTGAAGAAGAGGCATCTCCTGAAGTCAAGCTGTCAATTAGGAAGCCAGCTGAAAAACCTGAAGAAGAGGAACTGGAAACTGTTTCAATAAAAAAGAAGAAACCAAAGAAGAAGGAAGCACAGCCTGAAGATGAAGCAGTTAGCGTGGTATTAAAACCCAAGAAAACTGAGGAGGCACCTGCAGAGGCTGAAATCGTACGTTTAAGGAAGCCCAGTAAACCGGAAGATCAAGAAGTAGAGGAGCAAATTGTACTGATGAGGAAGAAGCCAGAGACTAAAGTAATTGAGGAGGTTGAAAGTGATTTCACAATTAAGAAGATAGAGCAGACTTACACTGAAGAAGAAGCGTTTGATGATGTAACAATAAAGAAAAAGGCTCCAAAGAAGCCATATGTCATGGAGGAAGAAGCAGCCGAGATCACAATCCAAAAGGAGGAACCTGCAAAGAAACCTGAGCCTGAAGATACTATGATGCTTAAAGTAACGTTCAAAGAGAAGCCCAAGGAAGAAGAGGAAGTTACAACAACAATCATGAAACCAAGGAAGCCTAAGATCAGTGAAGAAGTGAGTGAAGAGGTCACAATTAAAAAAGAAAAGAGGAAATCTATTACCGAAGAGACAGTGTCAGCTGAAGCAGTTACACTGAAAAAGATAACCAAGGCAAAGAAGAAATACTCAATTTCAGAGGAGGCAGGAGAACTGACTATACAAAAGACTGAAGAAATAGAGGAAGTGGTTCCAGCTGTTTCATTCAGAAAACCTTCAAAGCCCAAAATTTTGGAAGAAGAGCTACCTGCACAAGCAATCACATTGAAGAAGCCCAGGAAGCCACAAACAGAGGAGCCAGAAATTGTGGAATCCGTTACATTTGCTCCAAAAGTAGTCAAGCACAAAGAAGATATCGAGCAGGAGTTCAGCATCAAGATGGGCTCGTACGAGGAGGAGGAAGTTGAAATGTCTGGTAAAGTCAAACTGCCAAGAAAAAAGAAACCATCTTTCGCAGAGGAAGCAAGTTCAGAAACTATATACATTGAGCAGGAAGTTGAGGAAGCCCCATATTCAGTTGAAGAGGCTCCAGAAGAAACTGTACAAATTGGGTTAAGGCGACCCAAGCACAAGACGATTAATAAGGAGGAGGTTGAGCAAGAATTTAAGATCAAGATGGGTTCCTATGAGGAAGAGGAGGTTGCAATGTCTGGTAAAGTGAAGTTGCCCAAAAAGAAAAAACCAGTGTCATTTGCTGAAGAAGCTGATTCGGAGACCATCTACATAGAGCAAGAGGTCGAAGAGGGTCCCGCAGACGTCAAATTCCCTCTGCGAAGGAAATCGTCAACCACGCCATACAGCGTCGAGGAAGTTGAGGAAGAAGTACAACTAGGATTGAGAAAACCCAGGAAAGAAAGCATAGTGTATGAAGAGGAGTCTTTGGAACTCAAAGTCAAGAGAAAACCATCCAAACCAACTATTCAATCATTCCATCAAGGTAAATAATCGTAAATAATGTAGATTTTGCTATCAATAATGCTATCATAATACCATGCCATTCCACTTCTTGAAAAATTCCAGAATCCTGAACGTATTTCACGTTGACGACGGTCGGACTATTTTTGAAGCATAGTAGAACGTAGAACATGCGGAAGACGAAATTCGTCGTTTTTTAAGTTTGTTTCTATGATAATTTTTTAAAGTATTAGTTATTTTACAAACTTTACACTTACAATAAAATCGTTTCCCCTTTTTCCTCCAAAGGGTGTAGAAGTTTGACTAACTCTTCTCCATGGGGGTTCTGTCATTCAAACATTCTGCCACCGAACTCCTTTCTCCCTGACAGTTTCCTGTACGTTTTCGAATAAAACAAAACTTCTTAACAAAACAAAGTCGAAAAACAATAACCACACACGTAGGGGAACAAATAAATTCCACTCTTTGAATACCTACAACAGTTTTTGTCAGTTGTTAAGAATAACTTATAGGTAACGGCCAAATGTATCTTTTGACTTCTTCCATGAATACCCCTTCAATTGCAGCATTCTGTATGGAAGGGGATATTCCTCAGAGGAAAGCCGGATATCTTGAAAGCAATAATTTATTTGGGTTTTTTTTGCTGAGCTGAAATGATAGGGAGAACAGCCACGCGATATCCGCGCTCTCCCGGACTTGTGACAAGGCTCCTTCTTGATTAACATAAATTATCCCATAGTGATGATTACTGCCGTATAACCGTAAGGTTGTGGGTGAGGCAGGGACGATGTGGTTTTGTACTACTGAAGAGCTGGGGTGGTAGGGGCAACATCCATGTCGGTCCCCTCTGAGGAGAGTGCAACGTTGTAACCCTTGGCCTTCTTGACTATAGGTTAATTTATGTTAATCAAGAAGGAGCCGTGTCACAAGTCCGGGAGAGCGCGGATATCGCGTGGTTGTTCTCCCTATCATTTCAGCTCAGCAAATAAATTACCCACAAAACCCAAATAAATCACTGCTAATTGGAACTTAGGGCAGTTCAAATAAAGTCAGTTCCACCATCCCATAGTAATAATTTATTATGATCATAGTAAGAAGTTTCGTGTATTATAGACGAGGAAAATATAAATGTAATGGGCACGGATGGGTGAAAATGGCAACTAATTGACTATAATAGGAATAGATATTTCAAAGTATTCAATAACCAAGTATCTATTATTTTTCATATATAACTAAGTACCTATCTTTTATTTTTCATTCGACTTGCATCCCCAGTTCCACTAACTGGAACGAGTTAGAAGAAGTTTTGAAGCTGTCTGGGTTAACTCCAGGGACGCTCCTCACCATACTCCAACCCCCAAAGCCATATTCTGCCCCCAAAGCCTTTTTTTAGTTCGCCTTCCTTCCTTTCATCCTCACACACATGCTGCAGTGCTCACTCAATCTCATTCAATCTACAACATTTCCTATTACGTCCCTGGTCCCTCCAAGGTTACCAACCATTCATTGACGATCACAACACAACTTAATCTAATTTAATCTAATTAATGAATCTAATTTAACCCTCCATGTGTATTGCCAAATTTCCTGGTCAGGATGGATCGTGGGTTCTTGTAACCCAGGTCACTATGAACCAAAAAAGATACTGTTTTCGTATCAGAGCAACTAACATTACAGAAAAAACCATTTCCAGGTAGATACTTACATCAGATTCTATTATGAAAACTTGAAAATATACGTATCTCGACACAGGAGTAAGATAATAAAACTTGTCCTCAGTGTATTGTGGGTCTCAGTGACCCATATTTCACACCTGATGCCTGAGTAATGTGGGTCATACAAACCGGGTAAGTTCTAAGAAATGCACTCTTTACCTTGACTGTTTGGCTTCCACCACTCAACTGACGGCTTCAACAGGCTTGGGAGGAGGAGGGGGGGAAGCTACTGAGAGAGTGGGAAAAAGTGGAGCCTCAGCCTCCCAGCACAGGAAACTTTTGTGGGTCGAATTGACCCTTTAAAACACATGGAGGGGCCTTATTTATACTTAACCGCCGCATCCCTCCTCTCTTTGAAAACCCAAACATTCTCAGATTCCATCTATCCCTGAAGTTCAAACAAACTACCAACACAACTGATTATTCCATTCACGAGAGAAACCGCAAACCAATAGGTAAAGAGAAGTTACAAAAGTGGAATGGAATGGTTCACCGTGCTTCTTTTTCGCTTAGCTTAACTAAAGAATGCAAATTGCTTAGCCTTTTTTGGAATACCTACCTACCTATTCCACATCGTTCGCTTCATCACTTCGAGTATTTATTGGCTTATTAACTAAGCAACCCCTACCCTTTTCAATGCTTCATTCTACTTATCGATACAGTCATAAGTTATTCCTAAGCTTAAGAATCTGGAAAGAAACAGCTGACTCCTACGATTTTACTTTAGTCGTCCACCGATAGGTATTAGGGCTCTTTTTGAATCCACTTGTAGGCCACACCACTTGTAAGCGATTTTACGAGAGGTGTTTTCATAATTGTTCATAATTCATGCGCGTCCACTAAATACCTTTCAACTACTCAACAACAGCCCCTTTCCCCACCGCTACTTTACCCATCAATTCTCTGTTTCGAGACAATGTAGGCCTATTTTACCAAGGGAAATACGTTACACGCATTACATTAAGGATGAAGACTGGAGACACTAGAATGACCTATCTCTGAATCTGGAGAAGAATATTCCTGAAGATCTATACAGCAACTACATCTGTTAACAACTGAATCAACGGTATAAAAATTGCAATAAAAATTAGAATTGTAACATTCGCACATAAAATTGTAAATAGGTACCTAACAAGACCGAACCCTAAACCCACACTGTAGCTAGGAGCTAGCTGCATAGAGTACCTACTCCAGCTAGCTGTATGCTAAGCACTCAGCAGTCAGCACCTTCAAGGTCGATCCATATAAATATATCAGTGACGTTAAAGCGACGTGGCCTTCCGTTTTTAGTGGCATCCGTGATGAAATTATCACTGCCATCCACATATTACCGTACTTTTCGAGCCACTGCTCTCCCGTGATCTGTGATGTCCAGTTGCCCAGTAGGATCTGTGCTAATCAATTTGGATGTTCTCGTTCTCGTGCATTTCAATGTTGTCTCGTGCGTTGTGATACAATACATTTCAGTATAATACCTACAGGAACCAGACCACCGGAAGAGAGAAGATTCACAAATACACAAAGAAAATTCACTAATACGCGAAAAAAATTAATTCACTGAATAAATAAATAATTTTTAGTAGAACTTGCCATCAATCTTCATTTCTTTGCAGATTTCCTGCCACAATCTTCCCTTCAAATCGCCATTCAGGTACCGGGGGTCCTTCAAATCGTACAGTAGCACACTCCTCTCCCGAACCAATTCGATCAAATTTTCGTCATTCATGCAGACGCAAGAATCTTACAAATGAACACCGGCAAAGCACAGGAAAAAATGAGTTTCTCACGTCAGTGAAATCGAAAAATACCGTCAGCGACACATTTATCAGAACCACTGTGGCTGCCTGAAGGGCACTGGCACCACAGAACAGGAACAGGATACTAATCTGGCACTGGCACTTCTTCCATGGCACTGACTCTGACTGATAACTGATAGCACCAGAGGCTCACTTCACTGATACGGACATGTCAGAACACGCGACTCAAAGGTTGGCAACACTGCATGCCAGTTCCCGCCATTTCCAGAAGGTTATATTGTTGTTGTTATGTATGCAATACAACCTCCCTGTCGTTACTTATACTTACTGAGACTCACAGAGTAACGGAGACAACTTAAAGTAGTAAACTCAAAGCTCAAAGTAGGTTATGGTTTTCTGCTCCGTTGTCGAAATCACTTTCTCTCTTTTTTGTTGAGTTTTCCGCCAATTTTTAGGGGAGCTGCATCCTTCAATAATTTGTAAGTGTAA
>JAEMON010000015.1:21538251-21549486 GCA_030264115.1 Lygus lineolaris | reverse complement strand
GCGCTTGCGCAGTAGATGTTACTGATCCAACCGTGATGAAATACATGGATCTTTGGTCAGCCCCCAACTACCCTCCGAGTTTGAGCGAAATCGTTCATTATTCCAAACGGGAATACAAAGAATGAGGTTAGAAACTGGTTTGTTCTCTCGAAAATTGACAACACACTCAGATTGTTTTATACTTGGAAAATTATCACTCAGAAAAAAAAACAGTCCTAGGCGAAACTAGCGCCGGTAGTGGTCACTATGCGTATCCTGTTTCTCTGCGAATGAAACATTACTTCTTATTGTGAATACATTATTTAAAACTGTGCTGTGTTCACGTATCGGGACCACTTGGTCCTTGGAGTATCTAAAATTGAATTTTCTCAATTTGTCCCCCTATAAATCACCACAAGAAGGGGAGGAAGACTTTTCTGGGATCTTCAGTCTAAGGAAAACTAATGGAAGCTAACTAGAAAAATCTCAACGAGTTATTCGAGTCTCTCGTTCATAGGTAGTTCTCGGTGTTCCGCACCCTGCAGACACACTTCATAAATATGGCGCATAGTCTGTAGTAATGGTATATGACATGGCATGTAAGCGTTCTTGTCTTTAGCAGAGGAAGAAGGTCTCCTTAGCTCTTCAGCTGTCAGAAACGCGTTGTTAAAGTAATAACTGGTAATTTATTGACTAAGGAGCAGATTGTAAATTTAATTTTAGTGAATTTGAAAATATTCTCACAATGAGGTATTTCGGGGTACCTTTATTTACCTACTGTGTGGTGTTCATAAATGGTTCGAAAAGTTGATTATTCTATCTCCACATCTTGGTAGACAAATTAACCCCCATCAGAGCAATCTTGGGATACCAATAATAAATACTTCAAATTGAGCCATTCGAAAAATAAAAACCTGATCAATTTTTGTCTGTCAACAGGTTGTGCAAGAGTACGAAAGAGCAGTCATCTTCAGGTTAGGAAGACTGGTCTCAGGAGGAGCCAAAGGTCCAGGTAAGCGGTCTTGAAGTTTCGATCTGATTCATATTGTTGCAGACGTCATACCATGGGGCCTTCAAACGCTATAATAATCGTTCAGAGCCAAAACTCAAACGACCGGTATTAGAAGAACGCGAAGCTATTACAATTCTTCCTTTTTAAATTTATTGGTTAGAAGACCATTGATAATGCCAAGAAGCATTGAAACCAGCTTAGCAGTCGTCGAAGTTGATTAAATTCCTGAATGTTAATGGTGCAGGAGATGATCAGCTTTTTTCGTCCCATCAAGCCATCCTGACTTCAAAGGCAATAAGCAACGCTGGCAGAGCCAGAATGGGGTGTGGCCATAGTGTGGCCATGGAATAGGGTGTGGCCATGGAATGGGGTGTGGCCATAGTTTTTTTTTCTTTTCCAAATGATAGACCTTAGCGATCGTTTTCCGAAATGGTGCAACATGAAGAGTATCCTATTAGCATACAAGAGTCTTGAAGTTAATAATAATGACGTCACCGACCCCCCTCCCGCCTGGGGGGACCCTCAGCTCCCAAATAATTCTGACGTCACGCTCCTCTTCCCAGCTCTTTTCTGGTTCAGCCAGACGGAATTTTCAGTTAAAAGTGGTTCAAGAGGGTTTGAACCCGAATTCGAGGTCAGAAATGAGAATGTCCGACCTATTCGCACCCTATTGTTGTTCAATTATTACAAGTTCACTCAATTTCAAGAAGAAGCTCCCATCACCCTTAAAATATAACTCAAGAGATGTAGGGCCAGAATTGTGTTTGAATGTTAAACAGGAAAGCCGAGATGTTTCGTAAACGTTGGGATAAATTACATTGGGAATTACATTAGGAACACCGCGAGTGAATATACAAGGCGTTGGTGGTACATTAGGCAAATTGCACTTCACCTTGCTCTTTCGCTTCATGAATGACGTCGTGATGGTAAAGTCAAATTTCGAGCGGTTAAAACCCGTCGAGTTGGTATACCGTATACATGAATACTGATTGACTTGATTGAAATATTGCTTATACTCTCTACCCCAAGGTGTAGAAGATTTGGGTGAAAACAACAATATTGTCTTTCAAAATCAAAATTTGCGTTTCAAAGGTTTATTGAAGAATTTTGGCTCTGTCTGTCACTGGTTATTAAGGAGCTTGGATGGGTAGGAATTTTGCATTTTGAACCTCAAAATCTGATTCAGTGCCCTTCAAAACCCAATAATTTTTAGCTTGAAATTACAACTGTTTTGACCAGAAAGCAGGTTGAAGGGGAGAGCGTGACGAAATTCAGGTTCTGCAAAAGATGGGAGCTGAGGGACACGGCCAGAAAGGCGTAAGTTAGGAAAACCCATTCTCGGCAAGTTTCAATCGTCGGATACCTTTGATACAGCACCTTTTTGGAAACCCTAAGATCTTTCATATGACAAAATAAAAAATAACCATGGAAGTTCCCCATTCCTGGTGGCGGGAAAAACTACACAGAAAATTACAGACCGATTGGTTTACTGCTGCGGAATAAAACTAATGGGTAACATAACTAAAAAACTGAAACTCGTAATCCATCAACAAAATATTCCATTAGAAAACCGGCGAGTTGAAAATCCCATCAGAAACATCGAGGTTCAGGAATCACAAGTGGGTATGTACCGTGAAACGTAGATGTTATATGGGTAATAAAAAAAAGCTGTTTAAATTTATAGAGCAATGGCCTTATTGAAAGAGCAAACCAATATACGATCTGTGTGAGGTGAATAGCCTCTTCCATTCCATTTCTGACGTATTATATCCATTTATGGGAAAAGGTCTGTTTGGAGACTGGGGAAGTCATTGTGGTTAGACAAAGCCCCTGACAGGCGCCAGAGACCAGAGAGATAGAAAACTTCGACGAGATTGGAATGAAAGAAGAAAGCAATTGAGGGCGTGTTGGCTCATTCCGCTGTCTTCGACTACCATCATTGTGAGTTATTAAAAAGTATATCATACTCAGAGTAACAGCCAAAGTTGTATGTAAAAACTTGCAATGTCGCTATTCAGATTTTCCATGCTTTTATATTTGTACCAATTACAAACAAAAACGTCTGCCAAGTGGGTGTGGCTCTTGTATTGATCATTGAAATGTGTTAATATAACTATTTTGGTTCAATAGGGGGATTTAGAATATTTGATTTACACGTTTGAGGAAGCTAAGCAGGTACTATAATTGACACGATCACGTTGAAATCCATGGGTAGAATTCTCAACTATACCCTCCAAATTTCAGCGAAATCGCCAAGGATTTTTTCTTAGGTACGCCTAAGACAAACATTATAGCCAAATCTTAGGCGATTTTTTTTTTCACCGCAGTTCAGTGATATATGCAGAAGATTAGGTAATCCACATTTATGGGGAATAATAAAAACGTAGTGTAATAATTTTTAGCGTTTTTTAACACGATTTAATTTTGGGGTGATGGGATATCTAGTAATTTATCCGGGCAGAAAGTTTGTCTATACACAAATAAAATAAAACACCCTGACGAGGAGGGTGGGCAGTATAATAGTTTCTCACATTATAGTATAACATGGACGTAACAATTCACGTTTGCGCATGCGCTGCGACTGTCGGTCAATTAAATTTGTAGTGGACCGTATCAATCGCGTTAGTCTCAACCGCGTCAGTCTCAATCAAACATGAAATTGGTTGTTATTCAGCGAAATGTTTACTTTTTTTTTACTTCTTGCATGGTTTTTACACCTTCGGCAGTAAAGACTCAACTATAAAAATAATTTGAGCTGACTTGGTGGAACGGTAATCAATTCCCGTATGGGCATGACATCACCAACGAAGGTACTGGCTGAGGGTGGATGGAACGTTATACATAGAATTGCGGTGCAGTAAGGATTCTATAGAGCAAGTTAGTGAGCCTCTGAAAACAATAAACGTAGGATAGCTCGGACTTGAAGGTCCGCATGAACAC
Source organism: Lygus lineolaris (assembly GCA_030264115.1). Classification (NCBI taxonomy): domain Eukaryota; kingdom Metazoa; phylum Arthropoda; class Insecta; order Hemiptera; family Miridae; genus Lygus; species Lygus lineolaris. The sequence goes on along the minus strand of JAEMON010000015.1, from coordinate 21,545,555 downwards.
TAAGGCTCTTGATGAAGGTTCAAATGGGTCAAGAGAGAGAAATCTACCCATTCAAGTCTGAGATCCGGAGGTCGGGAGCTCTCTAGAATGAACAGCTCCATGTTGTTCACAATGCTCATTGTTCACTCTGATCTTTTGATCACCTGCCGTAAAAGCTTGTCTTTTGAAAGATTATTCACCTGGGGATCGCAAGCAACTGTTGAGGATAATATAGTCCGAAATCCTATTTCTCCAGGAAAACAATCGACCTACATGATAACTGCTCCGCTCCCAGCAGGTTTATCATACCACAAGACTTGGGAACAGAAGATACTCATACAATATTGAACGCATTTTCAGTATATTCGAAAAAAACCCTAGTGGAAGCATTTACAGTAGGATGGTGGACAGTGAGTAGTGGTATGGAGAACAGACATGTTCGCCACAAATGAAAATGTTGCCGTTATAATGGAACTTTCGTCTTTAAAATGTTTGTTCCATTTAAAACTATGGCTGAGCTCAGGGAGGGGCACCGATAGCTGCGCCGAAAATGTCCTCAAAAATGCTTCAATATCCGCTATAAAGAGTTTATAGGAACTCTTACTATAACGTTATTACTACTTGGGACTAATATGTCGGAAAATGGGATAACCTCCCCTTCAGCTACTTCCCCAAACCATTTTAGCATTGAAAAGTTTTCCAAACTTTTCTCCGTTAATAGGTATCTAATCGATCAATTTCAAATCGGGTTTCGGCATCCTGTGTATCATGCGATTATGAAGAGCCGTTAACTATTCATATTTCAAATTTTAAATTTATTTCCAAATTTTAAATTTCCAAAATCCTACCCAGTTCAAGAATGACGAAAAACAGGAATAAAATTGGTGAAATATTCGCCGAGAAAAGTTTGAAAGACTGTTCAACACTCTAAATCAGATGTTTTGCGCTCAACATGTGGGCAATTTAAAGTAGACTGTGGAGGTAATTAAAATCTCAAGAATCGGAAGGTGAATCTCCATTTCCTGAGTGTAGAAGGTACCTAAGAGGTCACATACCCCTGGACGAGTACCCCTTATCACATCTGACTCCCTCTCTATCACACGAAGTTTTGAATGGTGGTTGAAAAGACAGTCCTGAGGACCCTTCTAGATTCCTAATGAAAAGTCGAGTTCCTCTTCTCTATCGATTCGTCGCCTCTGTAGTTAGTATGGGGGTGACGCCTCCCAGGAACAGGGCGAAAGAAGATGAGCTACCCGCCGCGCCGCCGTCCTTCGATCCATATAAAACGCGTCTAATGAATACGATTCATCCTTAATAAAAACTGAGGTTTTCAACGGTTCAGGAACGAGAGTGGTTTTTTTGATGAAGATGGAAACCTACTGTGAATTACGATAGATCTTGAACCTCAAACTCATTATTCCCTACTGGATTAACATATTCTACATCTTATTTATCTTTCTATAATCTTCTCACATTTCCATTTGTTTCTTGTAAAATACTGCACATCCATAGTAAGTTCCATTTTCTCATAATTAAGTGGTTTTATTTATCTTCTCTCTGAACTAACAATTTATTAGACTGGATTTTTCGCGTGTCTAAGACTCGAAAACGATCCTCGTCATCACCATTTGATAGCAGGCACCTAGTTCTCATTATCAACAAGATGGTACTGCAATACAATTTTCACAGAAAATGGGCGACCCTATTTTTGGACTCCTCAATAATTGTTTCGAGTTATCAGAATGTATAGGTTATGTTGTTCCTGATGGGGTCGATCGAGTTCGACGTTTGAGCCACAAGTGAATAGGTATTGCTGAAAGAACCCTTTAATATTCCATCGCCAATCCGCGTGATCTGTATCGGATAGAGCGACGCTGAAACAATGTTGAGCGCCCTCGAGGCTTTGAATAAGTCAATAGACGACGACGGATTCGACGCTTTCAACCGGGAAAGGTTGAGGTTTCGAGGGCAAACTAGGACGGCTTTGCATTAGCTTGAGAAGGTTCAACTTGCCCCTCGCTCAGGGCTTCTCTGCCTGCCTTATAATCCATCAAGTTAAAGACTTACTCCTAAGGTGGCGAACTGGTACTCTCATCTACATCATTTTCGCCCTAATGTTTAGAACAATCCATCACGTTGGCCTCATTTGAGGTTTAATAGTTTCTTGGTAAAAGGTTATTTGCTTTGAACCCTGATAAACTCCTTCTGCCCAACTCGGGGGTAATATCGCGGAGTTCTGGCCATTCCATTCCTGGAAACTAGAGGAACTACTAAGGGGTTCCCAGTTTTAAAGCGGATTCGAGTATTAAACTTATGGGCTTAGTTCCGTTCCCAACTCTGTACCTAACACCTCCAATATGGGCATATCTCCGATACACAAACTATAATGTTATTACCTATTCACTTCGGGTCCCTGGTTGCCTTCACTCAAGTTGTAACCAGTGGATAGGAAGCACCTGAGGGCTTGAGTTTTTGGTTTACCATTTTCAATGAGACCTCTGAAATTGAGCTATTGAACATGAAAATGGTTTGCCCCCCAGATCCTTCTCAAATGTTGATATTTTTCTCTTCAAGATACGTATAATCTGATAATCTAGGAAAAATCAGTCCTTTGGACCAGAATTAACGAAATTGGGCATGCTGATGGGGGTCTAGTTACCCACCAAAACCCAATACTGGTGAGTCAAGAGAGCTGTTTCATGCAACTTTCAGGAGGGTTGCAGAAACACGAGTCACTGGATGCCTCCTGTTATGGACTGAGGGCTGTGTTGGAGCAGTTTGGTGGTACCACTTGGGTATCTTGCATTTTCTTAGGGATGAATAATCTCCTTCCCAACCCATATTCTATGATTAGTTCATTCCTGTACTTTCTTGTCCGCTACATAGTTATGTTTCCCTGATGCAAGGTACATAATATATCATAATCGAAGGCAAGAAGGCACATCCGAAATCTCTGAAGACAAACAGATAAATCTGATGTGGGTTCCGATCCCATTATCTCTACAAGCGGACTACGGTCAGTAACTAGACAAGAGTTTCTTCCATGGGCGTAGTTGGCAAATTTCTCACAAGCCAAAGTCAAACTCCCATTCGATAAGGGTTGCCTTCATTAGCCCATCCACCCAAAGGCGTGTTTGGTTCAAAAATAACTTTTTCATTATTTTGTTCTCTCAGATGGGGGTCTAGTGACGCAACAAAACCTAATAGTTTTCCCCCCTGGATTTTGGGTCATTTCAGCATATATCCTGGGGGGAATTATTCATGTTATTTATATTTCAGCTCAACTTATTTGAACTCTAGTCCTCATGATAGGCTTCACGTGATTAGATCAGAGGGGAAGAGCGACAAAGCTGGTCGGATAAGCACATAATTATACTAACTTTTTAAAAACCGCATCGATGCCCATCCGGGACGTGAACCGGGGACCTTGCGATCTTTCAACCCAATGGGGATCTAGAGATCACACGTGCTAGCCAGCTCGGACACTCCGGCCCCAGCAAAAACCTAATAATTCAATTCTGAGGGGTTGAAAAAAGAGGATGGACGTTTCAATACGCGCTAGCTAAAACAATTTCAAACAGAATGGTGAGTATAGTTTTAGTACGTTCAATAGTTTTAATTGGATCAAATGGTACCATCCGTTCGCTCCCCAATAATTTAACCAATTTCTAAAAAAATTCAATGGGATTTATAATAATCACTACTTTTTTCATATACCACACCTTTCTTCCCTCCTCTCACTAGAAGAGACAACATCTACGTGTCGTTATCTCAGCATTCCAACGGTGTAGTGTTTTTCAGTTTTAAACACTTATAAGGGAGAAAACAGCGTTTGAATTCTAAAAGAACGTGAATTTTCCAAGGAAATCGAGTGTTTCTTAATGTTACATACGACTTCACTCAATCCGATATATTCATATATTGAAGAGTTAGGAACCATTTCTCACGCTGAATCGAATCGAGACTTCTGACTCATTTGTATTGGGGGAAATTTTTCGAGATATGAAACTCATATTTCCGATACAAACACCTCTGTCCAGTTTTTGCTAAGCTATTTGAAAAAGGTTATGCATAAATATTCGAGAAATTCTATAAACACGTTTAGTAGGCGCCATAAGTACCTGCAGTTACTCAGGAATTCGTATGAACATAATAATATTCGATGTTGCTAACTCTGGGCGATGATTGATCGATTATAGCCCACTGGAACCGCGTTGGCCACAGCCTTTCAATTACCATCGTTTGCGCTGTGGTTTTGGAGTCCTCCTCAGGGCTTCACGCCACGGGACACGATCCAAAATCGATAGCTGCCGCCAAACCCTTTGTCGGAGATACCTTCCGTCTACAACGTTGTCCATCAAGTTATTTTATTATTCCCTATTTATCTTGAGGGTTTCGAAGCCGATAGGGCTGAACCTCATATTTTACTGGACTTCCTGGCACATCCATCATTCCACACAAAAGCCGTTTCTGATTCAATCTAAAAAGTTACAGTATTACAGGTTGGAAAGATATATTATGTATAATAACTCAATTTGAAGATAAGAGAGCGATGAAATTGATTGAGAATTCATTAACAATTAGAGATTTGGTAATACGTAGGTAATAGGTAGATAATACTTAGAAACTCATGCTTTGTAAATCCCTCATATTTACTTGCTATGTGTTATAGTTATTGTACTTATTTATGTGGAGAACCTATATCACTGATCTAAAAATAATAAATTTCATGGGAGACTACATAGGGGTTCAGGAAAAAATATAACCCAGTGATGCCACTTCAAAAAAAAACTATTTATTCAAATTGGAGCAAAATTGGACAGTGGATCGTGCGAAATCGCTATGGAAGACTCCACGTTTGGGGACGAGCTGAAAATAGGTCAGGGAGTGCATAAGTGAGGAGGGATCTCCTGAATAATGAAATGATTCAAACTGAATTCATGAAATTCCATAGTTGAGTATAGGTATATAATGGGCGTATTATTTAAGTATTCGTCGTAGCCTGTAATATTGATTGTATCCATTTGACGACCAGGTGTTTCTAAAATCACCAAAGATCCCTACAATGATGCCATTATCACCTAAACTTATCATTATTAGAATCAAAACAGAATTTTTTCAGGCATCACAGTTAATTACGAAAACAACACGGAATCACGTAATCACGTATCATGGCTTTCAAAATCAGGGGGGTCCCTCGGATCCAGACTATGTGTAAGATTTTCACGCGGAACCTCATCACTAAGTCAACTCACACGAACCATGCCTGGCCTCAGGATGTTTCCCCTAGTTTTGCTTGTGCCGGACAACCATTGGAGGGCAGAGGGTTGATTTTAGGAGTGTACACTTGTGATGACAACACTAGTGAGATCTCTTCGTATATTACCTTTACTGATGCAACAGTCAGGTATAATCATTTCGTGTGTGATAAACTCATCGAGAACCTAAAGGGTGCTGGTCCTTTTCCGAAACTGGGGGAGCTGAGGTTGTTTTACAATCTAGAGCCTTCGTTCCCGCTGTTGGTTGTGGTCGGTTTGGGCAACCCTTGTTACGGGTACAACAGAGCCGAGCAGAGAGACGAGGCCAAAGAAGCAGTGAGGGTTGCTGTGGGTGCAGGAGCTCGACTTCTGCAGGACTTGCACGTCTCGAAGTTGTACATCGAGAGTTTCGGTTACACAGAAGCCGCTGCAGAAGGAGCTGGACTCGCCTTATGGATTTACCAAGACTTGAAGAGTCGGACTAAAAAGGTAAGAGTGCCTTACATAGGACTCTACGACGATTGTGATTGGACTGGATGGCAAATTGGATTGGAGAAAGCAGCTGCTCAAAATTTGGCGCGACAAATGATGGAGACTCCCAGCAACTTGTTGACCCCTACTGGTTTCGCGTTGAGTGCAGTCGAGGCCTTGACTCCTGTTGGGGTGAATGTTGATGTGAAGGTTGAAGATTGGGCTAAAGAAAACAGGATGAACGCTTTCCTGGCTGTCGCTAAAGGATCGTATGAAGCGCCATTATTTTTGGATATCAGCTACAATGGATGTGACCCATGCTTACCGCCTGTTGTCCTGGCAGGAAAAGGAGTTACTTTTGACTCTGGCGGATTATGTCTCAAATCCAATGAAGAAATGACCCATATGCGAGGTGATATGGCTGGTGCGGCATGTATTCTCGCGACGATTCGTTGCGTTGCGTCTTTGAAACTGCCGATCAACGTTCGTGGATTGATTCCATTGTGTGAGAATATGCCAGGCGCCAGTGCTACCAGGCCAGGTGACATAGTTCGAGCGATGAACGACAAGAGTATTCTCATTGGCAATACGGATTTCGAAGGTCCTTTGATCATGGCTGATGCTCTTAGTTACGCCCAGAAGTATAATCCTAAATGCATTTGCGATGTCGGGACTTTGACGTCTCAAGTGGAATACCTACTTGGTGCTGCCGCCACAGGCGTCTTCACGAACGATGACAATCTGTGGGCGTCCATCAAATCTGCTAGCATCCACACAGGCGACCGCGTCTGGAGGTTGCCGTTATGGGAAATTTATCAAGAACAAGTCACTCCAAGCCACGTTAGCGTTGATTTGACCAACGTGCCGAATAACAACCACGCGTACACTGCTGCCACTGCTGCCTTCTTGCATAACTTCGTCTGCTACAACAAATGGATGCACCTTGACACATACGGCGTGATGGTTGAGACCGGACAGACAACGTACATGCGGAAGGGAATGTCAGGTCGCCCAACGAGAACGTTGATAGAATTTCTAGCTCAAATGGCTTGTAAACCTCCAGAGTGTTGATGTCTCTATCCTAACCCAATATTTGTGTTTGTTTGTCTCAAAACTTCGTCCTCGTCTTTATAAAAAAAATAAAATACACAATTACAAAGAATTCAGTGTTCATCTGTTGGTGTGATAAATTTGAGATCACTTCCGCAAACGGACGGTAAATTACAAGTTATCTGTTCCTAACACAACAACCATTAGCAGCAAAGCAGGTACTTAACATGGTTTGGTAGCATTAGTTTAATCTATCAATTAATGTTAATAATTGGTGAACATTAGGCTCGAATTACGGGAACAGGTTCACTCAGGGTACAGCAATAATGTTCATGATTGCATGCTGTTCGGAATCATGCTGAGCCTTATGTGTACTGCATACCGTACCTGCACGAACTTGAAAAATCGGTTCAATGCATGATGTCCGCCAATCATTCCTGGAATTTCACGTGCTGAGACAGCTTTTTATGAGAAATTGAGCCTCGAAACGTACGAGTAGATACGTTCAAAACGTCTAGAATGGTTTCAGATTGAGTCCACACACAA
>JAEMON010000015.1:21293436-21305429 GCA_030264115.1 Lygus lineolaris | reverse complement strand
GTGGCAGACGGTATTTTATAGTATGACAGTTGCAACTATTCAGATTCAGACTATCAACTATTAAGTCCATTTTTTAATCAAAATTTAGCAAATTTGGACTACTTCTGCCTTCGAAATGGCGAGGAATCAGAAAGGCAGACTCGGAAATTTCAAGACAACTAATAATTTTATTATCTTCTCACAAAGCCAATTTCAACTCGATTGGTCAAAATTGAATACCTAATTTTGATATGGTCTGCCCCCTCCTGTCCTCTAATTGAAGTGGCATACATTGTTTTTCAGATCCTGTCAAGTGTGAGGAATTCAAAGAGAAAAGTTGTACGCATCAACTAATAATTCAAAATTTGAGCCAACATTTTGCAATTTCGAAGGAAGGAGGAGCAGAGACATGTTTTTGATCACTTCACATGAGTTCTAAGGTACTGCAAAAATTTCAACCGTCAGCTAATAAGTCAAAAATTTATCAAGATTTTTGGCCTCTGAATATTTACTTCTTAGATGTGAATCAATTCCCAGCCGTCAACTAATAAGGCAAAATTTGTATAGTTTCGGAATTTATAAACGCGCCGAATCCCCACTTACTTTGGAGGACATTTTATGAAAAATTGGTTTGTAGCTTTCAAGTCACGGTTTTTTGGCCGGTCTAGTGTCTTTTTTCTGCAGAATTGCATAGTTTAGGGCAGGGGTTACCTTGAGTATTGACCCATGTGCACAGAACAAGGGAATTGTCGTCGAGAAGCGTGTACCAGACAACTTCAGTCCAGACTGAATATTTCCAAGAGGAAAAGCAGGGTTAAAGGTAAAAAACGGTTTTATTTCGAAACAAACAAGATGCTTTAAACAGTTAGAACTTGTTTTTCTCTAGAAAAACAACTTTTTTCCTAGTGTTTACAACTGTTTATAACAGTACTCTACCAAACAAGTCAACTCCAAACCTTATTCCTTCCGTTCAATCTTAATCTTATATAGAATAATAGAAATATAGAATTATACCTGAGCTACTTACCTGCTCAAAATGTCGGCATGTAGATTTTCTGATTACTGATTGACCGGCTACTACAATATATTGATTCGTCAAGTAAACCTTAAAGAGAACTCAATCTATCATAGATGAGTTTCCCCCATAAATTTATTGTTTATTCTCAAAGTTCAATAGTGTTGCCTGGTATATTCGATTGACAGGGTCTTTCAAAAACTCATTCTAATCGATGAGTTTTCCCTCTAAATTGATTGATCACTCTCAAAGTTCATGTAGTATTATCTGGTATTCGAGTGGCAGGATTTCACAAAATGTGAAATTTTTGAAATTTAAAATTTCGATAGTGTGTTGCCCTGCAGAATTAAAAAGTTGAAAGAATCCCGAAAACAGATTTGAAATTGATCGATTATTGACTGAGAAAAGTTGGAGAAATGTTCACACTACTGGCGGAACCCCCTTAAGTTTCTGGTCGTTTCTATCATCATAGCAGTCCTGTATAACTTGTTTTGAAATGGTGTGTTAAACACCGTTCAAACTAAATGTTTAAAACCTCGTTAGAAACACTGTTTTATATACATATTTAATACTTCAAAAATGTTTAAAACTGTACCAATCCTGATTCCCAGTCAAGGGTGAATAAACACCTGCATCGCTAGATCGAAGCAGGTTTTAAACATTAAAATAAAAATATTCATCTATTACCAAAGATATTTTATTTTGATTGAACTAACCAAGTTTTTTTGACAGTATAATTGATACTCCTTTCAGAGGGAGAGTTGTTATTTATTACCTCAGACATGAGGGAGGGTTATGAAAGGTTATACCCCGCGATGGTGTAACGTCACTTCTTTCTTCTTTCACTTCAGTATTAAATGAGTTTTCAGTTTTTAATCACGTGGATTCTCCATTAAATATTTTTCCAGAAGGTTCCTTCATTACTCTCCAACAATTCTTTCATACGTTTCATCCATAAAAGGCTATATTTTTATGATCCTGAACGTTCTTATTAATTATTCTTTCAAAATTTGAGACGAAATTATGAGAATTGTGTGAAGTTTGTGGATTATGTATTTAACAAGACGAAACATGTCGATTAAGTTGTACCTTCTGAGATTTAAGCCTGGTTGCTGGTTAGGACATAAAATTCAGTAATTTTAAGTTACCTACCGGGAGTGAAATTATCTATAATTAATTTAGAATGTTATACCTATCTAATTTTGGCCAAATTGTGGGTTAGGCTAGGTCCTTTTAACGAAAATAATGTGTGGGTATGAGTTTTTCTTTTCATCGGTACAAGCAAATCATTATTTCTCACTAGAAAAATATTGTGAGGGCTGTAATAGCTTACGAACAAAAATTGCCATTTTCGTTCGTTCTACGTGGGTAAGGAAAGTTGTGTGAGGCTCGCCACCAATTTTTTTCTTCTGCTTTCTCTAGAACAAAGGAAGAGTCTCGTCCCCCTAGGTGTATATTATATTATGTTAATTCGAGTTTTGGGTACTCAGAACAAGTTTGGTGTCAGCCGTTCCTCCACCTGGTAGTGAATTCTTTATACTCTGGGCGAAACTATCTGTCCGATTTTGATGCCAGGAGAGATCCCGATGATTTTCATCGCTGTCGGACCAACACTAGCGCCTAGTTATACTTATCAAATTAGCAGCGTTTCTTCAATTTGTAATTCAATGCGAAGGTAAAACTTCTGCTAGACGTGTGATTCATTCGTAATACGCCCTAACGCTCAACGTCGGATGCAGCCCGCGACATCGATTTCCTGTTAACACCTAAAGGCGCTGTTTATGGGAATTGATGCGGACCGCCATGCAGTGGTCGGCCCTGAATTATCTCGCTTCGATTAATCCTTCGTACACAAACTTCCCAAACCTGGCAACAGTCCTGTAGTCACCACAATTTCACGAGCCGTTTCAGGTTCTCATGGACTCCTCTGAGCTCTGCTCTAATCGGACAAATTAGCGATCTATTGTGAACAATATTCCTCATTTACCCAATTATCTTCTTCAGCCGTTGATCAGCTTTCTAAATTTTCAGTTATCGCGGAGGGATCATAAATATTATGCTTCTTTACTATCACAGTTTCAACTTAGACTTTGGAGATCATGTTAATATTTTCAAAGTACCTCCACTCAAGAAGGTATGGAGCATTTAGGGAGTTACGCTGTGTAATTTGGAATAAGTGGGATCCCCACGAAGCACTTGAAATTCAACCAAAAACTACAGTCAGGGAGGGTTAGGCCCCAGATGGTCACTGTGGGATCAAACGCAACCTCTTCGCAACAAAAAAATCTTCCAAAAATTGTTTGTTGGAAAAATATCAACACGATTCTGTAATTCTTGTTCAGGTTATTGAATACTAGGAAGCCATATGTCACACCCTTTTGACAGAGCTTTCGTATTTGTATGTGTTTTTGGGTTGAAAATACCTAACTATGTTTTATTTCACCTTATTTCATCTCCATGAATACGATGATCGATTGACTATGATATTGTCAATGACTGAGATCGGGGTCAACGGGAAGACGTCTTCTAAACCGGCTTTCGAAACTTTTATTGTTTCGTCATCAGGTACCTACAGAAGATCAATCTAGATCTAAACAACACTTCCAATGGTAGCCATAAATTCAACTTTATGGCTCTCCCATTGGAGGTCTTGCCAAGGTTGCCATGTTGGAAATTTAGGATTTGAGTTGAGAATAGTTGGAGACGCGTCTGGGAATTTACATTTCAGAATGGGGGTAGTCCTGTTTTGGTATACTCAGGATTCACCCTTTTCTCAGGTAACGATTTCCATTGGACTACAAGCCACTTTCCGCTCGTTAATTAGGTGAGAAAAGTAGTGTCTCCTCTCATCAGATATTTGCTTTTGAACTTACGAGCATCTCACCCTTTATAGTTCAAACTGTATCCGCTACCTCAACCCAGTATACGATCGAGCATTGTGCTTTATTTCCAATTACCACGTTGGCATTGGAAATGGTCGAATCGGGACAGAATAGGGGCAGATCATCCCTTGGCTCAACGGACCGGGAAATCTCACTTTTTCCCTCTCGTCGTGAAACTGCGAAAGCCAGCTTGCAGTTATTCCGCCCGGTCGAACCCCATTTTGAAGGTCTCACCGTTGTATCCGCAGTGCAATAATGTCCCTTTTCTAATCTTTTGCATTCACACACTGGCACAAGTGTACGAACACACAACCCTCTCTTCACATCAATTCCCAACGTATTGTTCTCTGTTCGACTTCCCGTTCAATTATGGTTTTTTTTTGCCCTATCGCCGCCAAATTGGTTCACCAATTTCTCCCCGGCCTATTTCGGTCACAAATCCCATCATCGCGGACCTTTTTGGTTCTCTCGAACGGACCAATCAACTCTGACCGAACGTGCAATGGGGTATTCCAATCAACTTTTTTAAAGCTCACTCCTTGAGGTTAACGAAAATTGGGTCTTTTCGTCGTGAAAATAAAACGTTCGCCTTAAAACGCAACAAAATTATGACACAACGGTTTATTATTTTTATATAGATCACCCATCTGTAAAGATCCTATTTTTATTTTAAAAGTACCATAAGTACATCGAGGGTTTCACAATTCGACGTACAATGAGTACCTACCTACCTGTAATACGAGAGTTGTAGGTCTTTCATAACGTAATTCTGAACGTGCATTGGTAGGTAACATGCATTTTGAACCTCAAAATCTGATAAAGGGCCCTTCAAAACCTGCCTGCCTGGTGCTAATTTTCCAGAATTTAACCAGAAAATGGGTTGAAAGGGAGCGCGTGACGTCATTTAGGTTGCACAAAAGGGGGGCCCGTCAAGGGTTGTTGACGTCAGTCAGGTTCAAATAACAAGACCCATTTTTGGAAACTTTCAATCGTCGGATACCCCTTACATAGCATCTTTTTGGATAGTTCTCATTAAGATCTTTCAAATCACAAAATAAAAAATAACCATGCAAGTTCCCCATTTATTAACTAAGAAAGCTTATGAAAGTAAACAAGAAACTCGGTTCAGTAAAAATTAAGAAAACTTCTATTTTTTCCTACTTCTTCTCTTTTTCCCGTTCAACCCTTAAGTCCTTACAAGGAACAAACGGTTGGTCCTAAAATGCTCCGCGATTTTCCATTCGACGCTAAAGATTGTGATAGATTTGAAATCAATGGAAAAACATATGCCTTCCTATTTGAAGTTTTCTTGCACGGGCGTTTTGAAAATTTCATTCCCTATTTTCCACCCCTTAGAGAAAACTGACAGTAATGCCAAGCTTCGGGGCGCAACTAGACCCCAAATGAGGCTGGTGTACTAAATTTCGTTAATTTTGGTCCATGATAACTAAACAAAATGCCGCGTTGTAAGGCCCTAATAAATCAAATTTTGAGTGGGTTTAAACAATTTTCTTTGTGCTCGATTCCAATGGGAGAAAAACTGAAAAAAATTAACCAAAATTTGAGAAGCAAACAGAAATTTGGGATTTGAGAAAAGGCGTGGTTATAACAGAGTGCTGATTAACTGGCTTCTATAATTTATCTGATTGACAGAGAGCAGTGGTATGCGTACCAGCTGATTGCAAAGAGAAGTTGATTGATTCATTCATTCCAATTTCTTAATTTAATTTAATTTGTTTTAATAAAAAAAGTCCTCAAGCTGGTTGCAGAGAAAAGTCGTTTGACTGATTCATTCCAATTTTGTAACCTTATAAGAAGTTATTGTAGTAGATACGATTATCCGAGATGAATATCACTTATTTAGTAACATTCGACTGAATGAGAGGAGTCCTTGATCACCGAGATCGCAAAGGGTACTAAAATAATATCTATATACCTATCATCACATCTACGCACGCACACGCGCTAGACACCCATACGTAGAAAGAGGACCCGCTCTTTTTCAACATTCGATATTTATATTTCACATTGCCTTCCTCAACTTCAAGTATACGTTCTTCTCTCAGTTGCTTGAACTCAAATATTGCAAAAATGAACTAATTTTTAGAACCCATCAATCAGGGCATGAAACTCATTTCTGGGACGGTAATTGTTCGGAGGAGAAATTAGAATGAAGCAACTACAGGTATTCCATCCCCTATATAGTCAGCTCCTCCATATAGTATCCTCCTCTATCCTCTAAATTGTCTACCAAAGCTTTGTTTTAATAGTATTTGAGGTGAAATGCTTGTTAGATAGATTTTCAACAAAATTTTATTGACTTCTATTGGTCGTATCTAACTGTTACTAATTTTTAGTCTTCAGAGAGTATCAATTGAAATACAGCGCCTCTGTGCGAAGTACTCGTAGCAACGACCCAGGAAAAACAGTGACGAGACTTTTGTCTCAGTCGTCAGTTTCTAATAATATAACGATCTTGCTACCTAACGGCAAAACTAGAACCTCAAATGAGCTACCAACGCAAACCTAATTTTTTACGAACCAAATTTATTTTTGGGACGTTTTTTCATCTCAACTTTTGTCTAGCGTCATCCTTTTACGTGGGTAGGACTGTAAAAACTTGAGCGACGTAATGGAGGACTAAAAATACGTCTTTACGTCATTGACATAGTTATGCGCGCGGTGGAAAAGGACCAATTTAGTTTAGTTTTTCTGTAATGACGGGGAAAGTAGTAAAAACAGGGAATTTGTTGATGTGATTGTATCTCTGGTTGTTGAAAATTAACCGGCGTGAAGGAATAAGACTGCGTCTAAATACACTCTACGTCAGAGTCAATTGATTTTATTTACCATTGATTACTTATTTGATTTTATTATTTACCATCGATTGATGAATTTACCAAAGTAGGTATGTCATTGGGTACTAAACGAGTAACATTAAGACCTCGTCTCGGCAGTAAAATAGGGTGTGCGCTCTTGGCTCGGGAATTCGCGTTTTGACTTGGTTATCTATATTTTATATTTTTTACTATAGACAAACGTATGCCAAGTTTAATGGGCAGTATTGATGCTTCCTCACATGTTGTAATATGGACGTATAATAAAATTATTTGGTTCTTGCATGTTCGATAAGTAGATTGGTGTTTGGTGGGCGTGTACCAATGGTATACTACTGGGCGAAATACAATTTTTTTGTATTGCGAATAACCAATCTGAAAGCTCCAAACGAGAGGTACTCCGTCCGTTTGTCACCTTTTTTGCTTTTTCATAGAAGATAATCCTCAGCCACCCCCCAAAATTGAGTGAAATCGGTCTATTAGGAACCAAGTAATCGGTGTTTCAGGAAATGCATGTTTTCGCATGAGCACACGCTACCCGTGGTTCAATGGTGATGACATTGATAGGGCCTAACCCTCACAATCCCTGAAAATCTTCATAAAAATCGAACCATAATTTCACATAGTTTTACTTCGAATTGGCCACAGCCAGACAAACCAAAACCAAGAAACCAAATTTTTTCAAAAAGCTCTGAATCGTAGAAAGCGGGTGGAAATTTTGATTTGATTTGATTGATTCGATTTCTAACAAATGGGTGATTAGTGTGACCACAAATATTGGATCAGTTTAGGGCGGAAATTTGCGCTTATTTCGAGTATACCTATCCAACATGTATACCTATCCAACAAAATAGGTAGCTAATTAGCTGCTTAATCACCGAAAAATCCTAGAAAAATCGTTTTTGACCATGTTTGAATTCGCCCAAAAATGTTTTTGTATAAAAGAAAAGCAGTACCAACTCCAGCTCACCAACAAGTAATGATTTTTTTGATTTTTTAACGTTATCTATAATCTACCACATTTCACTGAAAAATTTGTAAACGCGGTAGACTTAAAAATCACTATATCAGTATGGTGTTGGTCCCATTCAACTCAGGATTTGATAGTCTACCAACTTTTCTTGTAGGTTGGTATATAAAACAATTTTTTGCGGGTCCAATGGTGAAAAAACGCGGATTTGCTGGAGTTGTTTGATGATTTCGCACCTAATTACGTAGCTATTTCATATGTTAGGAAAGTTGTGGTGTATTCAGAGCGCAAAATTTCCTATATCAATCTGTGGTATGGAAGAAAGGTAATTAATTATATATGTCCGGTAAATAAATAACAGTCGTGTTACAATTTGCATCGTTTTATGCTGCTTGAGAGAAAAGTTTCATCATGTTGGAACTTACTTCACCTGCTGTGGGTGGTTGAGTCGTTGAACAGAATATTTTTTTTTCTACGTCGTTAGTGTAGGCTATTATTTTGCAACCGATATCTTTGCTCTGCGCGTGGGGACCCTCCATGATTAATTAATCGATGACAAAGGTCTGTGTGCCAAGTTACCGCAGATATAATGGATTAGTTCCCCTTCATAGGATCAACTTCATACTCGACGTACGCAAACGATTTTCCCTCTCCTTCAACTGGTTTATTTTTGAACACGAGTTGATGACGTCACTTTCACGTTACTCCCGTTCAATTTCGGCCTTTTGACCGACTGCCAGTGTCGTAAACTGGTGAAATACAGAAGTCAATTTGACATATTGTTGAGCAGACTTATAACCGTATTTCACGTTCTTGACATGTTATAGAAAATCAATCACGTAATTATTAAACTTCAAGTATTCGTGGCGAAGCATAACTTTTTCGTATTTGGGAATGACTCGGGTTATTTTCCTTAATATTATCGATGATTTTTTCGTTCTCAGCCGTCTTGGATTGATGTGGTTTGGTGGTTCAAGAAGAATTGGTCGTAGAAAATACTTTTAGGCGACGTTTCGAGGTTTTTTCCTTATTTTCAAGCTTCTGGAAATAAAACGCTCTTCAGCAAATCGAAACAATTTGTTTGTTCCAAGCGTTTTTGTGAGTTGGCTCAGTTACAGATAGGAACAGAACCTTCTTTGTTCCTGAGTGCAACCTAAACCATGAGTTTCGCAACCCCTTCGAGGAGTTTGAACGGAAAAGGTGCCTTGGAATTAATAAAGATGACGTCACTAGAGTTCTAATGGTCCGAAATGTTTTCGGAAAAATTTGAAATATTTCCGAAGCCTTCGAAAGACTGGAAAAAATTTAAAAAAGTGTATTTAAACTCTGTGGCTCACTCAGACTGAGGTTTAAACGGAAAATTAGCGCTTGGGAATTTTCGAGAGCACTGAACCCGAATTCGAGGTTGAAAATAAGAATTTACACCCATGAGTACGCTCCATTATTTTCATTTTAGATAAGAACCTAGGGTAGGTACTATCTGTAGTACTTGACTCAGAATATTCTGGGAAAGCTCTATTTACAAGAACCCATCAAATAATTTTTCGCCGTATTGTCGATCAGTCGTCAATAAATTATTGCTCTTCCAGACAAAGATGTGTGTTCGGTCTGTTTGGCGCGGATCCTTAAAAATAGATCAGACTCTCCCAGCTCCTCCCCAGGTGCTCTGAGTTCCCGTTTATTTCCAATGATTTCGCTGCCCTTCCTTCCCGGAATGGTTTTTGTGAGGTTTTATCGCTTGTGGGGTCTACTGGTCTCGCTGGTGGATGAGAATGCGGAAATGGTGAAGTTGTTCGGATTCTCCCTCCACAAACTCGATATTCGAGGCTGGTCTTGCAGCGAAGCTCTCTAACATGAGATAAGCTTATGAACATAAGATGGTTTCTGGGAGTTACCCGTGTGGAGCTTCTTTGCTCTTGTGCTCAATGCCCGTAGATGGCAAGATAGTAATAGTGGCTTTATCAATTCCAATAAGCCTCCAATATGAAAAACGTGGATAAAATGGGAATATCAGGAAATTATTTTTGTAAATAGGTAAGTAATTGTAGGTACCTTCAAAGTCTTCAGTACCTACCATGTTATACCTGAAAATGTCGGTAGCTACGCATGAAACAAACGACTTGAATAGGTACCTAGCCACTCCATTATATGATACAGACATTAAATTATAAACTGAAGAGAATGGTTCTGATAACCGCAATAAGGAACAACTCAGATCCTTCAACATCAACAAAATTCACAATTGGCTTCTCTCTTCATTCAGGCCTCAACATAAGGGTACCTGCTGTGAAACTGAGTTGATAAATGCAATTATAATATACCAACATTTTGGGGTTCTTTCCAATTGCTCATTTTTTTTTCTTCAAATATTGCTTCAAACGGTCTTCATTCAGTGCTGTTTTCTGTTTATGTCTGTTTTGCTGATGATTTAAAATAGTGCTTTTTTGCGAGGTAGGTCGCGTTGGATGAACTACTTGAGGATAAAAAACTCTGCAAATTATTACTTAACGGTTAATTATTTTCTGAATTGAGTCTTCTGCGTAGATCATTGCGTTGTTCTTCAGCATGGCCACGAAATTTACTCACGGCTCAAAAATCAACTCTCAATCAGTCGACATGGGAGCTCAATTTTCGACTTGTTAGCTTAATTAAAAATTGTTAATCTTGCTAGACTCCAAGCGTTTTTCAGCATTGCTACTTCTAATTCGACCAAAAGAGAAAATAATCTTTCATACAGCCAAAACATTACCTCAACTTTTCTCCTCATCACTCATTGCTGTCGTGTGAAAAGCATCCTCCAAGCATCAATGACTACTTTTAATGGCCAACTTAACCACTTATTGGTCCGATTTCGCTTGGTAGTTGGTTCTTGGAGTAAATGTAAATGTAAATCTGGAACCAATGAACTACACAAACGTGAAATCTACTCAGTACGTACAACTTGTGTTATTCCGAGGACATTTGCGTGGATTTGGCAGGTTGATCCTAGACTGTTCTCTTCAAAAATGACCATGGATCAGTCATACTCCGCATCGTCCTACTAACACCAACTAACAACTACTCACCACTTAATAGTAAGGTTGATTTCGATCGGTAGTTGGGGATAAGGCTTTGGTTGAAATTTTATATCATTAAGATTATTGGAGCTACACTGACTGAGCTGGTTTCCGAGCGGTAACAGCCTTGAGGTTGTAAATTGATCCTAGTCAGTCTTCAAAGGAATAAACTTTGCGCTGTCTGAAAATTCATGAATAATATTCCCGAATAATGAATCCTTTCCAAGAGAAAGTAAGACCGCTTAGTGAATATTCCGTACGTGGGAGCAGTAATTCGTATATGGGAACATGAATATAAAATATATACCCCGCCCTTATCACAGACTTCCCTTGAGTGATATAGTGCATTATTAAATTTATATGCCAAGATCGGCATTTCCAAACTGTACCATTTCGAATGATAACTTTCAACAAAATTACCATTGGCCGTACTAAATTTCATCGTTAAGAAGCCAGAACATCACGAGTTATAGCATTTGAGGTCATGTGTTTCCAAACAAACACTTGAAATAAATTAATGTTATTGTCATGGAGTCCATCGTATTGGAAATGATTGCTTGGCTTTCTGCACATAAATCAAGGTTTGATTCATAACAGTCTACGAGGAAATACAACAATCATTTTATACCTTCTAGACTTTTGATCTGCTGAGGGACTTGGTAATGATTTTAACTATTGAAACTTGATGGAAAAATTTAATGGGGAGCTTTGAGGGGAGCCCTTTTGTAACCACTATCCATAACTCTGGATTATTCCTAAGTACCTACGTGGATTTTTTTTTTTTTTTACTTTCCTCCTTTGATAGGTACTCCTTTTGATTTTTCTCCTTCCCTCTTTTACTTTCCTCTTTTATGATATCTTCTTGACTCTATCGTGGTAGGGGAGACTGTCTTTCTATTAGCATGAGAAGAATTCCAGTCGTAAAGGTTTATTGCGCCCAAGTCGCATCTCGACTCGACCTCTGAAACGACGACTTCACCCTCATTTCTCTCGTTTACTTTTACGTGCGGCCATCCAGACCCCCCCCCCTCTCCACCACCTTTCGTCTCTGTACGACTTATCCCTCTCTCTGCATTATTTCCCTTATAACCACCCTGAAACCTTCCTCTTCAGTGCCGTTCTGGGGGGGTGGAAATCATGCAAAGTTGGGGCTCCCTTTCCATGCTTCACGTAGTTTATGATCCTTGTCTAGCCTTGACCCCGGCCGACGCCAGGCCATAAAATTTCCCCTCCTCTTATTTACGACTTATAACC
>JAEMON010000015.1:21131370-21149687 GCA_030264115.1 Lygus lineolaris | reverse complement strand
ACTCTGACAATCACATCCTCAAACAATGCCTTGAAGGTCCTGCTTGTCCATGCAAACCGTAGCCCCGTCCTCACCTCGATACGACTTTGCCCCGCCTTAATCGCGAGTGCCGCAACACCGCGAGTCCTCCAGATTTAAAAGATGTTATTATGTGCATAATGAAAGACTTCGTGATGAGATGGCTTTAAGGGGGGAGACCTTGTCGCCAAAGACACTTTGAATAGTAATGTTCCACCTCGTAGAGGAGTTGTGCAAGGCAAATTCAACTTTCTCCCAGGACCCTCTTGTTTAATTCAGCCGGTGCGTGCGGTCTGTTCCAAGAGCATGAACTGTTTCTGAGCACCATCTGCTCTTTCGCCGCGAAAGCTCTCATTCACGACCCCTTCTATTTGATACGCGAAAGCAGCTGAAGTTTTTTCCAGGAACTTTATGAACAAGCTTGCTCGTTAGTTTCTTTGAGGGAAAAGAAACCGTGAGCCAAATGGATGTACCACGTAGCTTCCTCTATCCGAGTTATAGTGTGCATCATTAAAATGGAAGCATGAAAATACTATGAGCCTCTCCCAAACGACCTTTCGAATTTAAGCGAGATCGGGTCTGGGCCATCGTCAAAAATGAATATTTGTGTGGAATTCCACGTTGCATGCATACTAGCATGTACGCAAGTGACTTATTTGAAAGAGAATCTCATCAAGGACCAGTCTCTGCTACTCTCAAAATTTGAGCAAAAAAATAATCTATTAGATCGTGAAAAGTAGGTTTTTGTAGGAATTCCGAGTCTAGAGCGTGCACAGCGGTTGAAATTGGTCTGACAACGATAGGGATAGAATTCTTAGGGACCCTCTAGTGGCTAAACCATAAAAAAAACCCTGAAAATGTCATTTGAGTATATTATCTCCGTGATCAACATGCATGAAATATTGACACGAACTGATATGGATTAACCGAAACATTTCGACAATTCTTCCCTGGGATATTTCATTTTCCCTCACAATTTCAGCTTGTTAAATGGCTCGCTGTTGTTTGAACCAGACCTCAATGCAGTTAGTTGTAAATTACAATTTATGATTGATAAATTAATGTTCTCGTTTTGGGTTGCAGGTGAAATGCAGATTCCTTTGTGAAAACGTTCGTCATTCCTGTGAAGCAGTCCTATATAAAATGGTGAGTAGGTCGTGTTAGATCATATTAACTATTGTATTAAGTTTTTTATGCGTACAACCCTGACATATTTTATATGTTTATGGAGGAGGCATCTTTGTAATGAGTGCTATTTACTGCAATAATGTTCTACGTTCTACCAAAAAAGGGAACAATGTCGATATAAATAATCTATTTATAAAGTATTATTGAATATTAAATTGTTAAAATAGTGAGTGACATGACTGATTTCCATTTCGCATTAGGGTCAACGAGTGAAATGCTAGAAACAGGACTCCTCCACAAGTCTACCGGGTGCATGGAAGGGAGACACGAGGTTATCTTGAGCAACGTTAGCGTCAGCAGTGGCCCTGATTATATTATCCGGATGAAACTACTCTTGCCGCCTGATCACCCGGGATTGTGTTAGGGGGAGGTCGTAATTAAATTGAAATTAGGGAGAAACCGACGGGTGGTTGGCGAGGGGGCACCTTGTTACCCTTCGCTTCCCCTTCTTCCTCTTGTCTGCCCACTTAATCTTAACTCTGGAGTAAACAGGGTGACTGCCAATCGATATGTGCTCTCCGCCTAGGAACAGGCGCCTGCCCAATCTCAGGTGGAGACGACATATCAGGTGACCTTACTTGCATAGCAGCAATATGCTACAATTGCTTCTTGCATTGTACTCTACACATCTTATAGAGTGAGGTTCATCGCCAAGCTACCTTTCTTCGCTTCCGTCGAGGTGATAACAAAAACGTCTGTTTTTCATATAGATGCAACGATGAAAAGTACCTTTACTATATAAACACTAACACTCCAATTTCAATGTAGATGTTTGTTATACATAGATGTGACATCGAGGTAATAACGAAATACCTATCAGCTGTGAATAGCGAAATAGCGGAGGTAGTGGAAGTGGACGTATGCATCATGTATCAATGGTATCAACAAGAATCTACTCACCGGGTACATTCAGAGCTCGAACCATATTCTTTCAGACGGGATTTGCTGATATCATCGCTCCTGAGTTCTCAAGGTGATTGTCAATCGATGAGTGCTTTCTTCCAGTCAAATCTCAGGTGGAGACAACACGGACACATCAGGTGGTGACCTCACAGACAAAACATGAATATGTTGGTTCGACCATTCCTTGTCTATTCAATAAAATTTAACTGCGAAGAGGGTCAGTGGACCAAGTCCTGAAGGATGGAAGTTTGTAAATATGTTGAAACCAACTGGCAGAAACGGAGTTAGTCGGATGAGAACTTATATGGTACAATGAGGCTCAAGAAAGAAGCTCCCGTCAGAAGTTGTATCCGACTGAAAGGATTTGCCAGTATTAAGCTTTCAACGCGATGTTTGCTAATATCCGGCGATAGCTACGTTTTGTCTTATTGCGCTAGAACTAGAGGCTTTTCAAGTTCATCTTTCTGACTAATGATTGGCAATTGCTAGAAACACGAACGCAAACCCATCTCGATCAATAACTTACTATTACCTACTGGCTGTCCATCTGATTGATGTGCCCTCATGGATGTTGCTGATACCTCGGCTCATCGTCGTCAGAAGTGTCACAAAGCAAAAACGTGGTTTAAGAGTTACAACCCTCCCCCCCTTGTATTACAGGAGTTAACCATCTCACCGGATGATCATGAACACTTCACCAAGGATATTGGCCGCTTAGTATTATGATATAGAGCAACTTCGTCAATAATTGATAGATAAAATACCTATGTCTCTTGTTTTTATAGGTTTTTCCAAGCCAAATTCGGAATTTGCCAAACCAAATTCAGATTATTCCAAATCTATTTCAGGATTTTCCATTTCATATTCGTATTTTTTTTTTTTTTACATTTCGAAGCGTGAATATTGGAAAATCCTAAATTTGGTTTTATAAAATTTTGAACTTTTATTTAGGAAATTGTATTTATTTTTTGAATTTGGAACTGAAATTCCTGAATTTGGTTTGGGAAATTCTGAATTTGATTTGAAAAGTGCTGAAATGGGAAATTCTGTTGGGAAATTCTTAATTTGTCTGGAAAGTCTATATAAATCGATGCAAAGAAACCTAATTTTCCAGAACCTCGAAACCGCGTTCGTATTAATTTCACCTTCACTCAAATTCGCAAATGCCCTGCAATTCTCACAAATAACTCGAGCGGAAAGTTTGGCTGTTTATATCCAAACCCTCACTTCCACCAACTCCTTATCCTCGTTCTCACCAAAACTCTCTCGCGCTCCTACCTAATCCTGGATATCAGCTGCGAGTTTAGCTTCCAAAGTCATTTCCATATTCATGGTGATCCCTCCAGCGTGAGTAGTTTTCGTTGGAGCTGTGATAAAAAGAGAGAAAGAAAAAAACCCAAGGAGGGAGATAATGTACTTTGCGAAAGAATCAATTTGAGACCTTATTTCCCTCTACTGCTACACTGCTTCTCTTGTTTTTTCATCAGGCTTCAGAAGATGCTACCTCTTTGTGCTTGCTCAGTACGTATTCTTTCTGAGCCTGAGTTCTCTAACAGAATGCCAGAGGGCTTACCTCTCCATTTTGTCTTACGATTCTATTTCATTTCGTCTCGCAATTCTTTTTCGTTACGTTTTTTTTCGGATTGTGACGAGTACCGGCCTCATCTCTTATCTATTGATTACCCAATATCAACTGGGATGAGAGTCACTACACCTTGGTTGGTGATTAATTGGAATGAAGGTAACTGCCTTAGTAATCCCCACTAAGTCGTCCATCGATATTCATACTCGTACATTTTCAAAGGTAGTGTTCTTCTAATACGATTTTATAAATGTTCACACATAACGAATAAAAAGCTCCCATAAGTTATCATAAGCACGAAATTCAAACCAGAGGGAGTGACTTGAGAGCACATTAATTTATTTAAAACTTCAAAATCTAATTGTGAAGGATGACGCATTGTTGCCACTCCCCATCACCGCAAAACTAAGGTTATGAAGTTGAAGAACACGGGCAGGTATGGAAAAGACGCTCCAAACTTGTAGTGTCAAAAAGAAGAAGACCTAAAACAATGAGCAACAAACTAAAAATTGAAACAAAACAATGAAACAATGAACATTAAAATAAACACTTTCTATATGTACTAAAAGCTTTAACATTTAAAACACAGAATCTTGAATGTCTCCAAATAATTTAGTAGAGTTCCACCCACTCTTTCCGCATCTTGTGTTCCATTTACTACATTTCACAGAAGTGAAGAATACTAGGATATTTGTAGGCTTAATAATTCATTTTTGCTCAGTCCATAGGACTTTTCTACCACGACCAGGAGATAGGTTCAATGGAATTCATCTACTCTCTGGGCTACCTCAGGAAATTCTCAACTCATAGACTAAGCTAAGGAAGGTCCCGAACAACCTTTACGTCTCCTTAGGTACGCTTATGAATACTGCCCCCAAGGAGACGTACGGATTGGTTGGGATCTTCATCAGCTTAATCATCAGGGTTAAAAGAGTTATTTTGACTTTCCGAAACAAGTAAATTCCAGAATAAAAATGAAAGTTAACTCTCCATTTCCGATCAATATTTTTATCGAATCAACTAGGTATAAGAGTTACTTGATGATTTTTATTTTTTGAGACGGGGAATACCTAAGTGTTATGTTTTTCAAATTGAAAAAAATAAGAGTTATTCTTTGATTTTGATTTAAAAAAAAAAATATTTCTTGATTTTAATTTTTCTGAATCAAGAAATAAAATCATTACGATTTCAGAGGTTTACGGTAATTGTGATGGCAGCATATATGTGTGCGTGAGACCATCTACAGCAGTAAAATACATAAAAGTTCCAGTCACTCAGCTTGTGTAAACGAGCGAATTTTCGAATATTCATTGTCATTGTAACCTTTTCTAGGCATTTTTGAACTTCTTTATATTTGGTGGGCAATTCTTATAGTGAATTTGGCGCTGATTCCGAATATAAATATATTTCTTTACTTTACATGGCAATTTTGAACGAAAACCGTAAAGAAACGTATTTGTTAATGGTTTGTTGAGAAAAACAGTGTGTTAGGCCAGGAACATTGTATTCAGAATCAGCGATAAATTTTATTTAAAGATAGAGGATTCAAATTCTTTCAAGAGAAATGGCCATTCTGGCCCTCTGTGCGTCGTCAGCAGATGTCACGGGCTGCTGATTGAACAGAGAGATCATTCTGCCAACATATACATGTTCCCGAATACGGCAAAAATCAAGTTTGACTTTTATTCCCTGATTCATAAAAATAAAACTCAAAGTTTGACTTTCATTTACCGATTCGAAAACATAAAAATCATAGACTTATTTTCCAATCTAAATCTAAATCTTCTTCTTCTTGATCTAAATCAAGAAAACTTATTTTTCGTTTCGAAAAATAAAAATTACCAAATAACTCTTATTCTTGATCTTTAAAATAAAAGTAAAAAAAAACTCTTATTTATGAGTTTTATAATATTGTTTTCAGTTGAAGTACCCAGAATTGAACTTTGGTCAAATTAGGGTGGGAGATGGATCAGAAACATAGTTTTGAGCAAATTTCAATGATTTTCCATAAAATCTGATTATGACTTTTCCGAGCTGTAAGATGAAAATAAGAGTTAATTTCAAACCCCTGGCTTAGAGTGTCTCCATCTGAGGGCCTCGTAAGGGGGCCTCGAGAGCTCCCAGCTAAATCTATAACATTTCCTCGTGTTTTCCCATGCGCTTAGGACCGTTTGTAAATACTGATCAAAAAATGGAGTTTGGCACTACTCTGAGAAACTCCTGATGTTGAATTGGTACGATTAAAGCAGCATTTCTTCCTGAAGTTGAATCAAACGAAGGGCGGGATAAAATGAATTAATCTCGGTCGAAACTCTGATGGAAACTGATGGAAAATCACAATTCCCCATTGTCGCAGTTCCCATTAAAATCACCGCTCTCCCTGGAGCTCTTCTTATTATTAATTATTGTAGATGGCGCCCTCCTCGGGGGGGTTGAATGGTGGATGTCGGTACAAGGGAAGGCAAAGCAGTTGTGCTCCGATATCGTTTTTGCACTGAGAAGGGAGGTTGGGGGAGGTCATAGATGTCGGAGAGGAGGGTAGTAGAATCCCGGCCGATCTCAAGCCGAATGGGTAGTAGCTAGCGGTAGGAGGTGTAGGCGCCCCCAGTCAGCTTTGAGTGAGTGCCCAAGCCGCTTGGTGCCGCCCGCTCCTGGTTTTGTCGCTTGCAGTTTTTTTGAACAGTCCAAAAGAAAAAAAAAATTTTTTTTGGCTCGTCTTAAACATTAACAAAAATACCCGAAAAATCGTTTTTTCACGGCAGTACATCACCGAAATAATCGTTCCGATCGATCGTCGTGGTTTTTTTTGACGTTCCTCATCGCGGTTGCCGCATGATACATTTCCGCGTGTGCAGTTTAGTCATGGGATCTCTGAGTCCGCCCTTTTAGGTGAAGTGATTTTCCGACCGAATTCGGGCTGCAGCGTCCCGTCGAGACACTCAATTGAACATCGTAATCGCCTATTCCACCTACAGGTGAGAATTGCATGGAATTGCTGCCCGAAATCGAAATTTGGTCCAATAATCGTTTCATTTATGCTATGAATTCGTGAGCAATTTTTTTGAACAAATCAAAACCTAAAGGTTTTTTGCATATTTCAATTTATTGAAAGATTTGATGGGTTGTATATATGGGTTTATTTTTAAGATTATGGGTGATTTTTATATACCAATTTCTGATGATTCCAGTATCATCCAATCATAGTGATTTTCCCCAGGGAATCAAAATGCATTTTGTACAAAAACCCTTTTAAATTTTAAATTTGACCCCCAAAAATGCACCCAAATAGGGCCTCTTTTTTTCATATTATATTTTCATTTGTTGCTCGAATTTGAGTGTTTTTGTGTTGTTTTTGATCGTATTCATAAATTGACTGGACTCATGTGTAGCATTGAATTTAATTTTCTTTGGAAATTAAGTGTAAGAGCTCTAACGCTGAAATGCATAGATAACCACAAATTCTTCCTTTCATGGAACAAGATTTTTTAAATTTAATAATTCTTCCTTTCATGGAACAAGATTTTTTAAATTTAATAATAATCATAGGTATATTTATGCCGATTGAGGGGACAATACGCGGAATGGAAACGTCATATCGCTCTTCTTCACCGGGTCGAAAATATCTTTAATGCCTACCTAAAATACATACTTTTCTCCAATCCTTCAATTTGGAATATCGAATATGTTTCTTTACTTGTCACTATCTTAAGTGCCAAAACCCTGTGAACAACGTAGGCGGTTTCTCTGTACCGCCCCTCCTCCATTCCCCTCCAAATGTGGCCAACTCATGGACGGTTTTTTAAGATCAAATTCTCTCAGAAATTTCATAACCAAAGGACCTTGCGACTTGCACAGATCTCTACAGGTACTATTTAATAATAATAATAAATTAAACCTATAGTCGAATTCCCAACTTATCCTTTTCATTGCTTGGAATGAAAGCTGCGAATGCAATTAAGTACGTAGATGTTACGGTTTTGAGTCTATCAGGTCCAAAAATCATAACAGTCAACAACTTTCAGACTATTTTCTATTTCATTAATAGCTATAATAATAATAGCAAGCGCTCCGTTCAAGATTTTCGAGTGCGTTTAACCGACATTGGAGTAAGCCCAAAAAACTTAATTCAAAATAGCTCGAATACGAAAATTTGCCATTGTTAAAATTTGATAATATTGCTGTACCCTGTCACATACTTTGAACTAGATTTATTCTCTTGGTATTGATGTAACATTACAAATCAGGTCCACATCATGTGGAATACAAATATTTCATAATGTGTAAATTTTCGTGTGACATCTTGTAACTACATGTTGTCAAGACTAGATTGTTTATTCCGTTCCTTATTGGGCTTTTGTGCATTTGGAGATATCGACATGCTTTTAAAATCTGCTCGATTCCAGGTTATAACGAATTTGGAAGTTGGGTCTTCGGCCCAGTTACGGAGCCTGCTTGTTGCTTCGCTTTCAGCTGTGCTCACTCAGGAGTCCACTAATTAGCTCGTTATTCTTCCTTATCACTAGGAACAACTTTTTTCTCATACTTCTTTTTTTTACACTTCTTCGTATTATTATTCGAACTGGACTTTCTCGGCCTGGAGACTTGTTAAAAACAGATTAACTGGGTCAGTCCGCGATAGGCCGCACCTAAGGATACGATATGACCTAGACCGGCTCGAGGGGTCCCTGATTGCCGCAGCTTTTACCCGCAAAGCCCAGGCACCTCTTGGAAACCACTCCTATCTTTTTCGTTACAACGTTTTTTGTTCGATCTATTCCGCCCATTTGAATTCTGTTTGTAAAAAAAATTATATTTGTAACGCTGATTTATTGTGTCCGTCGGGATCCACTTTTAATAGAATAATGAATAAACGAACATTTTGATTAATTGAGCTGTGACGTTTCAGACACTCCTGTGTCCATTTTCAAAGGTAACCGATTAACAATAACCACCACCAATCATTTATAAAATCGAATCAAAATGTATGAATCCCCTTCCTAGTAACATTCGTTGGGTACATTCTCTGTACAACGAACAAACCTTCTGGAAGGCCCTGTTCAAAAAAACTGTACAAATTATTACACAACTGTTTACTATATTCCATTACAACCCTCCGTGGATCACTGTTCTTCAGTTGTTCAAAAATTACTAGTGCCTGGCCGATCCATGAGCCCAATTTTTGACTCAGCTCAGGAGCTCAATTTTTGACTAGGCTAATGTAGGTATCATCAACTCATTAATCTTCAAATGAGTAATCTGTGAGCTCAAAAGCCCAGCTGATTGTTTCATACAGCTATAGTAGTGGAGTACCTAAGTAGTTGTTCTCATTCTAATCGGTAGAGTGCACAGGTACCCCCCGGGGAACGATGCAGTAGGTAGTGGCGTATCGTTCAGTGTACGTACGTCAGTCATCATTTATTTGCGATTCACTATGGTTTTTTAGTGTTTTCTATTTAACACAACATAGGAACTCTTACTGTAACCTCATCACTACTTGGGAATAATAAATTCAGAAAAACTATAACCCTTCCTTTCCCTAACCATTTTAGCTTTGAAAAGCTTCTCAAATTTTTCTCCGGTAATAATCAATCAATTTCAAATACAAAATTTTAAGTTTAGTTTAAAATTCAAAATTTGGATGGGTAAAGTAGTTCATCGTCCTCCAGATTTGGAAAGAATCACGCGAACAAAGATAAAATTGGTGAATTATTAGCTGATAAAAGAACACCCCTCCTGTACCGACTTAAGCCCTCCTGGGGAGCGAAAGATCGTACAGTACTTTGTGTGGTCTCATTCGATTTACCTTATTTTTCACGATAACCTTTCCTTCCCCTAACCATTTTAGCTTTGAAAAGCTTTTCAAACTTTTCTCCGGTAATAATCAATCAGTTTCAAATACCAAATTTAAAATTTAGTTTAAAATTAAAAATTTGGATGAGTAGGTAAGTAGTTCATCGTCCTCGAGATTTAGGAAGAATCATGAGAACAGAAATAAAATTGGTAAATTATTGGCTGAGAAATGAACACCCCTCCTGTACCAACGTAAGCCCTCCAGGGGAGCGAAAGGGTGAACAGTGCTTTATGTTGGTCTCATTCGATTTACCCTATTATTATGCCTTAGAGATGGCTGGCAGTAACGCCAAGTTTCAATGCACAACCAGAACTAGACCCCAAATGGAACCTATTTAGCTACCTACTAAAATGGAGAGGGATTATTTGGTTTTTATTTGTTTTTCGGGTATTTATAGGGAGGTATCTCGGAGCTTAAAACAGAAAATTTAGAGGAGCGTTGAACAATTGTTTTTTCTTGCTTGATCCCAAAGGTTTACTTTTGAAAAGGATAAACCAAAAAAGTGAGTGTGGCACATAGCTTACTCGTATTCAGTAACTTGAACAAGAAGTTCACGATCGTATTGATGTTTGGATGATTTTACGTTTGCGTATGCGCAGGGGCTGCTATTGATCCGACTGGGATGAAATTCATCTGAAATGTATAGAGAACCACTTAGGGCCTAACTCATACACGCCCTGAAAACGATCTAAATGGGGTGCGTATGGAAATTTAAAATTTAGATGAAAAAAATGTTCTCTGTGAAAAAGTGAGAGCAAAGCTTCAGCTCCTTTCGTACTATTGTCAAAACGTCCACAATGGAGATTGTACCGCATGAAAAATGGCGAGATACTAAAAGCAACATACGAGATAACAACCAATATAGGTCGAACAGTAGTATTTCACTAGCAGTCTGAACTGCCCAGCTAATAAATCAATGAAAACACTATGGCGCATCACTAGAATGGTTACATGGAAGATTTAAAAAAAAATAAAAATAAGACAGTGATATAACAGTAAAAACCTACTAATGTACGATCTAACCTCGTACTAATCTGTTACAGTGGAATGTGACATCATGAGAGCAGGAATGCTCTCATAATACTGAGAACAATTTCAGTTAGTAATATAGGTACAATAATAATGTAAATTACAGAAAAACATTTTGCGCCCACCAACATGAATTACATTTTCATTTTGATCGGAAAGAACACTTGAAGAGTGACTTGAGGAGTGCTGGTTTTTTCTGATGATACATTGATAAGACAGTTTGCCTTCTGATTCATCTGTATTTCCTCTAGTTCAAGATAAATCATTATCTTAGTCCACAACCAGATATACTGTACGCTTTATTGAACAACCAGGCACAATTTATTGCAGACTCATATTCATTACTATCACGTTTTGTAATTAATCATTATTGTTTTGGTTCTCAAGGAGTAAGAGAAAGAGAAGTTTTAGTCGATATTTCAAGATTTCATTTGAATAATTTTCCATCAAGTTGCTGGAAGTAGTGAGTTTCAATAAAACTTATGGCTTAGCGGTTTTTGAAGGGCAATTAATTGCGATTCCGTGTGAGTGCCATAGTAATGGTTTGAAGAGGATGTAACTTGGTATACAGGGTGTCTCAGGTTTGAGTAGGAAAAATTTCGGGATCGATTCTACAACTTATTTCCAACAAAAAGTGTCTCCTAGAGTTTTCTGTTAACCCCGGGATTTTCGTGATTTTTTTCAATTTCAAGATTTTTTCCGACTTTAAGCCACTAAAATGGCTACAACTCCCTTAATTTATTATTAAAAATTGAAAATAAGGACACCGTTGGAAAGAATGTTAAATTTTCTATAAGATAAAGTAATTTTTAAATCACTGGAGCTGTCTTCATTGAGCTCTTGTAGAGCCTAAACTTCAATTTTTGTCTTATTTCACATTTCATCATGGATTTCATCAGTAGCTTTCTTGTAAAATACGACAAAAATTGAGGTATAGGCTCTACGAGAGCTCAATGAATACAGTTTCAGCGATTTAAAAATGAGTTCATCTTATAGGAAATTTAACGTTCTTTCCAACGGTGTCCTTATTTTCAATTTTTTATAATAAATTAAGGGAGTTATGCCCATTTTAATGGCTCAAAGTCGAAATCACGAAAAAATCTTAGAATTGAAAAAACTCACGAAAATAGGGGGTTAACTCACGAAAATAGGGTTAGCTTAAAATAGGAGTTACCTTCTTGTTGGAAATTAGTTGTAGAATCGATCCCCGAATTTTTTCTGCTCAAACCTAAGACACCCTGTATAGGTATTTAGGATATGTGTATGTGTTGGAAAACTTTGAAGTCAATTTTCTCGAACCGCAGGACTTCTTGAACGGGTTTTCTTCAATTCCAGTATCTAACTACTTTTCAACAGGTGTCATCTAAACTTGTACTATAAGTATAGATTAATGTAATCGTCCAGTAATGTTCTTAGAAACTACTAGCTTTCAGGGGTTTTAAAAGTTACAGATCCTCAATGCTGCCACATGAGTCTATATTCTCGTTTTTATAGATGCTAGTCTCTCCATTGTTCATTTCACCCTCTCATCTCCCTTTCCACTTCTATGGACTCGAATCTCCTGCCACAATAATAACAAAAGCGCGCAACTCTATCGTTGCTTTTGGTTGCATTCGACATGAAGAGCTAAAATATTGATTCCCCCGAACCGCGCCCACACAATAACCTCAGCTGTGTCCTATACACAATGGCTCTACACTACATCCCCTCTCTGACCCTTCAACTGGATTAAATGAGATTTGTTCCCTTCTGTTTCGGAGAGCGATTCAATTTCGATATTGCGGAGTATATTCTTTCCGCGTTCAACCGCACCATTATGCTATGAATATTTTGAGAAAAGTCGCTATTTATTGCTCAATCAGTTTGAAAAATTAAATTGATAGAGTAGGTATGATTAGTTGCCCTAATTTCCAGACATCTAGCAGAAAGAAAACACGTCAATAAAAAACGTCTGCGAAGTGGGTGTCACAAATAGCTTCCTCGTAATCAAGAAATTAATCGATATTTGTGGAACTTTGGTGCATGCCACATGAAAATGTTCACTCAAACTTTGCGATTCACGTAAGCTAGCTATACAAATGTGGTATCTTCTGTCTCTTTTGGTTTAGGCAAATTCCTTGTCTCCGGCAAAGCTCCAAAACCATTCATCCGATTTTGATGAAAAAATGTTAGGAATTATGTGCGGGTGATTCCCAGACGGACCCCTATGAATTCAATGACGTTCGAATCATTATACAGGAACAACTGCGCTAGCGAAAATACGTTATCATAATGGACAAAAATACTTATTGATACTTATCAGTTCACAAAGATATCAACTCGATCGTGAAGTTTTCTGTTTACTGAAAAGATACATCAGGGAGATACATCAATGTTCTTAATACTGAAGGGGTTCATTTTTGTACAAGGTGCCTACGACACAGAATTGAGCTCACATATCAGCTGTCAAAATTTAACTACTAGGTCAACTGAATCGAAAATTAAGCTCTCTTATCAGCTGAGTCGAACCAGAAGGTATTTAGACATGACACTATACCTACTTTTGTGGAACGGGGGTAACAATGTATTTTTTATTCTATTATTATTGAAGATTTGGATCTCTGAGTCAGGACTACGACCACATCACAAGATGTAGGCATTTAAAACGAAGATGTACGCGTTCACATCATCATGTGTGTGTACCTTTGGTGTACCAATGAAAGAGCCAGTCGAGGTTCCTCTCTCAGCATTTTCATATTCACGTGAGGACACCAGCTGGAAATCCGCTGAGGCAGACCTGTGGGGAGCCCTCCGGATCATCGACTACAAAGGGAAGGCTAAAATATCCGGGGGATCGCTGAAGCCACCGTGAGGATTTTCCTCAATGAAAGGGAAGTGGCCTAGAAAGGAGGATGACGTCACGGCCAGCCCAGAGCTGAAGGGCAGAAGCGAGCTTAATCAATACGGGGGGGAGGGCAAGCTCGGCTCGCCTTTCCCAAATCTAAATAGGAAAATCCTTCGAGACTAACACAAGTTAATCGTCCAGGTGTTGAAGAATTTTCCAAGAAAATGAAGCTATTGCAATGTGTCCAACTATTTTGTTTCTAAGTCTCCCATGGAAACGGAGGCTTGTTCTGCCACCCACGTTGTGACAAACAAAACCCTTTCTCTATTAAAGTCACCGTCATCAAACTAATTTACATATTTATCTCCTCCATTTCGACCGATCGCCTTCATTCCTCGTTTTTTCATCGAAACACTTGTTACATGCTTTTGCATTATGCAACACCACGATCGGAAATATAGCTTTCTACTTCACAGCTAGATGGCGTGCCTCCAAGTCACCTTTTGCACCATTTAATCTATTCTGCCTTTTCGTTTGTCGGAATTTACGGCAAAACGATCGCTATCTTTTTCGCTAAGGTCGTGGCGCCTTTTTAATACCTCGGTCGTTTTAGGCATTTCATTATTCATGTATCCACTTCAACAACGTTGAGTCTGTGGAAACATGATGTTTCTCTAAGTTGGTAGTAAACTTTCCTTGTAGATTAGTGATGAGCCAAGGAACTGACTTGACTTGGTTTTGTTCGGCCAAAAAGGGTTACCTCATCATTATGGTAAACAGTGGTTCCAATCAGGGTCGACGAAATAGATCCAAACTCTAGAACAATTTAGTATTCTGCGTTCGTTTCAGCGAAATTCGTCGCCCTGAAGAGAGCGAACTAAGTTTTGCTGACACGTATCCATCGATTTCTCTTGAATCCTGGTTGTGCCTGGATGAATGTCACCAGTCTCAGACACAAAGGAAAAGCCGATTAACCACGAAACTCTGATTTAATTTAATTGTTTGCTAAAAATATTAAGTATTTCAGTTAAGTGCTTCTGTTCCATACCGTTAGCCTCACAAAACGCTATAGCATGAACAGCATAGAAACATATAGATTCACGAGGTATGTTTCCAAAATAATACCAGAACTTTAGCTAGAACCGCGTTCAATAGTTCTGCGATGAAAGAATATAAAAGGCGTTTGGTCTATTCCATGAGTTATATTATTAGAAATGATAAACCCAAAAGAAGATAGATGCCACAAAGATGGTACAAGCCCTATGATGAGGAACTATTAACAGCTCGGGCCCATAGCCAAAAAATGTTTTTCAGGAACACGTGTTAAACTATTCACCTACACCGCGGTTCTTCGGAATAATAATTATCTATTTCAACTCTAACCTATTTATTGTTGGGGAAGCATGATGCTCCTATCAGTTTTTGAAGCGTGCTTCAAGTTCCGATAATGTATAACATTCAAGAAAAAATAATAATTTTATCGGAAAAAATTATCCTTTGGTTTGAACCTGATAGGTATACCTAATAGACAATATGAACGGGCTTGTTACATGCAATGAACAATTACTCTAATACAGGCACCTCTAAAACACGGAAGTTCTTCAAACAGGCTGGATTACAACCATTCATTGAATATCCTGCAAGAAAATTGGTGATAATGAACTTTGCAGCTAGAAGCTGCTCAAATTCCGACTCAGATTGAGTACCTCCATTGCTTAAAAATTCAATTGTTCCTATATTGGCTCTATTGCACAGTGTAGTTTGTTGCATTGCATAGTGTCCCAATTTAATACGGAACATCCTCAATTTAGGTATGCCATCGGCTGTCTGTAACTGTTCTGAGTTCTTTTTATTAGAATTATAAATTATTTTCATAATGAGGGTCACTGTGAAATTGTCAGGATTCACAACCATTAGGTACCTATGTACAAAACACGTTTCAGCACGCCTCATATCTATGTCCATAAACGACATCATTCCAAAGGCTGAACCATTTTGTTTTGTAATAAAATTGGTCCTTGGGCTTGCAAGGTTATTTGTTATTTTGAAATTTGATGTATCTTAGTGAGGGCTTTTAGACATATTATATCAAAGAAGAAATAGAGACATGAGATGAATCCGAATTCATAACAAATTTATGTTCTCCATGTATGTCTAAAACACCTATTTGACGTGATTGTCCCTCTCAAAAAAGCAAAAAATAACTTATTATATTAGATTTCAAATCAAAGAAAATTAATTGTTGAATGTTCTTTTCTATATTGCGGCGAGACTATAACCCTTGGTAAAGCAAAGATGAATGTGGGAGGTCACAGCTATTGCGAAAAAGAAAACGAGAAATTGGGACCCTATGGGAAACGCTAAGACGGGGGCGGGGATGCGATGTTGCGAGGACAGCATTCAATTTGTCTTAAGAGAGATGGTATAAGAGAAAAACCAGTAAGGGCGAATGGGAACAAAACAAGGGGGCGAAGGCAGAAGGAGCACAGAAAGTAATCAATAGAGCAGTCCCCTCGTATTGAAGTGCTGGCAGGGTTTTCCAGGGGGCTTTCAGAAAGGCCGTGAATGACACGCGAACTATACTGGCCGTTTTCTAAAGGTAATGTCTGTAATCCGAATGTTGGAACAGGTATCGGTCGAATCGAGGGTTTTCATTCTTGAAAGCGAGGATTTACTCCGAGGGAATATTTGCTATTTCGGTTTAGGGATTTGCCACACAATGCAACCAGATCCTCTCCAGTGGACAGCATTCTGAATTAGGGTATAATGTGAAAGGGAAATCGGTCATCAAGACAAGCACTGACTCTTGGTATGGTCCAAGAGTTCAGAAAGAAAAAATAGTTTATTCAAGGAAATTATGAATTTGAGCTGGAATTACTGAGCAATATCTCCCGGACATCATGTATATACAATGGTTTTTAAGCGTTAATTCTAGCAATAGGGTTGTAACCGAATATTTTAAGGACTCTTTGCACTTGAACCTGAATTCCTATTCTACTGCCATCTGCAGAATTTTAACCTTTGGAACGGAAGAAGTAAGTCTGTAAGTAACTATGTAAGTTCCCATTCATAAAACACTGGAGTGTCACTATTCGCTAGTGCATAACATACAAGAAAGTGTTTAAATTCCGTATCCATTCAGAATTTTTCCAAACAGATTTCGACAGAGAAATTTTGAACTCTTTTTACCAACTTTTCTGGGCCTATTGGGATACCTTAGATTTGTTCAAAAAGTCGTTGAAGTGCACAAAAATCGGTTGTGGTGCGCGCTTGCGCCTTTCTTCAGACATTATTCGTTGGGTAGTCCGTGGGTATGCCGACAACCAATAATTTAATTCAATCACGCACGATTTGTGACAGGTGTTTCGTACCATCAAACTGGTATATCTAGTCGTTCTTCTTCGACCGGATTGTGTGAGGACGCTATACGTTGATATTTTACTAAAGTCACTGGCCGATCCGGTTCGTTATCATCCGGGCCAGACGACCCTCTTGCGTGTCATTCCGAATGAAAAATGGGGATACCGGGTTCTGCAGCGTGCTTTAGATGTGAAAACGAGGGTAACCTTGGTGGAAATAAGTAGCGAGAATAAATTGTAACCTCTAATGACAGTATTTTTGTGTATTTTTATACCAGTGGTCCACAACCTTTCCTGAGTCGACACTTTTTTTTTTTTGAGTTCCCAGTCGAAAGAAAGATTAACATTTGAGTGGACTCTCATCAGATGAACTCGTCAAACGAGCTGGAAGTATAATCCAAGACGTTAACAGCTTTTTGACGGACTGAGGAAAATTGGCTGACCATTCAATTTTTAAGGTATCGTACATACCTATATGACAAACACTGACTACGGAATTCATCAAGTTCCTGTGAGACTCCGAAATCAAAATCTGAACGTAAAGATGAGCCTAGAATTTCCATTACTGAAGATCAAATTTCAAGACGTACTTGCGGAAGAAGAAGGAGGACACCGTGGAGGTGGTGGTAGCAGTTTGAACCCTCGTTCAATTTATACATCAGATTAGTGGCCTCAGTAGTTGCCAGCTGAAGGTCCCTTGACAGCTCAATTATGGAATATAATCCAACTATATGGACCCACCACTTAGAGACTCAACAGGTGGCGGGTAGTTTTCATGTCGTTGTTTAACTAACACCCTTATTCCTATCATTGTGCAACAAGAGTGGCTTCCATTTGGAAAATCTTGACACTAGATAGGTCAGGGAATTCGAGAATCGAGCTCGCAAATCAGCAGCTCCTACATCAGCTGCGTTAAAAATGAGCTCTCGGATCGGCTTGGTAGGAAATTGAGCTTATGGATTATGTGAATCGGGAATTGAGCTCCTTGATTGGCCGAGCGGTTATTTAATATATTTAATTTGTTTTAATTGCTGGAAAAATGTTTTACAGGTGAGGGAGTTGTCAGGGAAATCTTAATGTTAAAATTTTGGATTCTGGGCTACCCTGAACGTAGAACACCTACTTTATATTAGTAAAATGACCCTCTTACCCACAAATCTGAGAAAATTCTTACCCCAACTACCCACAATATAATGGCGTCACGTTTTGATAACGAGGATGTCCCATAAATCTTTGGACTGATTTACGTGAGTGCACTTTCTTCACGGTCTCCTGTTAGGCTCTTCTTGCGTAACTTTGGCGCGAGTCTCTGATTTGCATACCGGCCCATATATTAGACGGGCACTGCGAACTCAGAATTCATGAGGGGGTCGGTCGGCCTCTCATTCACCTTGACCTGATGTGTTTCGGAGATCCCACCTTTTATACGATTGATTTGATCGAGGGTATCTTTTCAACATCGGGCTCTTCAAAATTGATGATTGAGGTCTGAAAAAGAGAGTAAAAGTCAAGACTGAGAACTGAGTAGCTACCTAATAAATATAATCTATGAAACATACTCTA
>JAEMON010000015.1:21094419-21104827 GCA_030264115.1 Lygus lineolaris | reverse complement strand
GTCGAATTTCGTGGTACTTTGTTTTCGCGAGACATTTCAGAATCAACGTTTAAAATTCCCCCCAGACCACCAGGTCAGGGGAAAATGTGGAGAAGAAAGGGTAGGTAGTCGACACAAAAATGCCGTAACTGAGTACTCTTATCACGTTTTTTACATAACATTACGTAGGGATTTAACCTTATCATTATTCCTTTCAAAGCGAAACAGATCTTGTAAAGCTTCCCATAACTTCTGGGAACCTCATAAAATACCCTTCGCACTCAGCAAAAGTGTTGGGGAAAATCGTGACCCGCTAAGAGGAAAGTTAGGTTTTGTATTCGAAACAGGAATCAGAAAGCCCAAGGAGAGGAAATCTCGAAACAGATGAAGAGGGGAAAATGTTTTAAGCCGCTTCAGGCATTATAAAGGTGCGTAGGGGAGGTTGTGGTATGGGACTCCACTCTGCTGAGATAAGCAGCCTCTGATCACGAGGGGGGATAAACACCCTCAGCGCTCTCCTTTGTGTCCGCCCCATTATATCCTCTTTCTACTTAGCCGTGTTGTGAAATATTGAACCGCTGCCTCGAGGAATTTTCTACCTCTCGCAAAATCTCATTTATTGTGAAGGTCTCCCCTTGTGTAATCCCGTCCGATTCCTTTTAAATCCCTTCGACAGAAAAAAACATGACGCTTCAGTATGATTTCATAAGGCTATTTCCACGTTTTAATCGATTTCTGAATGATTCAATTTTCGTTTATTGTCAGTCTGGCTGTTTGTCCGCAAAACCTAGCCACACGCATATCCACAATTTGCCATAAATATCTTCCTCAATATGTATCCAATTTCGGATAGAAGAAAAATAAACTGAAGATGTGTGCGTTACCTACTACATAAGTAGATCTAAAATGATACATTATCATTTTTTCATCTCGGACGATTTCATTTCTCCATTTTCCATCAGTTTCCCCCCTCCAACCCCTGCAGGTTGGTGACTTTGGAAGAATTCAGTGGAGGAAAATTATTTTTTTGGAAATGTTGGTGTTCAATTTTCCAAACAGATCACGTGATATACAATACCCAAACATTGTCCGAAAATAACCGCAACACGAAACAATAAATTCCTTCAGAGTCGAGAAGAGTAAGTTGATACTTTAGGAGGTCTCAAGAACGTGTTTCGTCACATTGCATTATCCTTCTTCACTCAAGGGCCAGGTGATGGAGTGGGAGGAGGGTTGGGTGTACAAAAGGGTTTCCCTTCCCTGAAACTTCTCACTGCAGAAAGACGAAACACCCTTTAAAACTCGGGAGGCGGGCCTGAGTGGTTAGGAGGCCATGCGTGACTTCAGCATCAATCTTGCACGTTCCACTAACACCCCGCCCTTGAGAGACCCTTTCAATTATGCATTACGCCCAAAATCTATTCAAAAGCGCAGTTTGAGAAGGAGGGCGTTTTGACACGAAAACTCCATTTCATAATTTTGCATAATGTCATCAAACTTTCAAATCTTGATCAGTTTACACGAAGTTGGTCCATAAAGAATAACAAAGATGAGTTTAGCTAAGATAGGTAAGTATAGAAACACCTCGATACAATTATTATGTACCCACTTTCCTAAAAGAAGTACCTACCTACCAGCTACCATTTTTGTTGAGTCTTTCTTTGAGTCTCAGCCTTTGAAATTTTCTTCTCTTGTGTATAGAAATAGTTTTCCTGAACAAAAAGAAGAGATTAATGTATTCTTCCCTTGTCTGACTCTTGGCTGAGAGGAGTCACTCGATAAGAGATTGTTTGTGCATTGTGTTTATGTATAGGACGAGCAACCATAGGGTAGGAATGTTAGTTTGTTCCATGCAACCATCACTGACATCTCACTCAATCAGGGGCGGTTTTGTAATCTTTAAATCTCTACAAACTCTGTGGCACTAGACTTGCACGTTCCACTAACCCCAACCTTCGAGAGACCCTTTCAATCATACTCAAAACCCAATGAAAAGCGCAGTTTGAGAAGGGAAGGGAGCATTGTGACAGCAGGATACAACATTTTGCAAAAAGAACAAAAACTTGAACAGTCAAAATTTGCAGTAGTTTTGGAACGTCGTTGTGTACGTTGCAATTGGTTCACATGTACAGAACAACAAAGGCTGAATTCCTATGTGAAAATACCTTGATGAAATCTATCGATGGGGTACTTACCAGAAGGTATCCAGCGACATAAATGCGATTTTTTTGTAATCCGCACCGTTTTTGAGTTTTGGGACAAAAACTGAAAAAAGGGACCTTTCCACCCCCCTCTTTCAGTATGCTTACCTAATAACTACCCCCAACACATTCCCGAAGAGAAAAATCCCGCCCACCCCCCTTCAATGTTGCTTACAACCCCTTTTTTTAGTGTTCATTGACTGGACTAAAAAAAGCTACGCTTATTCGCTTCTCGCATCCTGATCAATGACCATAGAGCAGGAATGGTTATGAATGAAGAAGAGATGATGTGTTCCCGCGATACAGCAAAATAACTTCAACTACCACTGCATGGATATTTTACTAAAGTAAAATACCCTTGACCACTGGTTGGAGTTGTTCAAACTTGCTTGGTTAGAACAATGCTAGCTTCTAGATTTCTTCCATGTGAAATTTTGGCTATTCGTATCTCTACTCTGTGACTCTCGATAACTTGGGGTTATCAGGGAATTTTCAATTTCGTAGTTCGCAGTAAATTGTATCTCTACTCCGTGGCGGTCGATTACGTGTGCTAATTTTATATTAATGTCAGAATTGTGTATTGTGTATTGAGGGAACCATAGAATACTGGTACTAACTCTTTCAATACGTACAAATACCTTCTAAGCTTACATGCTTAGGTTCCAGACTTGGTTAAAATTATTATCTCGTTTTACCAATCTATTCTTTGAGGAAAAGGGGATCGCTTTTGTGTTAGTTATCAAAAATAAACTTAGTGACGCAAGGAATATGAACATAAATTTAAGTGTTTATTTTGTATATTCTTAGTTGTTACCCCTTACAGATCAATCTACGTACCTAACTACTTAATCCCCATTTTAATTAATATTGTTTTTTGTCTGTTTTTCATAGGAGTTCCTGCTGGCGATTGACGTAACGTCCTCAGGCACTCCCGAGGAAAAACTGAAATGGGCTTTCAGGATGTACGACGTCGACGGAAATGGCGTCATAGACATACAAGAAATGACCAAAATAGTTCAGGTAACTATGGTAACTTTCGGTTAGTATAATCTCTTATGAGTGTCGGAGTGGATCGTTGTTTGCTCACCCACCCCCGTCACGCCTCCATCGCAAGGAATTGAAAGAAACCATCACTTCCTTCACTACGAGAGCTCTTCTTGTTGATTCAGTCAAAAAACTGAAATCACCCCTTTGAATGTCGGACCTGCGAGGTTTTCGTTACCTACATTAATTTAAATTATCTGAAGTTCGTTAATAGTCAAAACCATTATAGAAAATCATGTAATCAATAGAAAAACAATGTTTCAATATTGTGGAATTTGAACAGCTTAATAGGTATACGTATACCTACTAAACTATACATATTGGCAGTTGGGCGAAAGAAAAACTAACCTCACGTCTTCTAAGGGGCCTATCTCAATTCTTTCCTATGTTGAAAAGGGCCAATCTAGGAATCACGTCAAACGAGCTTTCTAGATTGGCCCTCAAAAATAAGGATCACCTTAGATATAAGGTCAGAATATTTGTCAGATATTTATAGAGTTTTTAGCCTCACATAGAAAGAAGAATGAGTCCAAAATATATAAACATTTCTTTTCTTAACGAAGCAAATACATTATTGATTTATTGATTCCTGTGTATGTGGTGGGGTTTCTCTCAGTTCAAGTTCTGGTTTGCTGGGCGGAAGGAAGAGGAAGGTGGTTTTTGTTTTCAATTTGCTTAATCTTCCATGCTCCGTCTTCAAAACCCATCAGCGATCGAATAATCTTCCTCGTGCTCCTCAGTTGAAGGGACGCGGCTCTGAATATTGATACCTGGGTCCGGACTTTCCCCCAAGTCGTTTCAGGAAAACTGATTGAACGAACGTTTTAAGATTTTGAATTTAGGAGTCTGTAAAAATGTGGAGATTGGTCTTTCGCACGCTCAACCGTCGATTTCTTCAGCCAAACATCAACACTCGTTTTTCTGCCTTCTTGATTCTCCGTTAAATTGTATGAAAATCACCGTTTTCAAATACCTAACTATTAGGCATCTCCCAGGGCTTCTGACTGCACAACTGCACATACCTGTAATCCTGGAATATAGGCTTGTCACGCTGAAATCTCAGACAAATCCTAGAGTGAAGTTTTAATGCCTATGAACATTTCCTAAATCAATTCCTATTCTACATTACTTACTACTATTGAAATTTGTACCAAGGTGCCATTAATTTAGTGTCTGTTTGCTGAATGCAAAAAAAACAAGAGATGATAATTTCATTCAATATCCCATGAAATCACACATTCATCAATAATTTGATAATTTCGGCTAAAAATCGAGTTA
This sequence comes from Lygus lineolaris, assembly GCA_030264115.1. NCBI lineage: Eukaryota > Metazoa > Arthropoda > Insecta > Hemiptera > Miridae > Lygus > Lygus lineolaris. The sequence goes on along the minus strand of JAEMON010000015.1, from coordinate 21,100,325 downwards.
CTTGGTGTTGCTGTTTGGCCGATGACATGATCAATCTTTGGAATCCGGGGAGAAATGTTTGTCATTGACTCAATTATTGAATACAGTCTATTTGACTACTAACGAACTCGTAGCATGTATTAATAACTTTGAAATTTGTTGGGTATTCTTCTGTACATTGCCTCCACTGATTCAACTACTAGTGTAAAGGCGCTGAATCTGATTAGAACTTCTAAGTTCCCTCTTTGGTACAAGCGTAGGTGCTTACTTGCAGAAAAACAAATCCTTACTGCCCACTCGAACCAAAGAAGGTGGGGCCCAAAATTCATCGTTCCAGTATTGTTTCCATCCATGATAGAATGGAAACATCCAAAAACATCCCTATCATGGAAAAACATTTGGACAGTTGAAAACAATATTATCTACTGAAAATTACTTCTACTTTGCAACTAAGTGTAATTATAATTTTTGTTAGCACCTTCTTCTCGTATTAGTGTTCATAAAAAGCGTTTTGGTAACTAAGCTCGTCGATTTCTATGGGTAAAATACTTATTAAGGGGGTTCCGCCGGTGGTGTGAAATATATTCAAACTTTTCTCAGCCATTTTTTTGACCGATTTTGATGCGGTCAATCAGCTGATGTCAAAATTCCAGACTTGGAATTTATATTTGATGAAAGGAGTTTAGTCCAAAAGTAATATCAATAACAGTTTGTATGTTTTTGTTTCATGTATGGTAAAAATGCTTTAGGGGACGGAGTGTCCGAGCTGGCTAGGGCGTGTGATCTTAACATCCCCGTTGGGGTGAAAGATCGCAAGGTTCCTGGTTCAAGTCCCGGACGGGCATCGATGCAATTCTTTTAAAGTTTGTGTGTGCTTATCCGACCAGCTTTAGACGCTCTCCACCTCTGATCTAATCACGTGAAGCCTATCTTGGGGATTAGAGTCAAAAAAAGTTGAGCTGATATATAAATAAAATAAATACCCCCCCCCCCCAGGATATGCTCAAGCGAGCCAAAATCCAGGGTAAAAAAAAATGCTCTTGGAATTTGAAAGTCCAGCAGCACAAGATTTTCCCCTTCCTTTTTCTCTAGTTGTTATGAAAAGTGGAGGCAATGCAGTAGATCACCCAACTTTCTCGTTTTTTATGTTGTTTGTTTGGTATTGCGTGAATAGCACAATTTATGACGGTTAAAGAGCGCACATAATATTTCATTTTCGTAATATTTTCCAAGGTTCTTGATCGACTTTTATCTTTATCCCTTACATCCATGAATATTGCTTGATAATTGTCTGTACCCTCTCGATGGCGTTTACGAATTGAGATTCCAACTTTTAATGTATCGCTATTGATGACCATTTGATGTGACATCAGTACAATAATATTTATCAACAATTTATTATTAGCTATAGTCCATCCAATCAAAATTCCCCTCTCTTATTGACATTTTTACGCAACATGTTGGATAATTTCTGAGGTTTTATGTTGTTTGAAGTACCACTTATAATAATATAGCATTTTTCCACCTTCAATTGAAAAATAACCTTTTATAACTTTCAATTGAATTTTTCTTTTCAATTTACGGTTAAAAAGTTCCATTAGAAAGTGAAACAGGTTTAATCCAATTTGGAAAAGATTAATTCAATATGAAAAAGGCTTAATTTGATGGAAAAATGTTACATTGACATAGACAGCCACAAACCACAAAAACATTATATTTTACTCCTGGCCTGGTTTAGGGGCGTTTATGACCACTGAGCGTTGATGTTAAAATGGGCATAACTTTTTGTTTGAAATAAGAGTCTAAAGTTTGAGTAAAACATTCCTCCGCCATCATTAAGGGAGCGAGGGAGTAAGCCCAAAATCCCCTCAAAAATACCTAAATCTCGGCTACTGAAAAGTTTATAGTCTTATTACTGCTTGGGACTAATAGGTTTTAAAAACGGATGACCGCCCTCTCTCCAGAGTTTTTCTCATTTTCTCAACGGATTTTGATGCGGTTGGCGGCATTCTTCCTATTTTATCATTCTACAGGGGAATGAGGTGCCTTTAAACCAATTAGACTTTCAAAAAGGGACGTGCAAATTTAAATTATATATAGCTTTTCCCCTGGAGAATTAATTACAAGACGATTGCTGCAAAGCGCATCAAAATCGGCCAAAAATTGGCTAAGAAAAACTGAATTTCACGCTTTCTTGTGCCCATAAACAGGTAACACACAACTCACATATTTCCCTTTGGCCGGGATTTATAGACGGCCCTCGAGTTTCAAGGAGACCTTGAGATGGACTTCAGGGATTCCTTGAGCCGAATCCTTATTCCAAATTTCGAGGAGACCATCTCACCCCAACTCGAGGACCGTCTATAAATCCATCCGTTAGTCTTTAGCTCACTCGAAAATTCGAGCTATGGGTAAGCTCTCCATGAAATTTTGGTTTTCGGATTTGAGTTCTAGGAGTAGGAGGGGGCAATGTATCCTGGGACACCCCGTATAAGATATGTCGGCTATTCTCATTAGCTCCTACAATTTTTATCATCTCTTCTTTAAAAGTTTGTATTTTTGTTTCGGTGCAGGCCATATACGACATGCTGGGAGCCTGCTCGTCCAACCGACCGGCCGACTCGGCGGAAGAGAGAGCCAAAAATATTTTCGCCAAAATGGATGAAAACAACGACGGCCAGTTGACGCAAGACGAATTCCTCAAAGGGTGTCTTCAAGACGAAGAGCTGTCCAAAATGCTTGCACCTTAGTGTGGCTTTTTGTGATATTAGCTACCTCTGCCCTCCTCTCCTCTCCAATAAAAAAAAACTATACAGAACAAAACAAATTTCAATTAACAACAAAAACCTAGATCTCTTTAAAAAGAAAAAAAATCACAAATAAACTCTTTGAAAAAACTTACAAAAAAATTATTTAAAAAAACGACAAAAAACAAAAAAAATCACCTCTTTCACAAAAAAATTACCTAATTCTACAACTTTCTCTACGGGAGTCTAGATTGTCTTTGAAATAGGTGGCGTTTTGCACCCTCTATTGGAAAGTGTCAGGGCTATTATACGTGCCTGTTGCTTCTGTTTTTGAAATCGACTGTTTTTTGTTCCCATTTGATACATTTCACGCATTTTATTCGTTCCGCCTAGCTAGTTATAGTTTTTACTTTCAAGTATGATCGTACTTTTGTTGCTGTTGGTTCAGCTCTGCGCCTTTACTTTGTTCATGTTTATGATGTGCATTCATTGCATCCTGTCGAGAACTCTGTTCTCCAATTTTCACCGTCAACGTTGAATAATATCAATCTGTACCTAATTAAATGGTTCTTTATAGGAATATGATTCACCAAAACCATCCACTTTCCATACAGATCCTGTATGATCCTGATGAACTGAGCTAGCAGCGATATTCTGTTCCAGGTTTACATTGTTCGTGTTTAAACTAATTACTGTACGTACCTAAGCGTTATTCTCTCATCAACTAATTTATGTTTCCGTACTTAATGTTCTCTTGTAATGTTTTGAAATATCAATGAATTATTTTTCAAATTTCAAAATACTGAATCCCGTCCCATTGAAAGACAATCCGAGCACATTCCAAAAGAGGGCGAGCATTCAATAATACGCACCTGTGATTTTAAAAAAAACTAATGATAATGTTACATTATTATGATTATTATTATTAATATAAGCCAAATCTAGAGTCCTACGCACAAAAAAAATTCTTTCTACTTTGCACTTTTTTGAAAGAACAAAAAATTGTTCCCCCAAAAATTTTGCCCCGTTTTGCCCGTACCTACCCAAAATCCGTTAACAGTGTATAGAATCTTGCCGATCGCTTGAAAAAAATTCATATTTGCGCCCTGGTGTTATCTAAATTTAAAAACAGAACTCTGGTGGTGTCTCCAAAGCTTTCAGACTCCAAATAATCAATTCATTTATTCAATTTGTTGTTTTTACTCATTGATTTTTACATAGATGAAAAATTATTGTTTATTGTATATGAATGAAAAGAATATTATAAACATCCTGTTGAAATCAGTCGTTAGGCGAGTTATGTCGCCCATTATGAATATGATTGTACACCTCTTCTACTCGTAAAATTCTTAATTACTGTACATTAAATTTAATCAGAGAAATCACGGCTTCCGCAACCTACTACGGTATGCTTGGGAGAGAATTCGATGAAAACATGAAAGGATATTTGTTTAGTTGTGCTGTATATATAAATTTCGAACCTGACAAAAAAATAATTATTGGGTTTTTCGAAAGAATTTTTGGCTGATTTGGACCAACATGGTGTGGTAACATAAGTAATTTGTATATAATATTCGCTAATTCACTTTTCACTGTGTTTTGTACAGCGTTTTTTGAATTAATTTGCGTTTTAAGTAAATTAAGTTTAGTTTTGATTCTTTAAAAAAAAATAGTTTCATCATTCACCTTCCAGTAGGATTTCTCTTTTTAGAAAAATTTAAAAAACCAAAATCATGAAAAAATGGTCTGTAAAACAATTTGTATATTCCATACATGGTTTAAGCTACCTACACAATTAGCCGTTTTTTGCCAATTTTCACTTTGAACAAAAAGATATTTAAAAATGACAAAAAATATTATGCACATCTAAAAATGAATAAATTTATTATGATCATAGTTCGATTACTACATCTATTTAGAGGATAACAATTTAATATAAGACGCATTTTATACTTAAAATTGATGTACGTAAAATACACATTGCAAAACTGTACAGCTCAAGCGTTTTTACCAATTTTTATGTCAAATTATCGAAGGATCCCTCTGCGATGTGTAAAAATTGTTTTTCTCCGCTGGTTTCGGTTGAAAACCGAGAAAAATTTGTTACTTTTCGCCACACAAAAAAATCGAGAAAATTCGAATATTTCTGTTTTGAGACCCCTTTTGAAAACAGTTCAGTCGGTGTTTCTTCAGCCGAAGATTTCTCGAGTCTGGAAAACCGTCAGCCCGTTGTAGTAGGTATCCCTCGAAGTCGTTTCATTCTTTAAATTGGATCAAAATTTGGGGTTTTATTAACCCAAATCCTTAAAACAGGCTGTACCTACGGTTTATTTTCTAAATAGGAATTAATTTTACCAAAGCTGTGCTGTTAAAACTATCGCCTTTCCCGTTTTCTCATTAATTCCATCAATTAGATTTACGTTGTCATTTTTTGGAAAGCGCTTAGGTAACCATTTTTTTGTATTTTTCTACTTCTTTCTGTCATATTTTTCGCACAAATTGTACATTTTCATTGTTACAATTACGTTTGCCTTATCCGTTCTTTTTACTACTGACTGCTTATTTAGCTGTTGATTTGATTACAAATTACCGTTTAAAACGTTTATTTTATGAATACTCTGTAATAATGGCAATCTCACAAATAACATTTGAATGTTTAAATGTACTCATCGTTGATTTATCAAACTTTTACCTCTCCCTATTTAAAGGCACTTTTCAAAGGCAGAAATTAATCGACGAGTTCCAAACTGGTTGTTTGAATTTGTAGATTCCATTTCAAATAATGGGCAATTATCATAGTTTAGAACTCGTATGTCCTTAGGAATAGCCGAAATTAGTGTTAAATCAAATAAAGGTATGTCAACCCTAATTCTTGGGAGGAGTTTGAACAATAAGAAAAACGGTATATTTTTTTTCCTAAATTACACAATGGTGGTTTATCGAAAGGCCACTTGAAAATGCTATTAATGTTAATGGGATAGAACAGAAAATGGTGAGCGTGTTCAGTGTTCATGCTAAAGCCCTTAGTATCACAAGGCATTTGACTAACAGAAGCGGTTGAAATTAATTATGAGAAATCGGTAGCCAAAAATCGATTTTGAAAATCGTTTCTCAATCGAAAGCTGAAAATCAATTGCACTTAATCAGGTGAATAAAAATCGATTTTTCAAGAAACTGATT
>JAEMON010000015.1:21055375-21069417 GCA_030264115.1 Lygus lineolaris | reverse complement strand
TCCAAATAGGTGAAAAAACGTCGTTTTTAGCCAATTTTTTAGATTTTCTCCCAAACTGACCTAACGATTTTGATGAAATTCACAGGGTTTACTCTTCTAACAAGTAAAAACCAGTTCCAATACCCCAAATCAATACAAAAATATATTGAGGGCCAAATACTACTGAGGGAAGTAGTGTGAAGCTTCGCACCAGATGTTTTATTTCGTAATTTGAAAAATCTTAATGAGGGCTTTCCAAAACGGTGCTACATGATGGGTATCCGACGATTGAAATTTACCGAAAATGGGTCTTGTAATTTGAACTTAACTTACGTCACCGACCCCCCGCCTGCCTGGACGCTCCCTTTCAACTCATTTTCTGGGCATTCCAGCCGTAATTTCAAGCTGAAAATTGTCACCAGGGGGTTTTGAAGGGCGCTGACTCAGATTTTGAGGTAGAAAATGCAAAATTTCTACCCGTGCAAGTTCTCCATTATGAATGATTAATTATAATACATTAATGAGCAGGTGCCTGGGGCTCGACGACGGGGCTCTAATGCTCTTGTAGAGCCATCGAAGGGGATGAAATTATGTTCACTGGATCTCTCGCACAAGAGTAGACACATGAAGAGACCTCGGCCTGACAATAGAGATGAACCCCAAAACGGCGCAACTGAAAACTCTCTGGCGCAACTTCTACGGCGATTTCTTGAGCATTTATTTTATTGTTGTCAATTATAACACATCACTGAATACAAATTATTGTCTAATGGTAATTTTGAGTTATAATCCAATTAATAGTAGATTAGACATGACACATGTGAAAGTTCCATTATTGTAACATGACTGAAACAGCGAATTTTCTTCTTCTTTTCTTTTCTTTCTTTTTTCTTGATGGGATTTTTGACCCTTGAAATCTGAGCTTTAAAAATGCTTCAAAATGTCAAGAACTCATCTTTTCTATTATATTATTTTTTGTCTCACCATTTTTTATATTTAGAACCTTTCTTAGGACAGACTTGGGTATGGAAAGTTTAATAATTGTTTTAATAAACTCAGTCACTAAAATCGAGTTAATAAGGAATTTCATAAGGAATCAGTTTTTTATAACACAGGGCTTTGTTCATAACTTTTCGGTACCTAGTTCGGGGGCTGGTCTACAGAGAGGTTTGTGTTAACTACCAATTAAGACTGATAACGTCAATGTGGTTTACAGCTTTGACTACTGCCAACTGCCGTCCATTGCTCGTTGATTAGGCAGGTACGCCTGGATCTAAAAGACGTAGACGTTGACTACACGTCGTATATTAGTGGTTTTTGGCAAGTTCGCCAGCTTTGCAAGTCTTGAATTCATTCGAGTATCAACTCATTCTATGAGTCATTCCAAGAACGGAGCAATAGAGAGCTTAGATCAAGGCATCACAGCGAAATTCGGGAAAGCCATTTTCAATTTTGGATTCTATAGAAAAATTATCCAAACTCCATTCTTCTCTTATTTTTTCATGTTTTTTCGCACATTCTCGTAACCTTCATTTGACTATTTTTTTCAAGTCCGCACCTTACCTTTACGAATTAAACGGAAAATGAACTGAGTTCTACAGTTACTGCCCTCGATGCATCCGGACACTACAATAAAGATCCTATTGTAGTTTCTTTACACTACAATACAGGAAATTAAAAGTTGGGGAAGAATTTGAGATTCCCTAATCAAGGTGCCTTAAAACATCATTCTTCATGTCTAATCTCCAAGAACTACTACATCAATGTGTTCGAGCGAGCTTCTTCAATGGAACTCCTGGTAGGAATTCCCTAATTTAAATAGTTTTATTTTAAAAACGTCCTCCAAAACCAACATTTCCAATCGTATTTGTAGTTTCAAAAACTTTCTCAACAACAATCTAGTTCTTTGTCTGCCTGTGGTAAATTTCTTGTCAGCAGAAGTAAAGAGTGAGTAGTGGTAAGCACATTGGGTTCTATTTTTATTCGTATTATTTTGATTAGATTTCCAGAGATTATGCAGGTTACCCATGAATATCATCGCTTTCAGACCAACAGTAGCGTAAGCTAATGCTGAAAGATGAATGATCCCGACTCTGTTTTTTTCAATGATCAGCAAACAGAAAATCGCAAGGCAATTAACGTATTGCAGATCTCGTCGTAAGTAGTTTCAAGTTACGAATGTGATCCTCGCGCTTCTAAATCATCCTCTGTTCTCACATTTTTCACTCGAATGCAGAACGATTTAGGCCTTTTTAACTGCAGCACCTGGTGTGCCTAACGAAGCTTGACAAAGCGGTTGAAAAATTTGCAATCCTTGAATAGCAAGATGAAGATGGGGAGCCGAATAATAACTCGAAGAGAGCGAGGCAGTCGTTTGAAAAACTAGAGAAAGCAAGTGCGGGGTATAATATAAACTAGGGGGCCTTGTTTCTATTAGGCAGGTCGCCTCTCGCCTCTGACAAGGGACATATGGCATTGGGTCGCGTGGCCGGTCGCCAATGTTAAGATTGGCTTCACTCCTATAACCAGGGGCGTATAAGTTTAAGAACACAAAAAGTCTAGTGGCAGACCTGACCCGGTCGCGCTGAAAACTAATTCGCCACGTAGAAAACTGAGGAAGCGCTGCAGACGAAGGCCCAAAAGGCACCCAACGACTGAGAGTAAACAGGGTGTCCCAGAAACAGTGGATCAGTATTTTTTCCGGGCTTATTCTGCACTCTAAAAAAAATAAATACCTCACCCCCTAAATTGGTACTTCTCTATCGATCTAGACTACTGCCGACAGGCCAAAACTCGCCAAACTGCCATTAACTTTGTTATTTCGATTGGGAACCCCAATTTTTTATTACAGATTAGTATTTTACGCAAAATTTCATGAAAAAATCATCAGTCAATTTTTAGAGCATAATAAATCGCCCAAATATGTGCACTAAACGAAAAAAACGAGCAAGAAATCGAGAAGATTTCGAGCAAAAATCGAGAAATTTCAATGAAATCCGATGAAGATAAAGTGGAGTAGTTAACGAAGTAGGTGCCTATATTATATAAAGTGGGCTAAACTAGAATACAGAGCCTCAGCAAATTATCGTAGGTGCGTACCTACCTCGTAAGTACTTATCATTGTGTTTTTTGTGCCGATTGGACTTGTAACGAATAAAATCATACTGAGCTCATCCCCAGATAGGTACATAACCTCCAAATTTTGATAAATGATGATTTGAGGGTTTGGTCGTGAGAAGTTGGTCGTTTGGAAATGCGCAGTGGCAATGAGGAGCGTGTGGGTAGGGCAAACCTGCTCAATCCCCGATAACTCCATTTTTCATCAAAATCGGAGTAATGGTTAATGTATGATTTTTCGCGGGTTAAGAATTGGCAACAGTCAGATCAACCGACCATAACTCAGATCGATAGTCACGGAACCTGTTCCTTATGTTCGGAGAGCTCTGAACACAAAAAGCAAGAAGTGAACATTAGACATTTTTAAACCTGGCTCACGGGACGGGATTCATAGACGGTCCTTGAGTTGAGGAGACCTTGAGATAGTCTCCTCGAAATTTGGTAATTTGGAATACCGATTCGGCTTAAGGAATCCTTGAAGAAAGTCTCAAGGTCTCCTTGAAACTCGAGGACCGTTTATAAATCCCGCCCTTAGTGTTACATCCAAATAGTAATTCTTATATTACCGCCCTTATTCTACAACACTTACTTCAGTTTCTGGGGCAATACTGGATGAATCAGCTACAGACGCCTTTTTGCCTGGTGGAGGCTTGGCGGCCGCTTTGGGGGTTGGAGCTGGTGGTGGGGGTTCTTCGACAGCGGCGGACAGCCAGTCATCGGTTTCATCTGCCATAGTTTATCTGTAAAGGAAATAAAATCAATTAAGACACCAATAAAACTGGAAATGTAGCTGTTTATGCTTGCACAGCAGAATGATTATGTAAAGAAAAAAATTTTAAAAAGGAGAATTGTTGAAGGAGTTGGTCTACTGAAAGGGATTCTTAAACACACATCTAAGGGCGTTTTTAGAATGTACTGGATTCAAAGTAGGAGCTTTGAGAGAAGGGTGTGATTTACAAGATCTGATATCATGTATACGACCGATTATCGTATAATATTGAGATCATATTATGATCTAAAATATAATGGTATATTCGTATCAGGGTGGACATAGGAGACTAGATAGCCTACAATTCTGGTTTCAGTAGACAAATTCAATCAAATCATTAGAACATTGTTTGGTACTGTTCGACAGAGGTGGTAGAAGAGGAGGAAACGATTTCACCAGAGATGGCGCTGACACCCATGAACAAATCAAACGACTTTGTGAGAAGGAATAGTAGAGTAATTTTGTCAAAATCAAGAGGAGAGTCTATAACCTTAAGGTCAAACGAAACTGCAACACATCGAGCCAAGTAATATCATCTGGCCGGCTTCACGAATGTCCCTATAGAGAAGAGGCTAGCCTCTGGTCTGTTTTATTAATTTTTGAGAATGGAATAACTATTGCATCCCTGAGGGACATGCTACACGCATGCTCATAATATGAGCTTTCTCCTGATGGCTTAGATGAGTAAAGCAGAACCTTGGAGATGCTGGGAATGAGAATCAGGCTGGTCCCAGGCAGGTGAGGTTCCACTCACAGGCCTTCGTCTGGCTTTTACTCATAGATGTATTTCTAGTTGTATATACATATTATTTATACCTTAGGAAGCTTCACCTGTGGCTTCAGGATTCCACAAGCCACAATAGTCGATTCAATACTAACAACCATATCGATTCAGTTGCCACCCACAACAACATTTCATTCCACGAATAAATAATTACTAATCCGCAACTCTTAATCGATCACGAAGCTCACAATATTACGAAATATTAGTAACAACACCTTCCCCACAATCCTACCACACAGCAGAGGCGGGAAGTCTGGCTCAGCCGTCATAATCTCGAAGAGGCGGCCAAAAAAATATCGCGTTCCTCGATAAAAACACTTGGACTCTTGGCCCTCTCTCAAACTTTGATGTGGTTTTCCACGAATACACGCTAACTGTGAGTATTTTATTTAAAAGCACAAATCACACCTACGGTTTTGTCCCTTTGCTAATAAGGCCAGATGGGAACCGAGCCGGCTGTTTTTCATCCTAATCCCCCACGACGTTCATCGTGGCCCGAGTCACATTATTTCGTCAACCGAAAGCTTACCTACTTGTTTTCCAATTGTGTCACACATTTCATGCAACGGGGTAGTTAATCCTAGTAATTGATAGACATGCCTGGACTGGCATTTGACTAAGATGTGAATGTGAATAAATTCGAGGTACAATGGTTTTTCTACTCCCCGGGAGATCATTACTTGCGCCCTAATCCTTCTAATCGGGTCGCTGCATTATTTCAATAATGAACCTGTAGAATATTAAAAAAAAGTCTGCTATGAGAATTTCACGATCGAGTTAATATTCTACTTAACTATCAAACATCAACACGATCGAGAATTTCCCCCTCATTATGTTGATGTTTTTTTACGTTTTCCTATGAGAGAATCATCTGGAAGCCAGTCACTAACTATCATCCACTTCTAAAGGATGTTCAAAAGAAGTCCCATACTACATAAAGCAACATTTGGGAGAGTTTTTGTGATAGTTAATGAGCATCATTATTATTTTTGCTGGTACCGTCAGTGGTTTCTTGATATTAAAATAGTTGCTACTATATTTCGTTGTAGATAGGAGGTTTGTTCCAGCTATAAGAATATTCGGATTCTTCTGTTCCAACTGAATTCTGTGCAACTTACTCTACCGATAAGAACTGGAATCCTGTTCCAACTGCCAGAGCATGTTGCGCACAATTCAAATATTCTCACCCCTTCGATTGAGGAGGGCCGAGTTGAATACAGGGAAATCTTCTGCTATCCTCCAGGTTTGTTCCAACCAATTATTCGAATAATATTGGAAAATCTTCAAGCCGCTGATGCACTCAACTTTGATCTTAGGAAACGACTTCGAGACTATTCGAACATAAACTGAATATTTTTTTGAATTTTCAGATTTCCGTTGGAATAATCTTTACATAGGGGATCATCTGGAAGCCAGTCCTAGTCCCCAACTACCATCCATTTAAAAGGATGTTCAAAAGAAGTTCCATATCGCAATGGAGTGGGAGAGCTTTAGAGAAACTTGAAAGTTTCACTATATTCAACTCTCCTCTCCTCTTCCGCAGGGGTGAGAATATTCAAGTTGAATGCAGTGAGATGCAATGAGTGAAAATTCTGATTTTGGAGCAGGTACACAAAATTTTCGAATTTCGAAAGTGGAAACAAAGCTTCCTCTGCATTGCAGACTCGGAAGCAATACGCATAATTAGATAATCGGAAAGTCTATTACCCTTTAAGTTGTAAGTAAGGTTCTTCATGTTGAATGGGCGGAGAGGAAGATGTTGGAATAAAGCCTATCTTCAGGGATCGAACCACTAGGACATGGGAAAATATATTTTAATATCAAAGAGGTTCCTACCTACTTACATGCACCAGGGCTCAAGACCTACCCTGGCAGTTGGAACAGGGTTACAGTTCTTCTCAATTGGGTAAGTTGTCCACACATCGGTTGTAACAGCAAATATCCGAGTTGATTTACAAGAGTGTACGCAGAACGTTCTGCGCTACTAAAATATTCGAATATTACCTGCCTTATAGAATATTACAGAACTTGAACGTGCATCATAATGTTGCTGGTACCGCCAGTGATTGCTTGATAGCAGTTGCAATATTTCGTTGTGGGTAGGTTCCTACTCCATGGTCCTTGCCTCGTTCGATGGACAATGGATGATCGTGGTTCAAAAATAAATGGCATTGCCATGAAACCGGGTTAGACTTTTTGTCTCATCGACACGATAACAAATGGGAATAATTCATTATGAAAACAATGGTTCGTGGTTCCACATAGGAGGTATTACGCATTCGGAAGGAAAACAATACTACCTATTGGTGTGTCCCAAATAGTGGCGATCCAGGTAATTTTCGAATATTTCAGTTGCGTAGAACAGTCTGCTTGCACTCTTATTAATGATATTCTACTCGGATAATTCCTGTCTGTTCCAACTACCTAGTTTTTGGAAGGTTTCCCTTCATTTAAGTCACTCCTGCTCCTCCGCAAGGGTGAAAATATTCAAGTAGAGTGTAACTTGCCCTCGCAGTTGGAACAGGATTCCAGTTCTTATTAGTATACTACTAGGAAACCTTATGCTTCCCCCAGGTTTGTCCCAACTAAAAGGATCATTTCGAAGATATTAAAAAATGTTCAAGCCGAGCATTTGAACTTGAGAAACGACAATGAGATATTCCCAAACTGAATATTATTTGAACTGCACCTTGTAGTTGGAATAAACCATCATTCGGACTGACTGCAAGCTGGGAATCGTTTGATAACTTCAACTCGAATATTTCAATTGCGCAAAACCTTCTGCACACACTCTTATCAAAAAATTGTTCTGCGCACACCCTTGTAATCAAGTTTTTGATAGGAGTATCGCCAGAATGTTCTATGGAGCTGAAACATTCAAGTTGATCCTGAACCGCCGCTAGCAGGAACAGACCTAATGAGAGTCAACAATCTCAAAACTCAAAACCTGATACGAAAGCTAAAACGTATTACTCAACTACTTTTGTATCATTGGGCCAGTTGAGCATTGCCGAGGGGTCAGTCCTGAGTAATCTATCGGGGCTTGATATCTCAAAAGGTACGGGGCCCGACAGTGTTCCTCCAATCGTGTTAAGGTCCTATTCATCTGCCGTGGCTGCTCCTCTGACTTCACTTTTCAATAATTCACTCTCAATTGGAATTTTTCCCTCCCAATGGAAGTCTTCTTTCGTCGCTCCTATACACAAAGGTGGAGATAAGATTGATATCTTGCAATATCGTCCAGCGTGCAGTATCTCAACCTTACCGAAGATTTTCGAAAAGTTGGTTACTGAGCAAATTTGGCCCCTTTTCCGTCGTGCATCAAACCTGTTGGAGTTATGCGCTGCGAGCATTCGAGAGGGGCCTTCAGGTCTATCTGATACCAACAGACTTTTCAAAAGCGTTCGACAAGCTCTCACATCATCTCATAATAATATCTGTTCTCAGTTCGCTGGAGTCTTGCTGGACTGGTTGTCTAGCTACTTGGATGGTCGAATGATGGCTCTGTGTTTGAGGGATGTTGTGTCGGCGCCGTTTCCCTCCTGTTCAGGTGTTCCACAAAGTTAACACGTGGGCTCTCTTTGCTATTCTTATTAGTCATCAACATTTTAGGCAATATTCTTGAAGACTTACTATACCCTGTCTTTGCGGATGATTTAAAAATCTACAGTTGATTCGTTGTTGGATTGTCAAGCTCTACAGGCGGGATTGGATGCCGTCCTTGAATGATTTACTTCGACTAGCCTAGCTTTGAATACTGTAAAGTGCTCTATCTTAACGTTCAATCGATCCTTGCTGTCACTCCATCCACAAAATTGGCACCATTCCGCAGAAGCGAGTGACTTCAGTTCGGGATCTATGGGAGTGCATCTGCAGCCAGCACACCTTCACAAACCATATCTCAACCATATCGAGCAATGCGTAATAAACAGGGGTTCATCAAGCACCAGGGAGTTTGCCAGGATCCCCGCAATCAATCAGCTTTTATAAATCCCTGGTCTTACCCATCTTGGAGTACGCTGTGGTTGTATGGAATCCGTACTATACATGCCGTATCGGGGAGCTTAAGAGAATGCATCACATTTTCTTGCGTCATACAGCCCACAAGCTCCATATTCCACGAGACGAAATAAGCTGTGTGACTTTGAACAGAGAGTGTGGTTTGCCCAACCTCCAGGATCGCAGATATCTATGTGACCAGTCGTTTCTGCACAAGCTATTGCTGGGTCGAGTTGACTCGCTGGCCGTCGGTTTTAGATGAGCTGAATTTCCCGGTTCCACGCCCACAGTCTCGCTCTAACAACATATTCTGGATCCCATTCTCACCAACGAATTAAATGCATCACCCGTCCACTGTCCCGACTTCCAAGAGAGGCCAACTATTTGGTGAACCAGTGCCATGAAGTAGACTTTTTCCAATTTTCTCGCCACTTTACGTCGAATCATTTCCTCTTTTTCATTAAATGATAAAAGTATTTTATTATCATTTTTTGTAATTGCTGCTTACATTATTTCTACTGTGTGCGGACACTTTTTATATCCTTATCAGTTTTGCAATTTATCATTTTCCTATGTACTTTTGTTAACAATTATTGTATTCAGCCCGTGTCAAATAAGTAAATGAACTTCCACGTGTACCTGTCAAAATCCAATTATCAGTGATTTTGTTTTAAATCTTTTTTAGCTAATATCATTCAACATTGTGTTGGAATGTACACCTGAAGTTTTGTCCAATATTTAAATCATTATGTAGACAAACCCCTTCACTTCTTTGTAAACACTTCAACCAGAAGAACTTTCGACGTCGGTTCTCAATAAAGTCATCAACATTCTTGGCAGCCGCCCCAAAAATCCGCGGACGTTACCTATTTGTCTCAATTCTAGACGATCAAATTGAGAGACGTTTCTCCTTTTGAACTTCTCGAGAAATGAGAGAAATAAATTCCAACGGGTGACGTTTATTGTACATGGTCTGTTTGATTAGATTGCTGTTAGTCATCACATATCCAACTTAGAACATCTAGGAGTGTGGTGATGAGGTCATTCAACGTATTTCATTGAAGGTTACATTACCTACCAACTTTACAAATATAAATACGAGGGACAGGTGCATATACCTCCAACTATACAGTTTGAATGGTCGTAAATGTTTTCGGTCTTCGGCGGCCGAGGTGGTTTAGCGGTGAGGCCACCAGGAATCCATCAGATTTAGGTATGTCAACAAGGTTTGAAGTATCTCAATTTTTCAACGATTTCCCGTCCACATCATAAAAACACGCCCTACTAATTTCCTACGGTATAAGCTTTCATTTTGCTATGGTAGGGGTACCTGTATTAAATAATTCTCTCCAAACAGACAAGTCTTGAAGACGGGATCTCCTTGCAAACATAAACAGAGCGACTTTTTTTTTAATTGAATTTCTGTTGAGGGTGTTGGCAGTAATTTGCAGAAAGACTTTTTGAGAAAAGGTGAAAGCTTTTGGTGAAAAAATACTTCGGTTCTACCCTGTTTTTTCCAATTACTATGTTAGGTTTCTACAATAACACCATTAGCTGTTAGGTCTTTTTTAAATTGAATTCTACCATACAATTACTTAGATATATTCTTGAATATTGGATAGTCCGTTAATTTGTATTTGTTAACTATCCCTTGCGTCACTACGACGATTTTGAATCGCGGAATGCCTTCAATGGATCGAACTCGTTTGCCAAGAAATTCGTTTGCACGATCGAACTTCAAAGCTCACCAACAGAGTGAAGGTGACCCCAGGTAATTTGGTGACAGGTATAGAAGAGCCCAAAGTTTGGCGAATGTTCAACCATGTTGCTCACGAAAGCTTTGACTTCAGAAAGAAGGTGATAGGTACCTTGGTGAAGGTATTTTGTTCGACTAGGTACCCATCTACCTTGTTAATGATATTTACCTTGGGAATGGAATAATAGGTATCGGTGTTTGGAATAGTAGGTACCTATAAATAGTAATGGGTACCTATTGTACAATGTAGAAGAAAAAAGCAGAATCCGGACAAAATGCCATTCGGAAGAAAATGCATCCTGGCAAAACTTGTATCCAGTAGGAACCTAGATAATTTTGATAAATTGAATTGCGATTAATCTGGATTTTAAAATATTGTTAAAATATGGTTCACTTGCCTCATTATTTCTTGCAATAATAGTAATAATTTCATCATCATTCTTTTGTGGGTTAAATCAATGGAAAATTGCGTTCCTCTCGAAAGAAGACACAAGCCACTAAATCTATATGGATAACGTATACGTTTGATGTAAGCAAACTTAATATCATAGTTGCAACAATTTGTTATAATCTAGTTTTTGATGTACCTAGCTCATTTCTCTTTTCCTCACTAAGAGCAAAAGTGACAACGCCAAAATATATGTTGACAATTAACAATAAAGTAGGCCCCTACCTACCAAGAGTAAGTAAACAACCATTTTAGGCTGGATTTTTGTCCTTCTGCCCCTCCTGGTATCGCGGACGTATTCAGCTGTCCTCAGAATCAGCTCCATCAGAATTTGTTCTTATGATTTCGCTCTTGGCTACTCATTGCCTTACCCCCTTGAATGGAGGAGAGATCGCCGACGGCCCAACGTGACAATACTAAGATGTGTGGTCCCATCCAAGTACTAACCTGATAGCTTAACTTCGGAGTTCTCATGGGAACCGGTTTATTCCACCAGACAAGGCCGTCGGGCCTAACTAGCAAGATAATTATGTAGTAGCAGAACATTTAAATTTAAGCATTAATAGAAATTTCAATCAACAAATGAGGCACAGTTAGATATGCTATGAAATCGTTACCTATTGTATAATACCAGTCTGACGGCACTTAAATGTTAGGCTCTGTTACTTGGTCATCGTTGAAGGTTGGTCATGTCCAGCAAGTATACAAGGTAAGTGCAGAAGCAACATTTTATATTCTAGTAAAACCAATAAAAATTGGCTATTTGCACTGTTTGATCACAATAAAATTTATTATTCGTATAAAATGAAACTTACAGGAGAGTCAATAACATGAATGTAATTCTAAGTATACCTACCTACCTCTATAATCAACCTATATTGTTTCAATCAATTAGTATGTCTATTTTTTTAATCGTTGAAAAATCCACTCGACTTTATATAAAAGAGTCGAATGGAATGGAGTGATCTTGTGTTGAATCTTCTTTAATGGAGATTGAAAAATCTATTAGGTCAGTTGTGAAATCAATTAATGGGAAATCTAGAGTTACTCGGTTATGCGACTATTTCCCTTGTATTTTATTATACGGTATAGCATGACAAGATTGATGGTGCAAACTGGATGCGATGGGTGGGTACGATTAAAGAGGAATTTTCAGGATGAATTACGTTTAAATATAGCTGGGAATGGGATTATAAATGGATCAGTCGTTTAAAAGGTCGTAAAGACAAGAAAAATCTGGATTGTTTACACGGAGAGAAGGCGGCCTGTAAACAGTCGTTTGTCACTTTCTGTAATGATTGTTATTATTTATATGAAAGAAATGGTTGACAATTTTACGAAGACGTACTTACGATGAATCAAAAAGTGTAGTGTGCACCGAACTGAACCGAACGAAAGACTGCCGAGAGGACGAGGGGCTTTGGCTCCAAGCTCGAAAATCGGCACCCCCTCCCCACCTGCCTGATCCAAATCTATTGTTTCAATTTTCTTTCGCGCGATCCAATCAAAGCGGTGGTGGTTTTTAAAACGGGCGAACCGTGACACAGTGATCTCTCGTGCGAGGGATTGGCCAAGACGTCCGGGTCAATCCGCCAAACCTTTCTGGTACCACTTTGTGAGCGAATATTCCTAACAACCTATCACTTTCTAGAATTTTGACACAATTTTAATACACGACTTGAATGTTCCTAAGATAGGCAGTTCAATTGTGGTCCAAAGATAGGCCATCTCATTCTAGAGCGAGCTCTCATCATATAACTCGACGGCATTGACGAAAGAATTAACCAAAACAACTGAATGGCATAAAAACTGTTCCTGTGTTGAATAAAACTCTAGTTGACATGTAAAAAAGGAAGTATAACTGTTATGTGAGTTCATGACGAAAAAGAGGTTAGAAACTTAGAGGTAATACTTACATAGAAAATCTAGATTTCCAAATGTCACATTGTGAGACACATTTTGATTTTTTGATATTATATTTTACTTATTTTTGCTTCCGAGTCTACCGAAGGTAGCGTCAACTTTGTTCTCACTTTGAAAATCGAAAACGAGGTTAGAAACTTAGAGGTAATATTTACATAGAAAATCTAGATTTCCAAATGTCACATTGTGAGACACATTTTGATTTTTTGATATCATATTTTACTTATTTTTGCTTCCGAGTCTACCGAAGGTAGCGTCAACTTTGTTCTCACTTTGAAAATCGAAAAGAAATGTGTTCTCCCAAATTTAAATTTCCACTCACATTTTTCGTTTCAGAGCTTTCTGAACCAATTTGGTTCGGTGTCCGTCAGTCTGTCCGCATTCCCTAGATACAGCATCAAATTCCAGAGTTTTAATCCAATTTTGTTCAAATTTTCAGGGATATGATTTTCATAATGATTGAATCAACAGTAAGGTATGTTGACATTTGTCTACACTTGTCAACACGATCAAGAGTTTTGAACTTGCACAATTCTCGGAAGCGAGAAAGCTATGTGCCATTTCTACTTGGCAGAGTATTTTTTATAAAAGCGAAAATGGGTCCAAAAATAATATGAACCTTCGGAATCTAGCAAAAAAATGTTGGTGGTTTTATTTCGCTTATTTTTCAGATATTTCCCATAATGTTCTACTATCTAAAAAGTTTGTACTTGTCGTTGTACAATTGTTCAATTTTTGTCTAAACCAGAGATATCTGGTGCTGCCTAAAGGCACTAGGATACCTACCATTCATCCATTTCTTAAGTATGGGTGTTATATCAATATCACCTATCGTTGAGATCGTGAAGAAGAGAAGAGTTGCGTTGTCGAAGATCATGGATTGTGTGTGCCGTTTACTAATATCACTAGTCAATAGGGATGGCAACGATATATCGGAAATATCGATATATTGCGGTCGATATATCGATATATTTCTATCGATATAGAGGCACGATAATATATCGGCGTATATCGATATATTTGTCGATATATCGAGTTATGGTCTTTTTAGGAAATCTGGCCTCAGAACTCCCCTCAGTCGTCTCTATAAGTAACAGTCGGGCAGGAAATTTAACTCTCATCCGTTACTAAGCTATGCAGATAATCGTCCCTGATGCACCAATAGATTTTAGAACTATAAAAGCCTCACCTCATCCAATAATTATTGGAGAATCAGTGCCACAGGTGGAAATGTTAAAAGATTGAAGATTGAAAAGAGAAGAAACTT
>JAEMON010000015.1:20792899-20804008 GCA_030264115.1 Lygus lineolaris | reverse complement strand
CACCTAATAAACCTTCTCCTCTTCTTCCATGCTGAAGGTTATTTCCGGTATGGTATGGGGTTGCTAGTAGTTAGTTAATATTGTTTTTTTTCTTTTAATCCCTCATATTCGTCAAATTAATACTAATTGATGATAATAAACAAACTAATCAAATAAGTGAGGTATTACCGAGGGTAAATTTATTATGATGGAAATGGCATAAAATCAATCGCTGTCATTCATAAAATGTATGATCTTCTACGCACTACAAAACTTGGCCAAGATTCCTCATTAAAAATGGGGCGCTATAGCATTTACATAAGAGATTGAAAAATTAAAATCGTGCCTCAGTTTGGAGCCAAGCTTAAGAATGTTTCAATCACTAAGAAATAAGCAAATTGGCCCATCAACTTACTGTAATATGATCCGTGTAGTACGAAAACACATCCTGGAAAGCACGATTCACTAGTAATTTTAGCAAACCCATGCTAACCACAAGTATCTATGGTTCCAATTGAGTTTAGTCATTGACTACTTACTACAATCTTTTGAAACATCGAGATATCGACGATGAAATCAATGACTCATGATCCAATCAGAAGATGAAAGATTTGCCTCATTCGACAATATGATAAAAATACTAGAATAGGCACGATAGACGATGACGCAAAAGGAAGATATATCATGAATCTCTTCAATGTGGTATTTTCGGGGATAACGTAAAATTTTAAAAAGGATTCCGCCTATCCCACTATACAGTAACTATTATTATCAATAAATATCTGAAATCAAGGGACATTTTGAGTCATGCAATGCCATAAACCGCTACAACTGATGAGCAGATTAATAAAGCTTCCGAATCGACGATTTCAGCAGTTCTGAATCTTTTTGTTGTTTCCAGGACCTAATATTAGGTCAGTTCCAACTATTCGAATATTTTGCCTGCTCAGAACCTTTGTTACTCTCAAACTACTTGGTTCCTCGAGAAATCAATCCGGTAGGTAGGTATAAGTTCCCACCGGCTAGCACTATTCAAAGCGTGGGTTCTGGTCGGGTTGGAAAAAAAATCCTATTTTTGTACGAAGCAAACACAGGAAAGAGAGATAAAAACCGGGCGTCACTACATTTATGTTGTTGACTGAACCAATGGTGAAAATGTGGAAAAAATGCATAAGAGTGAAAAGTTCAGCAAAATGAACACCAATTAGACAGAGATCAAATCAAGGTATAGTTAAATTAACAAATTAATAAAAGAAATAGGTACCTCTCTGGGTTCAAATTTCAAGAATGGAGGGGGAAACTTCCGACTTATCTAGCCCATTTGTACGGAAGTTCAGGTCAACACTCAACGAGATTACAGGTCGTAGAGGCTCAGCTCCTGAATCCATATTTGGTGTAATACCTTCTGCTTACACTCTTGTTGATACGAGTGTGCTCAGAGGGTTCTGCGCAGCTAAAATATTCGCTTATTCGGATAGTAGGAAGGATAAGAGAGTACGCAGAGTGTTCTGCACAGTAAAAATATTCGAATTGTTGGAACATACCTGTAATAGTACCTATCACAGGATAATGTTTTTCTTCAGATAATTTTGATGGAGCTATCGTAACCACAATTCATTTGACAGTGAAATAAATTATGTAAGTTGTAGTTCGTAGGTGGTATCTACATTATGCAGTAAATGAGTAAACATCTTCTGTTCAAGCAGATGGGAATCGGGTATTAGTAAGAAGTAGAAAACAAGCAAATAAATGCAAGCTGTTAGTAGAAAATACACTAAATTTCATAAACAAGCGCAAAAATTTAGAAGCGTTAGAAGTAGGCCATAACTAGTCATTTTTAGCGGCCAGCCAAATATTTTGTCAATATCCTCACCAAAGCGGTGGTATCAGACGAGAGGTTCTTTACGATATCGTCTCTATCACCTTCCTGATATGGCAAAAAACAGAATAGCAGAAATTGAAAACAGGACAACAAAAACCCTTCACCTTAAAGAAAATGACACCGAATCAGGGAAATCCAAAGAAACAGGGAGCGTGGATGCGTATTCCATCGAAATATCTACGACAACTCGTACCTACTTTGAAGTTATCCAGGTTTCTGCAGTTTATCCATCAAAGGCCTGCCCTACCTATTTATTCAAATTAAGTCATTTACTAACATTCACATTCAAACTTACAATTTCTACCTACTACGTCTGAGGCAAGAAAGGCAATCTAAACAATTCCCAACCACACCACATCCTAAACTCCCATGATTAGTCTCAATTCTATTATTTACGTATCTAAGGGACCTATCCGTAAACCCGTTCCTATGTATGGGCACAGAAAGCCCCATGGGGAAGTTATAGGAAGCGCGTAGGAGATCATAGTGATTCCGTTTTTTAACTGCTCCTTACATACTTCGTGGGTCAATGGGATTTAGCTACTCTAGGGGTTCCCTAAGGAAACCCTCAACTAAGCATCTAAAATAAGGAAGTTTTCGATAGTTTATGAATTCGGTCCTAGTCGTTTTCCATTATCCTTCCTAATCATTAAGGTGGTACTGGACGCCTTGGAACTTCGTGCTTCGTGCCCATTAAATGTAGCAGGGGCTAATCAGCCCTCAATTTAATATCTTTAATACAGAAATAAAGATTTTACTTCCATGATCCCCCCAGAGAATGACATAACTTATCAGGAACAAAGTATGTATGTAGTTCCATGACTCTAATTGATAGTCCTTCCACCGCGTCTTTTTAAGTTGGTAAAAAAAATTGCAGCAAACGTCAAAATTGGTTGAAGAAACGTGAAAAACTGTAAAGTAATTTTGTGATTATACACAGTTAACTACACTGTTTTACCGTAACTTCAAACGTTTCTAAATTTCAGTTTTTTCTCCCAAAATTTCGGCAGCTTCTGGAATGAATTTTGGGATTCCGACTTCACCAGTGGAACGACGTCCGACTCGGGGGGTATAACTACGTCAAAGTCCCTATTTTTATTCTAACATCAAACTTTGGTTGCTTTCATGAAATTACTGCAGATCACATGGAGATTTTCTCGATTCTTTCGACGTAACTATCAATAGTTTTCCCACAGTATTTCAAAAATTGGGTAGCCGATTATTTATTGTTAGTGCTTGCTATTATAATAGTTATCAAAAGTGGTTTGCATACCTTCCAAACGAATTCTCCACTCGACGAAGACTGCTCATCGCTTGTGTCGCTGTCCCAGTCTGGGGTGTAGATCCCGTTCTCGTCTGGCTCGATGAAGGAAGTGGTCATCTCTTCGCCTTCAGCCTGATCCGTCAGCTCCATCAGCTGACAGATCGTAGGCCGCCAACCTTTCTCGGCGTCTTCCGGCGAAGGCATGGGGGCGGGCATGGTGCTGGTGCCGATGGAGAGGGACGTGGGGGTGCGCTCTTTGATGCCATCGACGAACAGTTTCGTGTCCTCGTAAGTAGGCGTGGAGGAGAACGAGGACAACAGAGAGTGAGACTTGGAATCTGTAGAGCTAAGATCGGGGGACATCAGAGCCAACGTCGAGTTCAAACTAGGCTTCAATGAAATTGGCTTATCTTCCGAAGCACTTGGAGACAGAAGTTCATCATTCGTTGGCCAGCCTTGCTTGGCGATAACCTCCTCACTGACAGATTCTTTACTACCAGAATCAGATGTACTGAGCAGTAGCTGCTTTAACCAGATATTTTGATCCTGTTTATTTTCCTCAGTGTGAGTTTTATTCTCTACCATATCAACTACATCAGTCCCTTCACTCTTTCCCAATAACAAATCTATCTCCAATTCAGCCTTTTTATGCTTTGGAGACTCCTCTTCAACAACGATCACTGGAGGGCCTTCGGTGACTGGACTAGTTGCAGAAGCAGGCTTTGTCATCGAAGTATGTGCAGGCGAGCTATCCTGATCAACAGGATCTTGCGGTATTGAGTCAGTCGTATCTTTACTTTGCGGAACGTCAACCTTAGAGGCTAGATTTTCGTCAACTTCATACTCACTCTCAATGTCTACTAAGTCAGTTGCAATTGGATGAGGTTCTTCCACAACTTCATCATTAGTGTAGACCGGTTCAATAGTCGACGAATTGCTGATATCATCTTCTTTCACACTTAAATCGTCAACCATCACATCACCTCTGTTAACAATTCCAGCATCAATGAGATCCTGTACTATTTCAGCAGCCTCGTTATTGGATTTACCCACGCAGATATCCTCAACTTCCTCTAAAGATTGGCCCAAATCAAAAGGAAGACTCGGTGGGCCAGAATCGAAAAGGTCGGATCTTATCGAACAGGGTGACATGTACATTCCAGACATATTACAATTTTCTGGCGAGGACAACGTATTTGAGCCCAAAGATATGTCTGGCGTTAGAGGATGATTATCAGGACTTACAACGTAGGTTTCAGCTGGACTGATGATGTACGTTTCAGAATTGATTCCTGTAGAGTCGTCGTCCTTGAAGTTCTCAGGAGTTTTCCTAGTCAGGACAAAAGCAAGATGGGATTGTGGTTTAGGACTCTCAACTATCGTTGCTTCATTCGTTTCTGTGTCGATCAACAAGACATCATCATCACCAGCAAATTTATCTGAAGAAAAACCCAATTCACCTCCGTCTTCGAGATCTTGGAGGATTAAGCTGTCATTATCAGGAGATTCATCAGCCTCCAAAGCTTTGATTATGTCCTCTCTGAATGCATCTATATTAATTTCAGGAGGCGGAAGTAGCAAAATCGGACTCATATCGTCCAAAACCAAAGATGATTGATTTGACTCCTGCTCTTCCAGGATAGGCGACAGTTGAGCTGGGTAGGTAAATTGTACCACAGGTTCTATGATTTCCTGTTCGGGCACTGGCTCTTCTTCAACCTTTTGCGGATATTGAGCGCAAGGTAATTTCTCTGCAAGCTCACTTCTGATTGCTGCAACGAATTCATCATCTAAGGTGACTACTTGCCTTACATCATCTTCCGTTGATAACGAAACCCAACCATTCTCCTTCATACCAGCACCTTCATCAGCCTTCGAATGCAAAAACCAGCCGTCCATGCTGTGGTTTGATAACTTTACTGGTTCAGCTTCTGGAGTGAAATCTATATTGTTGTAATACTTGATTTCCTCTTTTTCTACTGTTTTCAACCCATAATCGTCCAGTTCTGCATCGATGTCTTCCAAATTATATTTTTCATCGCAAGTATCTTCAACACTTTCACTCAAACTTCCCTTGTCCCTGAAACCAGAGTCTGAACTTCGCTCATCGTCAGGTGTTAGTAACTTGCCTCCGTATTCATCTTCGGAATTCCTCAACTGGTAGTCATCATTGCACTTCATGACATCTTCAAGTCTATTTTTCAGATCATTCATTTGTTTATCTTGGTCCGCAGTTCTGTCTGGCCCCATGCATCGATCGGAACTGTGCCCAGAATCCACTGAGAAGTAAGAATCAAAACTGGAGTTATTAGGAAATACGTCCTCTGTCACCATTTCAACCATGCTGAAAACTGGAATAGCTTCCCTAACGACACCTAGCGGTTTGAAAGCATCTAAATCGCCTTTGGCACATAAGACTGACTCTAAGGATTTAGACTTGCTAACTTTGTTGCTTGTAGATTTTCCAGGTATCGTCACATGATTTTTTTTCAGTATCAAAGAAGGGTTCACTTCCAGATTATTGCTAACAGATGATTTTGTAACTTCCCGAGTGTACACTGGGGAATCGTGAGAGGATGACGAATTTAATTCACTGTAAGAGTCGTCAGTAGTTAACTCCTGTTTGGCTAATTCAGAACTTGAAAGAGAATCCACTTTACCGTTCACTAACAATTCACAGCCTGAATCCTTCAATGATTCATTGTGATGTTCATTTATTTCTGCAGAAAAGTCTGTAATCAGAGTGGAAGGTGGGATTTCGTCTGTTGGAGAATCTATTTTAACGGGCGACGTCATATCTGAATGAACTGGTTTATCGTTGACGACATGGTTTTCTGTGGTCTTGGGCTGCACGTCCGTGCTGGGATCAGAGGATGTATTCATGAGGAAGTAAGTGTCAGAGTTGGTAGGAGAGCTTTCAAAGGTTTCGGTGTTCTCGTCGCAACTATGATGGACACTTACACCACTTAGTTCGTCCAGAGTGGACTTGTCACTGAGGCCCCGCAAAGCCACGACTGTACTCTCGCTTGTATGTTCATCTTCCAAACACTCGTCATTCGCACTACTTGGGCTTGGGGGCCAATCTTTATCTTCATCATCTGAGTAATCGACTGGCGAAAACGTGGTTTTCAAGCCTTTGAAGAAATCAAGGGTGTGCTCTTCGCATGAACCCAAAATCACAGAAGATTCTTCAACAGCCTCCTCAACCACTTCGTCGGCTTTACATTCTAAAGCGCTATTCTGGAGAAAATCTGACTTGTCACTGAAGTCATCTACGTCATCATCACGACAAACAAAAACAAACTTACGGGGCTTCACTTCAACTAAATGTTGGGTCTCTTCATTTATCTCGGGCTCTGCCTCAGGGCAAAATAACTCCGATTCAGTTATGACGATTTTAGGAACACAGTTATCGGGGTGACTAGAACTTAAAACAGGGGATTGGGATTCTATGGAAATAAAACTGGAAAGAGCTGCCTCGGGTAATTGAGCTTGGTGGCTATCGTGTTCGCTGGAAGAGTTGACCTTCACGTCCTCTTTATGTACAGATTCGTGAGTATTATTTACATTTTCGCATACTTTATGTACAATTTCTTCCACTTCACTCTCAGCGCACACGCTAGCTGCGCTTCCCCTTATCTGAATTACCTGTTGCTGTGAATTATTATTCTCCGAGGCAGCTTCGACTAAAAAAGACTTATTTTCTTCATTTTCAATTTCAACTTCAGTCTCTACATCCCTGCTCGCGGCCAAAACTTCATTCTCTAGAAAAAGTTTAACGTCACTCGGCGAGCTCTCTAACAATGGATGGGACGCTTCAGAAAAACTCTTCCCTAAAAAAGGATCCTGTTCCGGACTATTTTTACTCGTCCCAGGAGATTCCGGCGTTTTAGAAGAAGCCGTCCCTAAAAAAGAAGTTTCGGGTTTCCATATTGTGAGAGACTTGAGTTTCTCTTGGAGTTCTTCGCTCAAAACTGCGTTTCGTATGTTGCCCTCACTTCCAAAACCTATACTAGTGTAAGTTGTGCCTTTAGGACCACTTCTCTTCAAGGAGTACTGTTTGGTAAGGCTCGGAAGACTATCGTTTTCGCTCTCTTCAGAATCTATGTGAGTTAAAACCATAAGATCTGTAACGGATTTGGACTTTTCTTTAACTTTTTCAGTGAATTCGCCCCTCTCCACCCGGTGCCTCCAGGTCTCTTCTTCAGTGTCAGAACTGGATTCACTTTTCCTCTCACCAGCCAGCGGCCCGAGTTTGAAGTCCAACAAAGGTTTTTGGGGACCTTCTATACTGGAATCAGCAGAAGAAGACGAGGTTTTCTCCAGCGCCAAAGTCTCATCGAGGTTCTTAATTGCTTCTGAAATGTTTCGAACGAACTTCCTGTCTTCTTCAGTCTTCTGCTCAACACCTTGGAGCCATGAATCAAACTGCGTTAGATCTTCGAATGATCCCTGCAGGTTCGTCAAGCTTGGAGATTTCTTCTGCGATGTCTGGAAAATCTCCTCACTCGTGACAGAGAGCTGAGGTGATATCGTCATGGGAGAGCTCGTTTTGCAAGAATCCTGGTTTTCGTCAGTTGGTTTGATTTCCAGGTCGACTCCAGAATCAAATTCAGACTTATTGGGCAGGCGTGGCCGTTGAGCCAGCTCTGTGTGTCTTGGGGAGTGAATCGGGGTGTGGTTGTCCACTACGGGAACGGTGTTGGGCTTCAGTTTCTTCCATCTAGCTTCAAAATCCGACTCCTGGAAGGGGTTTGTTTTCAAGTATCGGAGCATCGACAGGACTTGCTCGATAGTTGCTCGCGTCTCACTACTCCTCCAGCAAATTTGCATAATATTGTACCTGTAACACAAATCAAACAAGAAATTACGATCACCCACGCGCAATAAAACACTCCAACAAAAGGAAAAGATAAACTGAGCTCTAAATAACACCAAGACGATTTTTCGAGTCATTTGAGTTACATGAGCAAGGAGGATGACAGTGCTTTAATTAAATTAGCTCTTTGTGGAAATACATTTTTTTTCAAAAGTGCATTCAAAAGGAGAAAATTTAGATAGGTACCTATTTCTTAGTAATCATCTTGAGGCGGAGTAATTTCAAACATAGCTGCAAATATACGTAGTTTGAAGGATTTTGTGAAAATTAACACATTGGGTTTGCAATATTTTAATTTTCCTAAAAATTCTACAAGTTTTCCTTACGTGTTTACTATTCAATCATTGATTGGTTTCCCAGCTGTCCAGAACAGCTTCACTAGCTTGACTTTGATAAAAGCGAGCGTCGGGCAGTTTTTCACTATTAACGAGGGGCTGGGAAAACACCCGTAGCGGCCTTGGAAGAGGCAAGGCTTCAGTTGGCCACTTACAATTACCTAGTTCTCCGTCTCGAACCTTGCTCGCTTCTTACGTAATTACATCTTACTCGGATCAACCTCGCAGAAACAAAGCTACCGCTCCCTTTAGTGGACTCAGAAGCAACGTGATTCCCGAAATACTTCGGATTTATCGTTCTCTTTTCAAACCAAAGTGGAATGTGCGCAAACCGATATCGTCACGATTTTGAATACGTTGGAACTATATTTTCTTTCAACATCAAAAGCTCCGCTTTTTGATTTATCGGCTTTTTTGATGGAAAGTAAGTACTTACCTACTATTAAAACCCACTCTATGTAATTTAATATTCAGCACCACAGTTTCATTTACGTTCGGTTTGTGCAATTGCTGATAGACTCATGTATGGAGATTCGAAACATGTGTATTCATATGAAGAAGGAAAATCTATATGAAACCAGTCATGCAGCATAAGTTGATGAGCAAATTTTCAATGAATCATTTTAATCGATTTGTATATATGTTCCTATGTTTAAGAAGGTAATTTACACCAAAAATAAAAAAGACACGTCAAAAATCCCTAAATTTTGAACATTTGGCCCCTTAGAGTACTCCAAAACTTCTGATCAACGAACTCGTCCTTTCTTTTGATATTATTGACATTTTCAGAAATTTTTGGATTTTTTAGATCGAATGACACATAAATAAATCATGAATCTACTAATGAAAAAGTGTTTTAGGAATCGCTTTAGAATGGTCTGAAACGGGTTTCCATGGAGAAAATGATCAGAAATTTGGATAACTAAAATTTTGAAGCCATTGCAATAGCTTAATTTTTGTCTCGATAACTCGGTAAAAGGAAAATTAAAATGTGGATAAGGACTACGCCTTATCACTCTCTTTTGTCAGTGACCACCCCCTATCCCGCGATGAACAACACTTGAAGGGAACTCAGACACTCACAAGTACTGGCCGAAGGGACAGTCTGGCTCGAGGAGCCTGTATTCCTCATCTCCGAAGACTCTGACGATGACCTGATCGTCTGAGAGGTTGTCGTAGGGGAGTCGCCCAAACTCTGCGATTTCCCACAGCAGGACGGCCGCCGACCAAACATTAGCTTGTGTTGTCACCTGCGAAATAGAAGCAAGACATTATTTTTTAGTACGTGAACGCAAATTCCATCAAACCCTCCTTCACTATAGAAGCGACGCTGACGCTTCCTTTTCATAAGATTCTTTTCTACCAATTTTCCATGATAGTAGCTTTCTCATACGCCCTCCCTCCTACTTGCCCTCACATATTAACCACATGAATATACTCCTCCCAAAAAGTTCCAGCTAAGCCACACTTTCCACAATTTTTCAGTGACTTACTTACAAAGAGTGTTTCAAAATTTGAAGTCTTTAGAACCCATTTTCGAGGCCATAGAAGAAGATAAGAATCCACGACAAGAATTTGAAAATGCGAACAGGAAAAACACTATCAACAAAAACAGGTTGAGAATTGAGGCCTGGGTGTCACAACAACATATTGTCACACACTTAGTGTTTTAATCAATCCTACATCAAGCAAACACACTGAGAAACACCTACGATCTTCCAATGTTCTGAATCTGGAATTTTACAATGGTATGAGATTATTTTATTTCTCAACTTTGAATTTGCCTCTTCCAATCTCTCTTAAAAATAAGGCGACTCGAAATTGATTATGTGAAATGGCTGGAATTGGCCATCGAAATTCCATTAGGTGGTATCATGGTAGGTACATAAGTATTAAGTACGTAGGTAAGTACCTACATTATTTGAATAATTAATTAAATTCTCATTAATAAGAAAATAACGTAAAATTAAAAATTATTTATGTACTAGCCAGACACCCCGTGCCATGCACGTCAGTATATAGCTATGCTTCTTATTCTGTCCTATACGGAAATAGAATTCTCTGAGATGCCAGAGGAACCGTAGGGAAGTTGGATGATTTTGAAGTAGCCTATGTCCATCTCGGAACCGCCAGGAATCTAACGCTAAAACCCCGTGCAAATCCGTTCAGTAAATAGTCACAGACAGTTAAACTCACAAACCAACTACGGAAATTATTATTATTGATGATAGGTCACCTGTTTGGTTTCTATTGTGGTAGGAGTGCAGTGCAGAGTTTCGGGCGCACACCACCTGATCGGTACTGCCACATCGCCGGCTATGTAATATTCGTTCTGGAAAAGAAACCCGATTATGATAGGAGTAGGAAAGTAGAAGGAGCGCAGAATACTAAACTTAACCACAAGTGGCACTCTATTTTTCTTGGTTCAAGCCTAGGGTTTGCAATCTAGAAAAG
Source organism: Lygus lineolaris (assembly GCA_030264115.1). Lineage (NCBI taxonomy): Eukaryota > Metazoa > Arthropoda > Insecta > Hemiptera > Miridae > Lygus > Lygus lineolaris. Next base: position 20,793,215 of record JAEMON010000015.1, on the reverse strand, counting down.
TTTTCTTGAATCCCGGGATCTCGGGATTTTTCCAAGTCAATCCCGGAATATTTTCTAACAAATTTATTGCAACAACCGAGAAATAAAAAAATTGATTGCAACAACAACAAAAATTTCATTCAACGTTCATTTACAAATTAATAAAACACATTTTCACTTATTTAAAAAATATGCCATGAGAAAACAGAGGGCATTTAAAAATTCATCCGCAACTCGATCCTTAAACCAAATCCAAATGGTGGCCTCGGCTGCCTCCATTGTCGTAGAGGCTCATTTATTTTTTTATTATGCTCATCAAGTCTTTTCGAATTTTCGT
>JAEMON010000015.1:20740312-20754735 GCA_030264115.1 Lygus lineolaris | reverse complement strand
AAAAATGGGCCCGATCTGCGACCGCCGTAAGGTTGACGTCACACGGGTGAAGTGGCAAAAGCATAAGGTGGGAGTAATTTAGATTCAGCAACTTCAAATTCCCTAAAATTACAGAGAAGACATATTTCTGCGGTAAGACTTCATTTTCATTACTTTTCAGTGATTAACTTTCAATGAAACAGACATGCAAAGGCCTTTTCTGGATATTTTCCTTTATTACTTCAATTGAAAGATTTCAGTGAGGGCTTTCCTAAAAGGTGCTTACATGTAGGGTATCCTATGATTAGGAGTCAGAGAAAACGAGATCCGTAAAATCACAAGGGAGCTGAATCCGAATTTGAAGTCGAAAATGCAAAATTCCGACAAATAGGAATTCTCCATCGTCATCCGATTTTGATGAAATTTTCAGGGATTACGTGGACTAGGCCAGAGATAGACCTCTATGATTTTCACGGCTCGCGTTTCAATGGTATCCTCTGCGTATTTTTTGTGATTGGGCTTTTTCTCTCTCAATTGAGTGTTGTTCTCTTCTAAGACTCTTCTAAGGGGGTAAGACACTTTCAGACTCTATTTCATAGAGTTTCCATAAAAAATGAACCAAAATTGGAAAAACAAATTGAAAACACCAAATTGAATGTTATTCAATAATCGAAATCTTCCTTATGTGGTAGGTTTTGCCGTCTCGTGTGCATCGAGTCGCTTCGCGAAGAACCGATTATTTATTAATAGAAGGAAAAAATCCCTCAGAAGATTTTAGTGGGTCAGTAAACTTGAGTGGCGGGTTAGTCGCATCGATCGGACGAAGGTGGACTGGTCCAAAGATGTACAAGTCCTTGTCTCGGAACACTTCGCTTACCCAAGCCATGCACGGCGATTGAAATGTTGTTGCCTAATCAAGTATGAAGAATCCAACACTTCTCATTGACATGATAAATTAGCAAAATCGCGCATTAATTTCTCTGAATAAATTCAGTTTTGAGTGCAATGGTATTCCACGTACGACGTACCTACCTCGAGTACGGATCTGCAAACTGTTACACAATGAACAAGAAATATAAATATTATACGACGAAATTATGACTTTTCCAAAAATATTCATTCACATGTATTTTTCACAAAAACTGCCAAGTGTTCATCACTTGTAAGCTGGTTTTTTTTCTCGAATCGATCAACCAACTCGGTTTTGACACTCCTAACTTTAGGTAGGTACCATAACGTTTGTTAAATAGCCATTTTTAGGACGTACTTAAGTAGTGGACCGGGTCAGAGAAAAACCCATTATACAAATCCGTTTCAAAACATCCTGAATTCAAATCTTGCTTATGTGGCAAAACCTTCAGTGCTCTGGCGTATAGGCCTCAATTTTTATCCGATTAGTGTGATTGTTTTTTTTTTTTTTTTTTTTTTTTTGTGAGTGTAAAATTAGATAATCAGAGTTCTCTGACTTTTCCGTGACTTTTCTAGAGATTCCCCTCACTACAACAACAAAAAACGGGTATCATTTCAGTTTGTGCTCAAGCACAACTAACTGAAACACAGGAAACAAAAATAGGGAACATTTTCCCCCCAACAATTTTTGTTTCCTATGTTTCAGTTAGTTGTGCTTGTGCACAAAAGTGAAATGATACCCGTTTTCGCTAATACTCGTAGATTGAATTTTCTGAAATGAATTTTGAAAATCACAAAAATGGACTTGGGTACCTACTTCTGGAAAGCACCCTTCGATATCCATGTCCAATGAGGGATACTCATCACGTTTGTTATAAATATATTAAAATAAAGAAATATCTATATCCTAATAATAAATATCTATATAAATAATAATATATAAAGGATATAAATATCTATATCCTAATAATTTTGACCTAACAGCACTCTTGCGATGAGTAGTTTTCTTCCAAAGTGATGATTTTTCATAGTTTGCATCCCCTGTGACGTCATTGCACCCCTCTCGCCTGGACAGCGTTGTCACAGGAGACGCAAGCTTCGAAAAATCACTAGAAGAAAACTACTGGTCGTAGGAGAAGGCGGTTGTAACGAAATTTTCAGTATGCAATCTACTGTCATTTAAATAATACCTAAGAGAAAAATAACCTAACCACCTAAATCTATCCCAAATATACAGCCTGAAAAAATGTTTTCGAAAACCTAAATTTCTGTGAGCTTGGCTTGTACGAGTAACTTGGGCATTTTCCCCTTCAAATTTCAAATCAAGTGAGCCTGTTCAGTGTAAAGTTTCCTGAATTTTGCCGGTTTCGTGGAATTCCCTGACTTTTTCAGGTTTTCCCTGACTGGCGGCCACCCTGTTCTGATTAGTTTATCAAATATTCGTTCATTATACCATGCTACATGGCTGGAACTGTTTGTATAGAAATAAATTCGGTGATGGATGGGGAAGGGGGGTGTAGGACGATGAAGGGAAACGTCAGATCGTTCGGTTTATCGCGTGAATGTGAGTCACGACCCGAACGATCGTGACTGAAGGGGGCCCTCGCAGTGAGTTTTCCGCTGCGACTCCTGGAGAACTTCCCTCGGAGCACTTTGTCCCCGTTTCTGCCTCTTCAGACTTCTGAAGATCCGTCCTGGAGAGAACCACCGTTAGAGGCTGGCGCGCCGATCATGTCGGCAAATCGGAGCACGAGCGGCGCGGACATTCGCAGTACAAAATGCGAATCTGATTGTCCGAAATCTGATCGTCCGAAATTCGCGAGAACTGCCATCAGAAAGAAAGAAACAAATCAGCAGTTTCCAACTCAATTTTTTTTATTTCAAACTATAGGTTTTCCAAATCAACGTTTTGACTTTCCTTACTTGACCCGAAAGGGTAAAAGGAAAGAATTGTCATAGGCCTGAAACCAAATTTTCTGGAACTCAGCCAGAATCATCGGCCTGAAACTCCAGTTTCATTTCGATGGTGAGGGTAATAGGCATCCAGGCTATTATTTAACAAGTCATCACTCTTATTTTCGAACTTTTCGAAACAGTGTGTTTGCATCCTCACTACTGAAGCCTTATGTTCGTGCAGTCATTTGAACTGGATTTGTCCTCCAAATTTAAGGTGATCAATTTCTGCCTCTGAGCATACGGAAACGTGAATTTGTTTAGGACGCTTCCAAATCCCTAACAAATCGAGTCGAAAATATTATTTATAGATCAGATGAGTCGAAAATTGAGCAGATAGATCAGCTGAGTGGAAAATTGAGCAGATAGATCAGCTGAGTCGATGATTAAGCTCGTAGATCAGGTAAGCAAAAAACTGAGCTCTGAGTACAGGTGTGTTGAAAATCGAGCTCCCAGATCTCGTGGGCAAAAAATTAAGCACCTAGATCAGTTGTGCACCAAAATTTAAGTTCTATAAGGCAAGTACAGGAGTGAAAATACATTTTGAGTAATCATTTTTTCACCTGATAATTCAATACGTTCATGTTACAATAAGTGAAAAAGCTACACTACTCACCCAACTAGGCAGACGTTGCATTGCATTAACATTTATATGTCATGCGCCAAGGTTGGGAAACTTTATTCAATTTCAATTTTTCACATGGAAAACCCCACATTTTTCATTTCAGAGTCGGATTCTACGGGTGTTGGAGGGAATGGAGATGATCATATTATTGTGTGTATAAGATGATGTAAAAGTCAAGTTGAAGAGAAGAGAAGAGGCTCCTCCGGCTCATTTAGTGCACGGTGGATCAGTTGTGCTGAGCTGCCAGGTGGCGTGTCTCACCAGCTGTCCTCAGAAGTTCGGATCGCGACCTGTGACGGGTTCTTGAACCTCATTTCTGCTCACCAACTGGGGACATCGTCTGCCTAGCGGGTGTCCGATGATAGGAAATGGTCAAAAAACTGCTTGAAAGAAAGATAGGATAGCGTCTCGTTCATTATTTTCAATTGCTAATTTGGTTTTATTAATAGAAAAAAATAATCTTTGGAATCGACGTGAAAAAACAACTAAAGGCCTAACCTCCCTAAAACTTTGATGTTTTACGTTTCAAGGTAAATAGAAACCGAAAAATGAATAAACAAAATACAAAAATTAGGTAGCCTGTTAAGTATTACTGTTACAACGATTTATGAATTCTAATCTTTTTAAATTCTGCATGCTGTGGACCAGTCAGTTTTACAATAAGGGGGATGATCCTGAGGGTTGGATAAATTAGGTATCATTATTAGTTTCCCATAAAATCTAGCTGCGTGGTTTTCCTGAGTTCATAAAAAAATACCAACCATTTTGTGTTTTTCTGTACAAGGAGTAGGTACCTTTCTGTAGAATCCGGAATTATCTAACTACATATCGACCTAAGATAATAGGCATGAACGGTACAAAAAGAAAGTAAGTACGAAGATAAGAGATTTTTTGTTTCAATTTGAATATTTGTGGAGATGAATTGAGCTGGGGTTTGATACCAAACGACACACTAATTTGATAAAACAAAGTTAATAGTTAAAGGGTTTTACACGAGATTTCGCTCGTGTTTTACAGGCCGCGACTGATGGCAAGGATGGTGGTCTTTTCCTCTTCTCGGAATATCGTCGCTGCCCGGAACGGTCCTTCAAGGAAACCACTGAACAGAACTAGTTCCCGGGAGTCGAACTATAATGAAAACGTGTAGGTACGACAGTGTTAGCGCGGACTTCCACTGAGAAGCTTCCTCATTACTGGAAAGTACGTAACACGCTCAACGAGCATCAGATCATTGAAGAATGTTTTAGTTTTTCAAATTTTATCCATGGTCATACTATGGACTACATCCCAGCATAATATTATGATGGTCTATACAACATGAAGCAAAGGCTCTTCAAAGTTCAAGGAACACAATACACAGAGGATCTAAAAACGCTACTGAATTATTATATGAGACTGAGGTTCATTATTTCCCCTTTTTAGGAATCTTTTGCAATAGACGCTAGTCTGATTATAATTCAAGTTTCATAATCATGATGAAATAGAATCCACATCAATGTATAGAACTTCTTCAATTTATTATTTCTTTAGACAACAATGCATTCTTAATTAAACAAACACTCAGTCAGCATGTAGCTCTTTTCTTATGTTTTGGAGAAAAACTTCGGTTTTATTACTGATATTTTCCCTTGTATCATAATATTCTTGCTAAAATGTTACAAAAAGACCTCATCAACTTGATTGGAGCTTAGCTGATTTATATCAAAAGGATTTTCAAACTCGGGTTTTATAAAAATTTTCCTCTTCATAGAGTCGATTTTGTTTCCCTACCTCATCTAATTTAACTCTGAGAAACGGAAAAATTCTGGATTTTGGGTAGGGAATAGTAAGGGAAAAGTCAGCGAACTGGGACTGGAAGGCCGGTTTTATCGATTGTACTGCACGAGAGGGTGCAGGAAAGGGTACCTCCACGAAAGAAAATAATTTCTTCGGGAAAGGACGCCGTTGCCAGGCAACACCACCCCTCCTTGCAGATGCCACCGAGAGACCCCTCCCTCATCCCTTAATAACGAGATTTTCCGCCACATCCCTTTTACCGTTTCCTGGTAAAGACGGATTTAGGCAGCGTCTTGGGCTGAAATTAAATAAGCGACTGCATCACCCGCATGAGTCACTGGAGGACCCTTCGAGGATGAGGTGCGATTGCTGAATCATCTCTCAGAGGAATCAACCGCCGAGTTAAACGATTGGACCCCTCAACAAGGGTGCAAGCATTGCCCAAATAATAACGAAATATGGTTCAAAATATATATACGATTTGGTTTCCAAACGCTGCAAATTATTACACGACGGTTTATTTTTTCCCGGATAGATGACCCTCTGGATCTCTGTCTTCTTCTCTGATCTTTAGGTATTAAGCTCAATTTTCGAGTCAGCTGATCTGGGAGCTCCATAATTCAGATAACTTCAGTAATTTGTGCAAAACATGGAACACCTTCACCTTCAGGATTTAATAGAAAGACATACACACCTATAGATATATAAAGAGACTTATACCTATGGGTCTGGATGTATTTGAGAATCAGGATGGTCTGGAACGAATTTATAAGTGGTTCTTGTCTCTCTAAGCTTGTACTCTTCCGACCTAGATTAAAAACATAAGGACGTCCTGCTTTGATACTGAGGGACGTCCTAAACACCAGAACCAGAAAAATGGGTATTTTGGTACGTAGTTACTTTCCTGGAACTATTTTTTGAATTGAAACTATTGAAACTATTTGAAACTAACCAAATTGAAACTATTTGAAATATCCATGATTACGGTCGTCTAGAGGATTTAGATGTCCGTCATCAAGATTCTGGGTTTTCATCACTCAACGTCCCCTGAAGTTAGAACTTTTATGGTTTCACAAGTCTCGAGGTTACTCAAGTGTAACCATCATGAATTACCTTCCATAGCGAGGAACAACAAAAAACCCGCAAGAACCCGCATAGTAGGTATAAAAAGAAAGAAGAACTTGCTCACCACAAAACCCGTTCGTTGAGGCTTTTCAGGGGATACGATAAAATGAATAATCCCGTAACGGAGCAGAAATGAGCTTAATGGAGCAGGAAGAGTTCAACTGCCTATAAGATTCTTGTAGAGTAAATTATTTAGTCCGTAAAGCCTTATTTTCAGCGAGCAAGGAGGTTATCTGAACGACAAAAATATCATCCCATAGGTACCAACGTAAAACTGAAAGGGGAAATCTCGGCCTTGGAAAATATAACGAAAAAAGCAACCAGAACTGTTACAATGATAGTCGCATTTATCCCAATGTGCATGTGCAACTCAATGTGCAAATAAATGGTTCGCCAGAAGCAATTGGATAAGTTCATCCGGAAATGGACTCAACTGGTTTCTAAATTACTGGAAAAATACCTCAGTTCCTACCTAGTCATCTCTCCTCTTAGCCATATTAACGTCGGTATCAAGTTGGCCAATTTACCAGCGAATATTTCCAACTTCTCCTGCAAACACGTGCCCTATCTAACGGACAACATAGTTCCATATCTGTATTAACAAGTAAATCGTGGCAGGTGGTACATACCAGTTGAATTAGATTGTTGCCTGACTAACCAACAGCAATACAGCAATTTATTTTTCCTTCCTACTAATAGTTCTACTAACAAAACGCATCCAAAACACGAAACGAACAATGAAAGGATACCGTGAACATTGAAGGAAAAAAATCGTTTATTGGGTAATACCCTACCGATGGAAGGGCCTGAAGAAAATCGTGGCCAGGTGAAAGAACATTTTGTCCTCCAAAATAAAAATGTCCACTTACTTCTTGATTTTCTCCATCTAAGGTCCATTTCATGACTCGAGCAAAACGATGCTAACTATTCCGGTTATGATGACATTGTCAGGGGGTTGGTCGGATGATTTTCAATGAATTTCATCGCCGTCAGACCAACGGTACAATGAACAGAATTATCGAAATCCGATTTCGCTCAAATTTTGAGGATAAAGATGGGTTAATTAGCATTGAAACTCAACACGACTGGATAGTCACTGAGCATCGTAGACATTTAAAGTTCTTTTCACTTCTTATACCTTTCAAATATTCGACCGATTTTGATGGAATTTTTAGAGATTGTGAGGGTTTGCCCCAAGACGGAGCGAAGAAGACGTCCTCGAAGACCATCTCAAGGTCTCCTTGAAACTCGAGGACCGTCTATAAATCCCGCCCTTAGACTTTCTGAACTAAATATGGTCCCATGGCTGTCTGTCTGATACTGACCTGGATATTATTTTATTCGTTTTTGGGCGATAAATCGTCAGCGTACTAGAAGCTTGAATTACTGTTAGACCTTGGGGTACCATATCGACGTATTTTTTCCGTATTTTGGGAGAATCTAGTTAATGAAAAGCCGGCCGTGAACCCGAGACTTGAAACGACGCGAAAATGAAAATTCACGAGGTCAGGCCGTCTCAATTTTCACAACAAATGAAAATACGCTGAAATAACACCTAAAAGAACGATAAGTTGCGACCTTGAACTGTTTCAGAGAATCTCGTTCCTCCTTGTATTGTATAAATAAAACTAAGGGAAATCTACGACGGCTCGCCTTCCACACCTGGTATTTGCTTGAAGGCGGGGTTTCCCTCTGAAGCATCTGCCGCGGGTTTTGGCTCAGTCCCAATCCCTGGATTCCTCGCAATAACGTCGTAGTTTATACTAAAAGAAGGCAAATTGCCTGTGAGAAGCAGGAAGGCGGGATTCATTGGATAAACTTGTCTGATCCACAAAGAGAAATTACAATGGAGTTATCTCTTTTCTCGCAGCGGGCATCCTGTATTCTGCATTGTTAAATGTCCTAGATGCATCAGTCGTGTCATCAGAGGCGGTATAGAACAATGACTATGATTCTATGATGATGCATGCCCGTAAAGTTCATTCTAGGCGACAACGACCTAAGATTCACATTTTCACCGATACCGTCAAGATGATGTTGACTTAGAGAGAAGCCCTACTACACTTGGGCAATGAACTAAGGGATCATCTCCGAAAACAGTCTACTCACATATTCGGATAGCCGATGGAAAAATTATTTTCTGCCCTTTAACAAATGAATACCCATCAATCATTTTAATGAAGAGTTTAAGACCAATTTCAGCTATTAGAATAGAATCAACCATAGTCAAATAAATAGGTAGGTAGCTCAATCATTAACGAAGAAAGAAAAGGTGTTGCAAGTGGCTTAGATAGCTTCTTCGTATTCAATGACTGAATATGAATGAATTTGAATAGTCTGATGCTCTGATCGGACTGAAATTTATAAGGGGATCATCTGACTGTTTTGCCTGATTGAAATGAAGATCCGATATGTCCCAAGAACTAGAAGAAGAGGAAAGAGTTCATTGACTTTTTGGAGGTGGCAGGGGAAAGAGGAGGGGAATTGGGTACCTACTCCCAAGGTTGTGCAAAACTAGGTCATGTGAGGTATCATTTTCCCATGTATATTTTCTAATATCGAATGAGACCAACCGCAGGCCGATAGTTTCTGAGTTATGACGGATTGTATTTAAAAAACCGAGGTTTTCCTCAATTTCGGTAGATTTTGACGATTTTACTATTTTAGTTTTTTAAAAGGTTGGACCTGAAAGACAATTTAAAGTTTGCCACTGCCTACGGCTTTGCGCTCTTGTATGTCCACCGATCAAGCTTCCTGCATGGTCCAAGCTCTACATAGTGCTCTAGAAACCAGAAGCAGAAACGGCTGCAAGGAAAATTTAAATATTTAATTTTTCAATTTATAAGGACCGAAAAATCGCACGTTCTTGGAGTTTTGTGGTTGAAGGAACATGTGTAATATATTTGGAATCTACAAAACAGTTTTTCATGTTCTTCACTCTCAGGTTCCTATTTTGGTAATATTAAATATAAATTTTAATACTTAAATATAATTGTTATATATCTAAGTAAAAATCTGTGGAGGAAGTCAACAAATTCTAGAATGTGGTTCTTTGGAAATTAGCTCAATAAAGTCAGGGAGACTGGAACTTGAATCTTAGCTGGAAGTGAACGCGCTCGAATTACATTGAAATAAATTATAGTTGATAATAAATGTGTAATAAATTATAGGTGATAATAACGTCTTTATAATAGGCCACTCTTGCATTAGTTAGTTATTGCCAGCGAAAGAATACAAAACGAATATGAAGCCTTAAAAAAAGATTTCCCGAGGTGTGAAAGGCCGCTGTCAAGGGCGGGTTGTCAAGTCAAGTTCGATCGGTTGAGGGCGCAAGAAAATGAGTTGGTTCGTATAAGTGGGATCACCTAATAGCTGACTATTGTTGGGGGGAAAGGTAAAAAGTTCACCTCGGGGTGATTCACCTCTTTCGATTGACAGCTGCTGAAGGAGATGCCTCGCACCTTCTAGAACACAACGAATAGAATGGAGATCAGGATTTACTTGATTTTTTGAGCTTTCTGGCTCTTTAAAAGCTGTTTTTCCTTCTCAAGCAATGGTACAGCGTCTGGATTAGTTACGTAATGTAGGTAGGTACCTAACCGTTTTTCCCCTTGGTTGGGAACGCTCTTCGCAAAAAGGGAGACGTAATGAAAACAGCTGATGCATGGAGTTTCGTTTTAGGAGCTAGTTATCGGTGGCCATAGAGCTTGGCATTTACGAGAGCTTTCCGTTTCAGTGGCTCAATTTAGCAACGAAGCTTTCAACCCGCTGGAATCAGATACTTTTAATTATGGGGATCCCAGTTCACATCCTCCTGTTCTACAGACGACCCATCACAAATTACACAAAAACACTAGATAGTCATACAATCTTCATACCTACCTACTTTCCTAGCTGTTTTTAGCCGTTTTTATTGGAAATATAAAATGATCTAATTAATTAATTAAAGTTTTAATTTCAATTCAAGATACTTTAGTCTCAACTATTCATTCGTCTACTTTTATGAATTATTTCTATTGTACATTACTTAGTACCTAGGTAAAAGAAGTAATTACCTAGTTATACTGATGTATGTAAGTACACATAAGTCCTTAACACACATACGTATAATTACTTGCCTATTGTGAAAAGGGTTGGGAAATGTATCGTTATAGGCTTAAATGAAGCAGAAGTACTCATAGGTATTACTTGAGTTGAGATACAAAACTGACTGAGGACCTGATGTGATCACAACTTGATCAGGCAGAGAAATATCATAGTTTCAAGCGACAGACCCTAAGGAATGGTTGATCGGGATGGTTTTGCTTTCGAGTTTCCAATGATTGATCAATCATTATTCAGAAACACGAACTTGAAAAACCTTGGGTTGGAGATCCAAGGTGATCTACAATTTAAAAAGAGGTAGTGTTTTAAACTAGGAACGTGACTCACATACCAGAGTAAGTTATAAGTACGTACTTATAGTATACCTGCACACTAAGTACGAGTACCTAATATGCTATAATTATATTATTATACTATTAGCTTAAAAAGTTTAGTAACTAGTATATGGTAAACAGCAACTAATAGTAGTAGTAGTAATAATAAATAGTACCGTTTAGTATGTTTATATTAAAATGCTCCTACTTTATGGGATTCAGTTACATGAAATTTTGTCAAGGGTGAAATATGATTGTATGGAGTTTGGTGACGTTTACTCGTTGAATGCTCACCTTGAAGCCATCATTGCGTTCGCGACAGCAAGCACAGAGAACGATGGAGAAGATAGTGATCAATAGGAAGGCAACACCAACTAAGGTTAGACTGATGATTTCAGCACCAGCACTGCCCAATGATTCTGGAAACAGAAAAAGGATCTTTTAGAAAATTGCATAGAGAAAGATAATAAAAAATTTAACAGTTGGGTAATATTTTATGTGTTTAATTACTTGCCCATGTAACTCAGTTATATACATAGTCTATCTTCACGTTTACACTTCACCTTTTACACTACCTACTTTTCAACCCAATTCAATGACATTTTCAGGGATGGAGTGGGATAACCCTACGCAATTAATAGCCTTAGGGCCAATGGTACCATCTGCGTATGCGACTGCTCTAGGGACCTATACGTAGGGTCATAATATATTGTCTGGTGAGACGGAATCGTTATAAAATGGTCTGAAACGGATTTCCATAGAGAAAATTTTCAAAAACTTGCATACCAAAATTTTGAAGCCAGTGTAAAACTTTCATTTGCTTTGAAAATTCGCTAAAATGACCATATTGTCAGAAAGCTGCTCCTAACTTCTTCTTGACAAGACATTTTGCTTTTTCTTCGTTTATGCATCGTATATTATAGAAAACTGACAGTTTCTGGAGCTCGTCTGAAGTGCCTAAAACTTCAAAGGTAGATATTAAATTAATTTTCTACCTAAGTAATAACACATCCGCGTAGTTTCATAAATTTGACAACAGGTCCTAGGCCTAGGTATAACCCATACCCTCAGAACTGCGGGTCATTGAACATCATCCTCCTGGTGGAAACCTCCTTAATCAGGCCCTGCCCCTGATTACGGAATTCCTAGCAGTCCCCACCAATGACAGATGAGAGGCCAGTTGACGACAGACGGACAGTACTGACCGCAAAGTGGAAAACCGTCGGCCGCAAAAGGCGGACGAACTCGACTGAGTTCAACGAACCTGCAACTCTTGTGTTGCGACGTCGATGCGTTTCTCTCCCTTATCTGATGCAGAGAAATTTCCCTCAAATTTATCACCAGATAGTCGACTCCCCGAGTAGTGAATGTTATTTAGGGTAACCATACGCGTCTTGGATTCACACGGACAGTCAGGGATTGAGCACCCTGTCCAGGATGGGGATGATTTGGAGAGATGGGATGATTTAGCACGGAAACGAAATCGGAACAATGGAAAGAGATATTTGAATAGTTTCCAGTACTATACTATTTATGGGCGGTTCACTCTAAATAGAGTAAAAACATCTGGTTTGAGGCTTCGCTCTACTTCCCTCACCCATAGAAACCCGAAATGGTTATTTTTGCGGATTTTAACGGTGATTTCGACCAATGTTCGAGCCTGGCTCAAAGATCACCACAGTAGCAATACCCGCTCGCAGCAAAGCACTTTGTGGTACACAAACTAATTTTATCAATTTTCGCGTTTACTGGTCACGACTTCCCCACCATATTATACCTTGGGTAAATTGAAGGTAGCGGTAAAAGGAACGTATGAATCAAGGGACTATTTCCGATTCGTCGCACCGCCTCGAAAATCCAGTTAGTTTTTTAAGGTTCCCTAAATTGGAGATAGGTCTGAGGAATATTCTCAAGGCTGGAGAGCCCTTCTACGTTTTATAAAAGCCGAAAAATGCAATCGCTCTCCGGCGAGTGTTGTCCCCCCTCGTCATTGGCCGGCTCTGAATGGCACCTGCTAATCCGGAACATCGCTGTGAAGAATGCAACCGAACAACGAACCCCGGTTGTTGGTAGGAGGTGCTCAGAGGCCCACAGATCATGAGATCGATAACATCCCGAAGGATTGAAGAGCAGGATATTGTGGTTTTTGTGAAAACGGATATATTGAAATGAGGTTTCCAGGTAATCTGGATGCTGGTGTGGAGACTGTTATATAGGTGAAGGACTAAAAGACAACCTATGAATCCCCGCACTGGAACCAAGAAACTGAATGTTACTGAATGTCAGTCACAGTATTCTTCAGGGGAAAACGTCGTATGCTTGAAAGGTAAATAATATGTGAACCGATAAGGTTCACTGAAGAATCTTGAAAGGTCAATGTAAAGGACAGAAAAAACATATTTGGTTAGTAACGCATCCCATTAATGATATGTCCCTTTAGATTGTGAATAGAGTGACTACTGATATTAGCTGTACCAGGTGGAATAAGGATCATTCTTCATCCCCCAAATACTTGATCTGGAGAGCCGAAACTCTTGCTGATTATTCGTCTTCATACATAAATAGAATCCAAAACTTCGAAATTTGTATACTTTCGAGGGGGCTGCAATTTTGACTATTATACTTACATACACACCACCAGTTGCAACAGACTGAATATTGGAATATTCACAAGAGTATGCGCAGTAGGCTCTGCGCAGGTAAAATATTGGAAAGTGTTCAAGCCGAAGATTTAACCTTGTTACACGACATTGAGAATATTCTAATATATTTATTACGAAACTGAACATTATTTGAGTTGCGCATTCTAGTTGGAACAAACCTTGTGTTACGCGGTAGGTAGGTACCTATATCACCCACAACGAGAAGCCAATAGCTTGCTGAAACTCCCTTAAACGAATTAACTAAAGTAGGTAAGTAGTTAACTAGTTACAGTATTTAGGTTTGTAATAGTTAGGTACCTAGTTAAGTAGTAATTATTATAGAATAAAAACGAAAACGGATGAAACAGAGGTCCATGGGGGTGGGGATACGATCAGAAAACGCCATATACAATGAAATTAAGGATATATATTATTTCATGTCGTATCATACCAAGTCAATATTTTGGTTTTCTTACAACAGGAGGGTAACTCCTGGTTAGTAGCTAAACACGTCGGTAAACTGGAGGAGAAGAACATTTTTATTGTTACAAAAAACATAGGTCGTAACTTTATCTATCACAGATCCCATTGATCATTATCCCGTGCAACGCAATGGTTTTCACTGGTGGGAACATCATGTCCACAACGGTGATGCTTCGACTGAGGTCTGTCTGTGTCTAGAAAGAAATGACGTAATCGACGGCGAGACCGTTATAAACCGTCGACAACGGAGGACTCATTCAATTAATCCTTTTCAATCCTCTACGGATCAAGTTCCCTGCAGGCTATCAGTAACCAGAACTAGGATCGGATTTTTAACATTCGATTTTCGATTCTAAACAGATGGGAGTATTGAAAGGTACATCTACACTAAATTTCATCAAGGAAAACCCCTCTATTCGCTTGATTTATTATTGAAAATAATAACCAAAAATCTATACGTTTGTGGTGTGTTTTTTAAAAAGATAAGTGAACGTATTAATTTTAGCATTTTAT
>JAEMON010000015.1:20067173-20078792 GCA_030264115.1 Lygus lineolaris | reverse complement strand
CACCACCGAGTTTAGTGTCACTTCTAGATGCAGTTAGAATTTTGGTGTCACTTCAAGATACAGTTGATTTCTCTCGTTTGTGGTTAGCATCACTGATTAGCTCGCCCCAACGACCCACAATGCAGCAAACCTTATTTGTGATGACTGGATCTACTAGGAACTCTCTAATATGTAGGTGATTACCACTTTTACCACACACTGAAAGAAACTGGGACACAAAGACACTCTCTTAAGGCCATCAATGGAAGGTTTAGAATCCGGAATAGTTCATTCAGGAGGTAGGCTCTCAGGACCTGATGACATTATGGCAAAAAAAGGACTTTTCATTCAGATGTTAACTTAAAACTCGTAACTTAAAATTCGTAATATTTATATTATATTGATCGTGGTAAAAGGAAAATCTAAGTTGGTAAACACGGATTAGAAATGGTCCCTATAGGATCTCCAGCAGATTCACAGTACATTCGTTTCAGTAAGAATACCAGACTACAATGGAACCAACAAGAAACAGCAGCACTCGTAATTACAAGTAATTGTGTGGTTACGCGTGTTCCTCATTAAGTCATTAGCAAAGGAAGTGTCTTGAAGTGATTAAAAAGGAAATTGCCTAGTTTTAATCAAAATCCACAGCATACCACCTCACCTCCGAAACGCTATCATTGCCAAACAACACCATTTTACTGTACATATATAAGACAATAATACGAAGTTATCGGAGTCTGAATGAGCATTTATTGTCGTTGGTGCATGTTTCTTCAGCCATTTAGCTCTCTAATAACAAAGATAGCAATTAGTTGCTATGGTAAGGTTATATAAATAAAATAAGAGTCATAACAATCGTAAATTATCTTGTCTTATAGGTAATTATAATCGGTTTATAAGTAAGTAATTACTTGGGAGCCCTTCCAACCAGTCAATGCTGTCACAGGTTACAAAGTTAATTTCTATCAGAGGATCCAAATAAATGAACTTTGTCACCTGTGACAACATTGACTGGTTGGAAGAGCCCAACGATTGACTACCAAGTACTTACATAAATATTATGTAGGTACCTAAGACAGCATTAGAGAGCTAAAAGGCTGAAGAAAGTGGCTGAGTGCCATAGAATCATAGACGATAAACGCTCATTCAGGCTCCGATAATTTGCTTTCCACAATGGTGCCACCATACATCCTCTACATTGGCAGTGTTATTGTATTCCAAACAACATTACAAAGGTAGAAAAAATGTGATTTTCTCATACAAGATAATTCCCCATTAGCACAATCCCACTCAAATAAGAATATGTAAGAAGTCCAAAGGCACTTAGATAACCCCATCGATCACCATCGACGGAGGCCAGTTGAGTTCCCCCATGATTATAGGCTCAGACTTTCAGTGATTACTTGCTTCAAAAGTTCCCATTGGAAGATAATATTCATGTGCCATCTCTATCCTCCTTCTAAACTCTTTGGCCTACTGCCTACATCTAACGTCTAACCATGTTTTCGGGGGGTACCTACTACCTGGAAAACTCTTATTTTTGCAAAGCTTTAGTGATTTATGATAATTTTCGTAGAATTTCCCAATCTATAGGGTACAACATGTCCTGGTAAGTTGTTATAAATGAAGTAATTCAGCAAGATTCCATGTACAGTTTTCGATTCATATTTTTTCTAGTCCCTGTGGACCACACAACTCCTTCATTAAATAAATAGCGGAACAGATCTAAAGGAAACAAGTAGTCTACCTGACTAGCGCTAGTCCTAAGCTATCTACGATATAGAGAACAGGAATACGAACACGATCGCTCCGTTTTATCATGTTGCAACGTGCAGAGAGGAGTTGTGAGGGTCTTGGAGCATGTGGATGGCATCTTGTGGGCTGGCGTACCGCGTTTGTTTGAAGTCTGAAAAGAAAATCACATTGAAATCAGCGTTAAAACTGAAAAAAATGTACATTGTGCCTGATTTGAGACGAACCAGTGGCGATAAGGCACCAGCAGGTACCTGTATCTGCCATAAGTCACTAAGCAGATGAACAAAAATGTCTCAAAATAATATTAATGTTCCTCCATAATGTTCTACGCTGAAGAAGAAAAAAAAATTTCATTTATAAATTTGCTTCCTCACTACTGAGAACGTACGTTCGTGCAGGCATTCGAACAAGCGATGTCCTCCAAACTTGAAATTAAATCTAAGTGGTTCAGCAAATGAAAATGTCACAAAAATCAGATCATAAGTTTCACATTCGTTCCATGTCAGTCTGAGTGCACGTTACGTGCGCCTGTGGTAAATTCCTTGTCACAGGAATCACTCCGAAACGTATGGGCCGATTTTGATGACATTTACAGGGATTGCGAGGTTTGGGGGAACTACCTCAACTACTACCTGCGACTTCCACTGTACATAAGAGAATTTAGAGAGATACAAAACCAACTCTACCAAAACACGCTAGCTGTATAGGTCAATGCATAATAGGGTAGGCACCTAATAATAATAAAATAGGTAAATGAACGTAATAAACCACTTGAACGTTGATTTGAGGAGCAATCGATAGATTGCTGAACCTCCAACCAATGGGGTATGCGCATAGTTGTAATCCATAGGGTATTCAACAAAATTATATTAGGTATCTAACTCAATGAAAGGAATCTCCAGAAGAATACTAAGTGTACCTAAGGATCATAAAAAGGTATCGGATGAGAAGAAAAGATTTTAAAACTGATACTTACAATACGTCTCAAGTCTAACGGAATTGAGAGCTAACATTTTTGTTCCAACAGCAGTCAGTTCATGAATGGGTCCACTCAGTTCATGAACGGGTTCACTCAGTTCATGAACTCTTACAATGCTGTCTGGGATCGCACTGTAAACCCTAATTGAAGGAAACCTTACAAAACCTTCCTGAAATTTCACGGCGACGCTACTACTAACTGGTTGATTATTGTTGGTTTGGTCTGCTGGATGATCATTGTCGCTTTAGGTTTGTTTGCAGTTCAAGTTCCAAACCTTGTGAACCATTCTGCGCATGCGCAGTTCAGTTTTTGCGTTCAAAGTGCAGTCATTACGAGTTCGTAGTTCCAGTTCTGTATTAATAGTGCATCTAGAACCAGTTCGTAACCGTTTGAATCCGTTCGGAAATTTTTTCTGAACTCAGAACTAGCGCATGCGCATTGCAGTTATTCTTAATGTGACGCTAAACGCCTTCTGCTCATCCGACACCCTTTTTTTGGTGTTTACAGTTTGTTACTCTCCCTCGTTTATTTTAGTGCGCGGTTGTTACTGATTTCTGTTTTCATTTTTATGTCTGTTAGTAGTAGTTTTTTATTTTAATGTATGTCAGTGTACGTAGTAATAGCAGTAGTGAGTTGAGTGAAGGAGGCGCATGTGATGTCGATGGCATGACATGTTATTACGTTTTTTGTTTTTGCAGTAAGTACCTAACTAAGTATTTGTTTAAAATTAAGACAGGAAAATGATATACCTCGTGAAACAAGTTGTCTAGTTGTTGTTTAGAAACCCTGACTGTTACTCATAAATCATTTTCAGGGAGGAAATTTGGTGTACAAATACAACTCTATTTTCGTTTAGAAAAAGAAGTAGGTGGCTTCCACAAATCTTACCAAGCTTTCAGCTTACCAAAATCAATCTGTGAGTTGTATGAAATTGAAGTAGAACAATTTATTTTTGTTAGATAATCACTAGTAATTTGTTTTTTTTACTAGTAAAACTAGGTACGAATCTGTTTGAAAAATATATATTGGGACACCAAAGCATTTCAGTGAGGCGTAAGGAATGTAGGTACCTACACAACTAGGTAGTTTTCTTAATAAGTACGAGCAGGTACCAAATTGTATCAAAAATAATAGGTATTATTCAAATTAGGTGCCCTACTTGTTTGGCACTGCCTACCCTTACCTAAATGTGAGGGTTTAAAGACTAATTTCATCTTGATAATCCATGCTATTATTGATGAGTTGGTATTTCTAGGTCAGAAGGCAACCAGATTCTTCTTCTTGATTATTCAACATGGAAGTAGGAATCCTACATCCATGTTTATTCATCTTCAGGTTCGGAAAACGATCACAGTGTAAGTTCGGTGGTCTTGAGTTCCGGAATTATAAATTAGGGAGGGACTGGTGAGTTCTAGAACGGTGTGGAACCTGCAGTGCGAACAAACCTATTGACAAGTTGCGGCCTAGGAGGGAGATCAGAAAGAAAAAGAAACGTAAAAAACAGTATAGATTGATGAAGTAGCTTGTTTTTCTTCCTCCAGGGCCTCCAGCCCGACAAAACTACGATGAATACCTGGTGGACCAGTTTCTATCCAAACCAAAAGCTTCATGAAATCTATGGAACCGCTTGAATTCTGTTGTCGTGGTTTTAAAAATTGAGCTGCTCGCGTTGGGGATCGATCTCCAACCCACGAAGGAATTCTGCAGATGCCAGAGGTTTTCAATCGGAAGCGCTAACCACTACACTACGAACAGCCGATAGCGAACTGAGGCTCATTACACTGTAACTTTGAGCGGTTGGAACATGCCTACATCTTTTAACCCATGCTATGCGGATGTGGTAATATTACCTCAAGTGGTTTTATCCCACTCACCGGTGTGGTAATTATTACCTTAAGCCTCACCCGCATTATGCTCCCCGTTTTTCGTTTTGTAGGAGGGGACACATCGACTTTGACTTCACCCACAGAATGGGTGAGGAGCTGAATCAAACTTTGTAGTGAAACCCTAACCATGAGCACACCCCGTTGGCTTTTCACGTTTAGGGCAATTTTCAATTTTATTTAAGTAGAGTGGGGCAAATGGGTAAAATTAATAAATGAATAACTGATTTTCAAATGTCTTCTCTGCTGTTGGGTTGATTGTTGATAGCACGGAAAGAGTGACTTTCACTTCCAAGTCCAACAGGTACAACCCCCAAAGGAGACTTTGAAAAGGCAGTATTTAGGTCTGTTCCAACAGGTGCAGTTAATATTCGAATATTTTAGTTGCCTTCTTATCAACAAATTGTCAACCAGAATGTGCTAATATATTCGAATATTACCTCTACCTCCGTTGGAACAGACTAATCTTTAATTTTCCACGCATTTGTTCCTACAACTCACGTTACCCTACAATGCTAAAAAAAAAAAGGAAAACAAATCAAATACAGACCTACGCAAAAAAATTTGTTGACAAGATCAATTTAGTAGTTAATCAATAGATTATTGTACTTTGTCCATGCAAAATGTACGTCACAAAAAATATCATGCTCAGTTAGTCTCAGACAAGAAGGACAACCCAATATTAGTAAAAACAAGGTTTAGTGCCACATTCAGGAAGAAATTATACTGTTATTGACCAAGATTACCCACCTTGATTCCAAAATCAGATTTCATCAGATTTACTTCCAGTTCCTTAGTTGAAGAAAAACATTGAATTAGTGGAAAGAACGATTTCAAACAGCATACAGAAGGGTTAAATTATATAACACACCTCCAAAAGCCCGTGAGAATGAAATGTGGGTTTGAACTTCTTGCATGGAAAATTGGGATCCGAACTACTTATTTCCGGGGCAGGGTTTTTAAACTAACTGTTCCATATATCCAACGTACTTAGGCCTATAGGCTAACTACAAGGTGAATCAACACACTATTCACATGATAGAAAATTAGGGAGGGAGAGAGAGGAAGAGTTTGTTTGAGTTTTTTTATACAGAATTTTTTCAATAGTTCAAGAATAAAATCTTTGCTTTCTTATTCCTCTCTTTAAATATAAATCGCTAATAAACATAAAATCATAATACTCGTAATAATAACTGTAAAAAGCAGCAAAAATGGGGACAGGCTTATGAGAAAATGTTTGAATAAAGGTCTTGTATGTACAGGTACATGATACAGGCAAAATTACGCTGAACACGAATACAACATGATAATCAATACAGGGGTCGCCGAATTTAGTTATCTACAAAATGAAGAGCCCAGGGAAGAAGGAGCTAAATGCAATTTTGATGTTTCTGTGATAAAAGGGAGATGTTTCAAAGGAAAAAGAGGTGATTGCAATTTCGATGTTTCAAGGATAAAAGGGAGATGTTTCAAGGGAAAAAGGAGATGTTTCAAGGGAAAAAGGAGCTAATTGCCATTTTGATGTTTCAGGGATAAACGGGTGATGTTTCAAGGGAAAAAGGGAGTAATTGCAATTTCGATGTTTCCGGGATACGAGGGTGGTGTCTCAAAGGAAAAAGGGGCGAATAGAAATTTTTGCAAGGTGATGTTTCAGGGATAAAAGGGTGATGTGTCGGGGAAAAGGGGGGTTACTTGCAATTTTGATGTTTCAGGGATAAAAGGGAGATGTCTCAGGGGGAAAAGGGGCTAACTGCCATTTTTTGCAAGGTGATGTTTCAAACATTCAAGTCCGCTTTCCTCAAAATAATAAAATTGGTTCTTAGCCCCTTTCTCTCTTTCTTAACATGAGAAAGGTTACCAATTAGATGTGTCAGAAAGTTTTGTAGTCGACTATAATATATAATTTCGTTACTGCTTCAGTTACGTGTTCCAAATGTTGTAAATAGAGAGTTCCTAAGAACGCTTTTGAGATACGAAGTTTCGCATTGTAGACTAGTGGTGTGGTGTCGTATCGGAGGATCATCTGCGCATGTGCAACCAGTTACGAAATTTTGTATCCAGATACAACGTCTTATCTCTTACAAAAACTTCGGAAAGTTCGTGTAGATACGAAACTTCAGACACTTCAAATCCTCAAAAAATGGAGTTTCGAGTTGGTTGCGTGAATTCAAAATTGAATCAGGCGTCACTTTAGGATACGACACGAAATTTGCGATAGAGATCTGCAAAGGTTAGCTTCAGCTTTGCTCGCCCGAGCCGATACAATATGATGGTCCACGATGCAAAACTTCTTACCTCAAAAGCGTTCTTAGGAACTCTCTAAAAATAAAGAATGGTCTGTTCGTATCAAGCAATCGGTTAAGGGACATCTCTTCCTGAAATAATTTTTATAATAGGACTTGATAGGTAACATTTGATTTTCCAGCCTCGAGGTATTTACGTTAAGGCTAAAAGTATATATTTTTTTAATAACTTAATGGTGGGGAACCATTCGGAACCTTTAATATTACATGGTATAATATTTATGATCGGGGTGAAAATCACACCTTCAAATTACACTATATACAAATTATGATTTTCACGTAAATATGTAGAAAGCAAAGATTCTGAATTCAAGAAATACTATTGGAAATACTATTTGAAAACCCTTCTGTTTAAATTGAAATCAGTGACGAGCCTGATGGATTTCGTAATAACCCATTATTGCCATGCTGGAATATCTTCTTGAACTTGACTGATGAATAACACTATGATGAACCAGAACTAGAGTCTAATGAAAAAGTGATGAGTATCGTGCATCGCCAAGATTGTCTATAGCTGGAAAGCTCCTTTTATTTAAAAGAAACGAAAATATTATTGGTAAAGGGATATTATGGTCCAAAAAGATGATATTCACCGTATGCGACAGGCGATACACTCACCTGACAACAAAGGTGTTCTCACCGCGTTGGCAGCTTCATCATGTAAAGAACAAAGGTTTTGTGCTAGAGTCGCAATTTTGTTGAGAAAATTTTCAATAGAAACATATTAGGTTTTCAAACTCATATTTTCTATAATAAATCTATAAATAGCTTATCACTACGAATTAAAGCCTCCAATTTTATTCAATAGAGTGAACAAGTAATGGTTACGTTTCCACGATTCCTTCACTATTTATTCATTATTAGGAGCCTGCCTTATTGCCGTTAGTGAGTGTCTTTTTTGGTATTTATTATCCACCAAATCCCAAGTCTATATTCTTACTGACCTATAGTAGACCACAAACAGCCTAATTAGCGTCACCCATAAGTCTGATGTTGTCGGATTTTTTCCCCAAATCGTTTTTTGTGATTATAACTTACGGGAAAAATCAGATTGTTCGGGGGCAGTACAAATTTCCTTAGTTTCTGGGTGCGACGTACCAAATTCGCACTAGTTACGTCATGCAAGGAACTCTTTCCTCCACGCCAAAGCTTTGAAGTATAATGCCAATTGACTTTCTGTTCCCTCACATCGGCCCTTGCCATTAACAAACTGGTTTCAGTAGTTTCACCCCTGTGCAAGAGTTGATACCAGCTTGCTTCAACGAGTCAAGGATCATATACACCTAGTCTCCATTCCCTTGCAATGGTGACGTCCTCAAAACTTTAAATGAATTGAAAATTGACTACCCATGTTTCGGGCAAAAGCAAAATAGGTATTCTCATCTCACTCCAAACTTTCAAATAGCCAAAAAAAAGTAGTTTAGATAAGTGAGAATGACCTTGAATATTGAGATACCACAAAACTTAATATGGCAGTTTTCGCTACATGAGAAGCTGGTTGTGGAACATTTCTTATCTGGGTCGTAGTAGTAGCGGTATTTAATTTTTCTTCCACGGGGGCTGACTGGTTGATTGACAAAAGGACACGTAGAGGTCATGGAGAGACCCCCTAGCGGATTTTGTAGAGCACTAGAAGCGTGAGCAGGACTGCGTGGAGGTGCGTGTTGAATGTAGGTCATATGATGGTCACAGTCTCATATCTGTCAAACGTGCGAGAGAGCCCGGGCCGGAGCCTGGGGTCCATGTGAGTGCAGCGGCGCGAGCGTATGTCCTCATGTCGGCCTTCTGTTCTTATTTAGGGAGCTCAATGGGATTGCTGAAAAGGCGCAAGCGGTGAACATGGGGGCTTCCACATTTCTTCCTTGTGGAAGAGGTGTACTGACGACTGCAACTCTGGTAGTACATCCCCCAGTGATCACCTTCTTGCAGCCGACTGCAATAAACGACTGGTAGGTGGTCGGGCGAAGCCAGGCTTGATCTTCTTTCTTGAGCTGAAAAGAAAATATCTTAGTCCAGGGTCTTTCCATCAGACCGGGGGTAGGTTTGTAGGCTGGAGCTTCCCGGGAGTGTGTAAGCAGCTGAAGGCAGCAGCTAGATCGAAGGTCTGGTAGAGTAGTCAGCCTCTAGGAGAAGTGGGCCTATATTCATACTCCCGGGCGAGCGCATCGAGCTCAAGTATTGGCTAATTAGGCGAGCCAATCAGTGAACGTAGAATCGAGGGCTGTCAGCGCGGGAAGTGAGCTGCCCAGGTTGGCTAATTAGGCGAGCCAATAAGCGAGCGGGAAGTAGACCGTTGTCTTGACCTTGAGGGATCTCTCGGGGTTGATTCAACATCTTGTTTTATGATTGTAAATTATTCGTACTTTCCCGAGGTAAATCCATCTTCTTTTTGTATAGTTATTTGCAGAAAAATATCCTGAAGAAGTGGTGAAAATTTCAAGATAATTGATCGATGAATTGTGAGTAAATACCTGTTGGTAGTTTCAAGCATGTGGAGTGTGCCTTGCCCCACGCCTGATGTCGCGGGTGAAGTACTGAGGCGTAGACCTGCATAAAAGTGCAGAAAAACTAGAACTTTAGTTTCTCGTTTCTCTGGATTTTTTTTCTACCTTCGAATTTCGACGCTGTTTTCTTCTCATCCCATAAGGCGAGGTGTGAGGAAGTTGGTGGTGGAAGTTGTTCTTTATTGAATTTAAAATTGCCCTTCGCGTGTCTCGTACGAGTGTCATTGACCCGGTGGTGAAGATGCCCTCACAGCGGGTTTTTTCCTTGCCTTCGTGGTCCGGGGATGTTTTCTGATAAATTCTTTTTGTTGATTTTTATTCTTTCTTGGGTTCTTCCGTAATGTTTGATGAATCGATTTTATCTTTTTATATAAAACCATGTGTGGTCGTCTTTCGTATTATTTAAAAATGATGAATTTTCTGGATCTCCATTTCTCCCGTTTTTATTATTTTCTCTTTTTCCTCGATGTTATAGAACTAGTCAAAATACGGGGCTTGGTGTCTTCTTAGCGGTGTAAAAAGTGTTTTTCGAGGTTCTTGTCCGGTCCCCGTGAGGTGGTCTTTTTACCCGTTGTCCTGCTGCCTGCATCTGCGGTTGGATATTCCTGGATTTCCCTAGTGTATATGCGCCTTCTTGTTGACTTTCTTCCTTGTTATTTCTCGTCGCATTTTCTCTTGTATCTTCCAAGTAAAATTTTATGAAGGACTCTTTTGATTGTGGTTATTTGTGATAAATACGCCACATTGAATTACAGTCCATTTGCACATTTTTCCTGAGTACTTATGAGGTTTGAACCGGATTAAACACCTTCATGAGGGAATCAAAATCAGTGATATTCCTTTTGAGTGAGCCTCTTAATGCAAAATCCGACCAGAACATAGTACTGCATAAGATCAAGTCGACCTGTACCTATTCAGACAAACTAGGTTATATTGACGACTTCATAACCATAAATTAATGATAATGATCGTCAGGTAGTACATAAAATATTTTCACGGATCAACAAGTAATAATTCTTTAAATGAATTGAAATAGAGAAAAATCTATTAAATATAATTTTTTTTGAAATAAGAAAACTTTCGGACTAGGACGTTGTAGGTTAGGAGGGCATAGCTAGGTCGTAGGTAATTTAATAATTTCCATAAGAATATCTATCAACACATATTGTGATATGTTTCATTCATTGTAGAGCTATCTGAGCTGATGTTTTGAATAAGCGCGCGAATGAAAGAAAAATTACATTCAAGTTCCTAATATGAAAAACACATAATACCGAGGTTTGAATGTTTTAACATACAATGGGCAATTCCGGCTGTTTCATCAATTTGAAGTCGAAAAAGCAATATTCCGACGCACCGGAATTCCCCATTGGAATATACAAAAATTGATCAGAATTTCGATACACCTATCATTCCATGCAAAAAACAGAAATCAATCTTCACAAGGTACCCAAATACCTATTGTATCAGTGGTCACATTCTTTCCCAAGCTATGCACCTTCCCCCTAAAATATAAAATCCATTAAATTTTCCACAAAGTGAAGCACACTGAGTCCTGCTAAAGAATAATTTATTATGTATATTAATATTTATTATTCACTAAGCAATTAAATCAAACTCTCTGCCCTCGAAGGAATATAATTATAACCAAACTCACTTTTTACAAGAGTCTTGATACAAGTTCATATAAAACAACTGGCGGATAGCTATTTTTCATTCGATTTCGCCTGAAAGAATGTAGCCATTTTGAATGTGATAAGAAGATGTGATGATTGATAATCACGAATTTCCATTGAGGAGTTCTTAGACATTTCAAAGGGTGTCATTTCAAAGAGGGAGAAGTGCCTCACTCGCAGAACACCAACTGTCGGGTACGTTTCATTTTCCTGAATCGCAATTTTGAATTTTTAATCATTTTACTGGGCACAAGACAAAAAGACCTAGTTGCCAGGTACCTAGTGGATTTAGAATTATCATCCTACTCATAAGAAGAAATTGGAAAATTGGAACCAGTTTTTATTTGGATAGAATAATTATGCAGAATTCGAATATTTTTTTGAAATACCCGCTCGATGAAGTAGTGACGTAGTGAGGTAAATATGCACTGCACAGTGATTGGATAGAGATGTCCACTTGTTGTGGCCGGGAAAGTGTTAACCAATTATATCCTTCAGGGAACTTTAAAACATTTTTACAAGTAGTAGGTCTCGAGC
>JAEMON010000015.1:19852317-19865583 GCA_030264115.1 Lygus lineolaris | reverse complement strand
TTTTTTTACCCTACCTACCCCACGGGTCCCCTTAAGCCACTAGGTACTCATTACCATCAGTTTTGACGGAAAGCTGTACGTGGGAAAATTTCGTTTTCCTACACTTGGAATGTGTGCAAAGCTGAAAAAATATTCTCTTTGCCCCAGTCCTCATAAATTTATATCATCTTGTAGCATCAATTTTCGCTCTTCTATCTTCCAGGAAAAGGGCGAACTTCAAGAAGCGATATCCGTGATGCAAAAGGCCCTTTCCATCGAACCTGACAACCGCCGACTCCAAAACGACCTTCAGAACCTCCTCGCTGCCCAGAGAAGAGACAACACCAAACAGCGCGACCTCTACAAGAAGATGATGGGTACTTCTACAGACGCTGACAGGAAGAAAACCTCACCCAAGTCGTCATCCCGCAATGCCGTGAGGTGGCTGGTATTTGCGTCTACCTTCGTCGTCGCTATGGCCAGCTTCGTTGCTGTGAGATACGCCAAAATGTAAACAGAAGTAAACGACACCACTTGATTCATCGTATATTTAGACACTTTTTAAACGCTATTGATGAATGTGTTTTGTTTTCACGATTAAACGCCTTTTCCTTGAAATATCTCAAGACGACATTGACTTATACTAGAGTTTTGCCAAACGATTTGGGCCGCTCCGAGGCACCTTATTCAACCTTTGATAACAACCGAGGACAAAATAATTACATCAAACCCTATTGAAACTTTTTAAAATCATCTAATTTGCTCATTAATTATTAGTGTATGGGATTTTAGGTTTTATCTCGTGATAGTGAATGATCAAGAACTTCGGGAATATAACCAATTCATCAATTCTCTCTCCCATCAGATTACCATCTGCTACCATTAACTACCTTAACTCAAATGTGAAAATAAACTAGTTACTGATCGTTACTCCAAATTTCAAGAAAGTTGTCCGTGGATTTAGATATCACGGATAACATAAATAATCATACAGAAGATTACCTTCTATGTATTGTTACCTTGATTACCTTCTACTCTGTAACTGCGAGTTTCTTCGCCACTGTTCTTAACCATATTCCTATCAGTTCGAGGAGTTTATATTCGCTTTGCCGTCAACAAAAACCAAATTCGCCTAATTTTACGTAGGTACCTATTGAGGTTATATGAAATTTCCTGCGACTATGTGGAAACAACTATTTAGTGACCGAGGGTACTTCCATTCTCTACAAGGGCCCGTGAGGCTTCACATTACGTATAGAAGTAATGAGTAAGAGACTATGTTCAATAATCTCAGAAGAGTTGTTGAAGACTTCTTGTGATAATCCTCCATAATTTAGGTAATTGTAAGGAAAACACCTTTAGATTATCACATAATGTTATGTTATCACATTACACATGTATGTTTTCACATTATGTGATAATTTAAAGGTGTTTTCCTTACAATTACCTAAATTAGAGACTATGTTGTTCAAGTACTACTGCTGCCAAGGTTGTCCAAAAGATACCTTTTCATACAAATCTCAGTTCAATAATCTAGATCGAGGTTTTATTGCGAGAATATACTGATAAATCGAATCTCGAGTTCTTCTAAAAAAAATGTTATAACCTACCATTTGGTCTAGTTAACCTCCAAAACTTCACCAGTAGGTACCGGACTCCCCGACATCCATACTCCACAAGACAACTTCTGTCTACCTATTCAAATGTTATCGACATCACCCCACGTTTTGCCACTAATCTCAGAAATGTGCCCCATCGAACTATTGATTTGGACAAATTAAATCAAATTTGAAAATTAAATTTCAGGAACACCAATTAGATGTGAAACACTTTTTTTATGCTTCTCGTACCTTGATAGTACTGATATTTAGACTAAAGACTGCATTTTTCCAGTAAAGCATTTCTTTGTTTTTGAAAAGATTACAATTTTTTCTGTCTTGGGAATTCTTTGTTTTTAGGACTGACCAAATGTGCGTCATCTCTCCCATTGTTATGGATATTCAAATATTTACCTACCTAGAAATGCGAATAGTTACGCATCGAATTTTCTTATTATGTGCCTGATGAACAAAACCTTAGGAAAATAATTGAGTAATAATATTGTGTGAGTTTCACGTTTATAATTTTTTTCCTGAGTTTTTTCTAGTTTTTTATGTTCCACTTAAATACCTTGTTTCTGATTCACGTATACATTCTTGTTTTTGCATTCCTTTAGATGAATCGATGTTTCCCCACAGAATTTTCTAACATATCTTTGATATTTCAAGGGATTGTTACATTGAGTGTATGTAATTGGGTGTGCGCATAGGGAAATTCTCATTTTTGACCTCAACTCCGGGTTCAGCTTTCTCAAAAATCCACGTGAGCCACTTTTTAACTGAATATTCCGTCTGGTTGAGCCAGAAAAGAGCTGGAAAGAGGCGCGTGACGTCAGAACTATTTACTTCAAGACCCTTGTATGCTAATAAGATACACTTCACGTTGCACCATTTCGGAAAGCTCTCTCTAAGATATGTCTATTTTGAAAGGGAAACAACTATGCGCACATCCCGTTGTAGGGTGAGTTTCCCAGTGGTCGACAGTTTATGCTGCAAATCACAGTTTTCGTCAATATCAAATTTAACTTATGCGTTTCGTCCTCTTCAAATGTAATAGCTTGGAATCAGATGATAATTTGACTTGAAGTCTACCTCCTTCCATTACTCGACCGTTTTGTGATTCACAATAATTATGTTTACGTTCTTTTTTTGGGTCCTAATGAAGAGCAAACGGTTGTGCTCCGGTTGATCTCATTCGATCCTGAACTGCTGAATCCATTACTATGCTCAACCTTTTTGCTCTGGACTGCCACAGCGCGTGAATAAAGAGTTCCCTTAGATTTGGTTGGTATCTAGTGGCATTGGGGTGAGCAAATCAGCTGTGCGAGAGAAATCAACTGTATCTTGAAGTGACACCAAATGTCTAACTGAATCTAGAAGTGACACTAAAATATGTGGTAAAGTGTTGAGTCTCCGTTTTTGCTGTTCATGCAACCTTCATGACAGACACGAAGAGCCTGGAAATGCATCGTTTATCGGCATGACAGGTAACATAAGATACAGAATAAGCCAGGCTGGGTCGCGAGAGGAGCAGTATCTATGGTGCTGACTACAACTCCTTATCTCTATAAGGCCTGACCTATTGGATATAAAGTTCCATACTGACGGTACAGCACGCCCTACTGTGTTAGCCAGACCTACTGAAACTCTCTAATGTCTGTTTAGCCAGGACTTTTTAGCCCAACCATCACGCCCCAGCCAAAGGTTTTTCGGTACTACGAGAGTTCGTAATGAGCAAATGTCATTTTCGTGACCCATCAGGAACCTGAGGAACCAATAATGATAATGTGGATAGTATAAAGAACAATAAATTATAATGCGTACTATGTGACCAGGCCTTGAATAAGATCATGCATTCGCAGTCCCTCCTTTCTAATCGATTAGCCCGGTTCGCTGCTAGTAAAAGTGCAAGAACTATCAAGTAACAATAGGTTCACCAAATATTATTCATTATTATTATTATTTAGGTAATACCTGCTACCTATAATATATTGCTAAGAATAATCATACCCTCACCAACTAGCAATAACTGAATTCTGTGCAGAATATAAGTGAAGTTTGTAAGTAACCAAGATAGTACCCAATGATTCACAACAAACCAACCCCACCAATGAAAAACTTATTGTTAATGAATAATAAATTATTGTGAGCGAAATTTAATTTTTCAAGTTCAAAAAATTTCCTTTTTAAGCGAAAACACTTGAAGACAATGTTAACCTATCTGTAGGAGGTCGTAACACCCAGTTTCTGCCTTAATCTACTTCAAATTCCTATCTATCCTGTTTCACATGAACTTCGTTTCAAACGGCTATCGAACAAAACGTCTTTTCATTCGAATGTGTAAATTTTTTTTAGTAACTCAATTCTGAGTGAAAATTAATAATATGATGTTTCCAACAAATTGGTCTCGTTAGTGTCCTACAGACCAATAAAACAGGTGACATTTTAATGTTTTGTACACGTTTTCCCTATTTTTCTTCTGTAATTTGTTATATAGTTACTTACCCATTTTTTTTTTCGTTACATTTTGTGAATAGTCTTGTCTCATATTGAACAAAAGTTTTCGTTAGTCCTAATGGAAAATTCATTCTCTTTAGATGTAAATTTGTAAATAAATTGTTATGAAATTTATTTGTATGCGGTCGTATTCCATGAAGTTTCCCAGGCTCCACCAATAAATCTTCAGAATGCTTCATTAGTTGCACAAATCTGCCACTTTGGAATTCGAGCTAAAACTGGTTCCTGGCGTGAATAGTGCAGAATTATATTCCATATGAGTGCTCAAAATGCACTGGTTGGGGTGGAAGATCAATGGGAGACGTATGTGACTTTTTTCTCTATAAGTTCTCAACATGTAATTAATTACAAAATCGATGACAAACCCATTTTCAAAGTGCCTACCTAGTTATTGATTTTTTAAAATTGGGAATAGGGAACTTGCATGGGTCGGAATTTTGCATGTTGAACCTCAAAATCTGATTCAGCGCCCTTCAACACCCCCTGGTGCCCATTTTCATCTTGAAATTACGACTGGATTGACCAGAAAACGTGTTGGAAGGGAGCGCGTGACGTCATTTCAGTTCCGCAAAAGATGGGAGCTGATGGACCCACCCAGGAGAGGGGGACAGTGACGTCAGTTGGTTCAAATTACTGGACCCATTTCCGGTAAGTTTCAATAATCGGATACCCCTCATTCATCACCTTTTTGGAAAGCCCTTACTAAGATCTTCCAAATCACGAAATAAAAAATGAATTTGCTAGTTCCCCATTAAGCGTTTCAAAAAGGAGGCTAGACAACGGGTGGGAAACACTGCCAACGTCATCAGTCAACAGGCATTTTCATTGGTCCTCGAATGCAGTATCCATGGAACAAAGAGGGCCGAAGAAAGAGTTCATAATATGAGTAATTTACTGAAATGTATAGTATTTGATAAGTAAATGATTTATCTTAATTTTCTAGATATTTCTAAAAGCTGGCTGACCATGATTAGTTCTGATTGGTTGGTACCAGCTGGGCTTTTTTTTCTTACATTTCTTCAAGGAAACCCGATGACTATAGTAATTAGCTTTTTTAATATACTTCTCTTTCCTTCTAATGAGTCCTTTTGGATCCCAACCCCAAATCGCCCTATCCTTTCCTGTTGTGTTCGCTACCATTCTATTATTCATATTTTCTAGGTATTTCTAAAAGCTGGCTGACTATGATTAGTTCTGATGGATTAGTTCTGATTGGAAATTAGATTTAATTTAATGGTAAAAATCGATGAGCTGAACTCATCACCTCCTTACAGGTGCACACCTGCAGCCGGTCAATAGGGGAGGGGGTTGTTAGTAAAATATCCGAGGAGCTTGTTATTGTTGCTGCTGGTTGCACTGTATTGGAAAGACACGAGGGATGTATTCAGTGCATCTTTTGATCCGATGACTAATGGCGTCACAGACTACTCGATTTATCCTCGCATTTATCAAGCCAAAAATTTAAGCAGCTGTTCAGTTTTTGATAGTAGTTAGTAAAATGGCTTGAACCAAGGTAGAAAGAATACCAATTGCATTGCCTGAATTTTCAGCCCTGAACTAATCGTATTTTGAAGTTGAAAATGTGAATTTCCAACCAACGTCTGTAGCCCATTCTGCTGCCAGAAGCAAAAAGTCATAGGAAGTCAGGCAGATACATATCCAAATTCATTGGTTAAAATAAGAATACTTTTTTCGGTGTAGAAAAGTTGAATTTCTGACTTGACTATTCGATTTAGCGAGAAATTTTCTTCAACAAGACTATTTTGGAAACTATCGCTAAAGTCCAACACGAAACCTATCGTATGTACGTAGTTGTCCATTTTTTTCTCGAAAGACAGGTGATGCAACGAACTGTCAAGAGGTCTTTGGATTTGGAAAGAAATGAGTGGTACCTAGATGTGCTTTTCTGTATCAATACAGTAGATATACCTTAGGTACCGTCCAATGCCCAGAATAGGGACAAGCTCCTCAATAGGGACATAATTGGAAAAACGAGATCTTACCTGC
Organism: Lygus lineolaris; assembly: GCA_030264115.1. Lineage (NCBI taxonomy): Eukaryota > Metazoa > Arthropoda > Insecta > Hemiptera > Miridae > Lygus > Lygus lineolaris. Next base: position 19,859,482 of record JAEMON010000015.1, on the reverse strand, counting down.
CTCCTATGGTAGTGAGGTGTACTAAAATTCTGACTTTCATGTGTAAACCTACCTTCAAGATGTTCTCTATGGATGTTCGTTGAAGAAGAATTCTATTTTCCGCAAACCTGCGACAGAAGACTCAGAAACCTCCCAGAGCGATTCTATGGTAGTACCTACCTACATCTACATACCTATTTATCTAATATGAGACGTGAGAGGATGAATGGTACTAGAATTTTATTGAAAAAGTAATACTTATATATTTTTTTAATAATATTTTTATTTTACAACTTGCATTCCTAACCTAAATTACATTGCTTATACAGAGTAGCTTTTTTAGGTACCCACCTACCTGTACAGAGTTTTAAAAATAAAGTAGGTAGGTACACCCAAATCGAAGAGTACCTAAATAGCACATCTTGTTTACTAATCACCTGCAGACACCTCTTGGGATTCAATGGAACATTCAAATACATCACTGTATCTAGTAAGTAGACACTTATATTAACCTAGTTATACCCCAACAAACTTGATTAATTAATTGTCTTATTTGATTATGATTTGGTGCTATAGATACTATTTTTATCATCGTCATTTTGGAAGATGTGTAACCTTTATCCCCATTCTAGGTAAATATATAGAAGGATGGGTTTAGGATAGTTACTTCACAGCAAGGGTGGTTGTGAGGTGAATGTCTTGAGGCTGAGCCTCAGACTCTCTCAACAGTACGAATAGTTACAATACTCTTACCGCCCCATAATATTACAAGTATTATTACGCCAAAATACTTGGCAAATGTCGAAAAATATATTTTTTGCGGAAATAACTAGCTCTTAATTCACGGTATATTTGTGATGAGTGTGAAATTTCCTATCAGACCTCAACCTCAAAGTCTGTTACGTTCAGGACCACCCAGTATAAGTAGAAACATACTGGTCATATCAGCTTTCCTCTATTATGATAGATCTAATAGTCGAGTTCCTCACTGCAGGCTGCATCTTCAACAGGCTCTCCCAGCCACCTAATTTTAAGACCCGGGCTACAGATAAAGATTGCTACACACATTCTTATTCATAAATAACTAGGTAGGTACCTACATACTTGTTTCTCCAACCAAATAACCTTCTTATTTTTGAAACCTAGGTTCGAAAACTTAATGGATTAACATTAAAAAAATGTTATGTACAAGTTTAGAGTAAGTACCTGGAAAACCACATTTCAAAATTTCTTCCATACATTCTATCAATAGTTGTAGAATAGCAATAGAGTTTGTTGGTGAAAAATAAGGTACAATCAGAATTGTTATAAACGATCCAATTTCGTGAATTTCCTGACTTTTTCCAGACAAAAATCCCGACATTTTCTAACTTTCGACAGACCGCCATGGCAAATAACGTTAATGTTTTACATTTCCAAGACCCCCCCAAATACGCACAAAAATTGGCAAATTTCTCGCTGTTTAATGGGTTTCGTTGGTCGGAAAGTTTAAATTTTCTGACTCCGATTAAAACATTATTTCTGACACATTTTACATGTAACAACCCTGACAATCCATTTTATTTGCCCAAGTACCTAGTTAGATAAGTACCTAGTTTAGGAAAGTCCCTACCAACCAAGATTGGCTGTATCACAGAAAAATATTCACAATGTTGGGTGCTTATTATCTTATTGCTAATTTATCTACGTATGCTTTTGAAATACCTACCGATTATATTTCCTAACTAATGAGGTACCTACCTACCTTCGTGCCTATTTTTTAAGGTAAGTAGTATACCTACGTTGTATTGTCATACAGACGTGCCCTCTACCAAAATATAGGTTTACGAATAGATACCTATAGAAGGTACTTCTTAGTATCATGGAGATAACAAAAAATACCGAATTGGTTTTCAATCGATGGACAAAGTTCTGAAAGATCCTTCCATTGCGTTGATAATCTTCTTTTTAGGTCGCTTCTTGAGATCCGCCACCAGTTTTTCGTGGTCTTTCAACCAGTTGGTGTAGTCAGACTTCATTTTTTTCTGGAACTCATCTGTAGGAACAGTATAAGATGTTAATATTATATGCATGTTTCCAACTACACTTTCAGGGGTTAACCTTTACCTTTAATGTATAGGTAATATTACGCGTGATCGACAGATGGCGCGGAGATCGTGGGTCAGCCCGGAGTGTACCCAGACTCTCCTGTGATCCACCCCAATGTGGTTGATTATTCTCTCTCATGTTTCCTACCGGTTCCTGGATAGTGATCAGAACATGACTGAGAATTATCTGTTAGCAGGTATTTCCTAACTGCCAATTGAAAAAAGGTTTACATCATATATTTTACATCGGTGTTTCTGGCATGTCACAGGCATTTAGTTAGAGACGTGATTCCCTTCGATTTCATAAGATGCGGATTTCGGTTTACCATTTTCAATAAAGAACCTTTTTAATCGAGCACGAAATATAATATATTTTTTTCATCTCCCTCAAAATTTGATGTAGGTAACTACGTAGAATCCAGAAATTAATAGAATTAAAAAAAAAAAAATCCTTGAAATTTGGTATACAGGCTCCATTTCGGGTCTAGTTGAGCCCCGAATCTTGGCGAGTCTTCCCTAAGGGGTGTAAAATAGGGGATGCAATTTTCAAAACGCAGTAGCTCGAAACTTCAAATAGGAAGGTATTTAGGTATTTCCATTTATTACAAATAGACCACAATTTTTAGCGTCGAATGAGACCTCACGGAGCATTTTAGGACCAACCGTTCGCTCCTCATAAGGGCGATTGGTTTAACGAAAAAAGTGAGAAGAAACACGAGTGTGAATCGTAAATCTTCTCTAGTAGGCCCAACCACCGTTCAAAAATCAGCTGTTCAAATGCAACATTGTTTAGATTTCGCCGATTCCTGTTTCTTGTTTACTTTTATAAGCTTCCTTTGTTACTGAATTACATTATGAAGGACCTACTAGTGGGTAGGGACTCAATAATTATTGTAACCCTCGTGATATAAGTGAGGTAGGTGCCATAAAACCGACCTACTATGAAATCATTGATCACAACAACCGGAAAGTGTAACGAGCTAATAGTTTATTATTAGTAATTGATTTATTAACCAATGGGATCCTTACAGAAAGATGGTGATCTATACCTACTATTGGGTGATCTTTACAGAAAAATAATAAGCCTTTGTGTAATAATTAGGGGCGTTTTTCTGATATTTCTCTTACAGAATCGAGAGGGATGTCGCTTCTAATTTTTTCAGTGACTATTTGGTCCGGTCAAGTCAAAGTAAAGAATTCTAGTGGGACTTCGGATAAAACAGACAACGTGTGGAACAGCAATGGTTATGGTCCCGACCTGGTCGGTGAGGAACCAGGAACTGCAATGTAATTAGGATTTACTTCCCTAAGGCCCCTCTATCCTGTCTACAAAGATATATTAGGTTCAGGTGGATTCTAGCGGTTATGATTTTACCGTGAAGGTGAGCAACTGGTTTGGAGTCGCCGCCGTAGTCTTCTGGTAGGAGGTCGATCGAGACGAACGGCTTCAAGGACTCGATGTCGCTGTGTAGGTGAAGCTAATAGGCAAAGAGAGAGAAAGAGAGACGAATTATAATAAACCAAAGTGAGGCGTGGGATGCAATTTACTGTAGACTCATGTATCAATCATTTGAAAGATGCATGTGACTTCAACCTATGACATCAATCAAATTAGTATTTATAAAGTGCAGGATGTTATTCAACTGCGGTACGTAACCTCGCTATCTACTGTACCTATGTAGTGATGGTCTTGCATGTCTTATTATCATGAGTCTAATCAAATAACAACTCAAAGTGAGCGTTACCCGTAGATCGATGTTGGCGGATTTTTTTTCTGAATCGTTTTTTGTTTCGATAACATGAGAAAAATCAAATTGTTTCGGGCACAATGTCGAATTTTTCCTTGGTTTCTGGGAGGTACCTACGTTGCACTGGTGACGTCACAAGTAATAATCTATGTTGAAATGAAACCTATGTAGGGGGGCAATAGAGCCTGGATCACATAGGTAGAGTGGATCACACCGAGTAAGTAGACATCCATCCCCTTGCAACTGTGACGTCATCAAACTGCTAAATTAATTGAAAAATTAATTACGCTTGTCACTAGGGATGCAAAATTGGTCGCCAACACTCGATTTCGAAAATAGTTTCTCAATCGAAAGCTTAAAATCGATCGCACTAATCTTGTGGAATTTTTGTTCTCAAAAAATCGATTTTTCAAAAAACTCACTTATTTAGTTTATTTTTTAAATTAAAAAAAGAAAAAAAAGAGAATGTTTTGGTAGTTTGGTATTTTACCTGTCAAAAGTTTTTGTTGGACCCGATTTCGGGCTAAAAATCCAAACAATCAGTCGATGGAAAATCGATTTGCATCCCTACTTGTCACGCGCCTAAGCAAAATTATGTATCATCTCATATCAATCTCAACTCTCAAATAAAAAAATTTAAAAATACACGGGTAACGCTCATTTATTCTGAAAGAGATTGAACAATGCTATCGATGCTTTTCACACATTTAGGTAGGTAAGTAGCTACTGATTACCCATATAGGTACCTGCTCAAAATTTTGAATTTATTAAATGAGCACAATAACGAAAACATAGTTAGATACCTAGGTACCTACCTACCTACTAACAAAGTGCAAGTGGGTGTGTATAAACCCATCGTACCTACCTACCTGCATAAAACTACTTTACTGAGACAATCGTTGTAGTGTTAGCTCACCAATTGAACGAGTTCAGACTGCATGAGGGGTTTCACTAGGCTGAGAACTTTATCCATGAAGGAAGCCGTGTTGATGACGTGGACGCCTTTCAGTCTTGCGGGATGACATTCCTGTAAGAATACCATTAGTCGATTTTCATTAGTCGATTCGCGTATCCAAATAAGTGGGAAGGTATATACTCAGTGAAGCTCACATTTATATAAAACCATTGACAGTCATCTAAGCAAGGTTCACTTAAGGAAGAAATGGCAAAAATGTCGAGAACTTACTTGAATGTAGATCATGAAAGACCTGACGAAGTGCATCATGGTAGACACACGAGCCAAGTGGCCGAGGGAGCAGCCTTTCATGTCGAAGATGACGATGTAGCCTGCCACGAGGCCATCCTCTGATAGGACTGTGTCGTTGAAGGAGAAAAAAGCCCTTAGGCCATCCTGAAGACACGCAGTAGGCATTGATTACTATACGACATGCAAGATAGTAAAAGAGCCCAATAAGTATAGGGTACAGTCCCATAAAATACCCATACATCTTTGTATGAACTTTTCTGCTGGTGAGCCTGCCTGTACCTCTTTGCAATAACTTAAGTACATACCTACTATGTGATAGTAGTTGCATATTGGTGTAATTTCTTCCTGTAATTGTCAATTGATCGCTGTTCTCCACTAAAGTGAATGATCTTCATCCTTTTGGGTAGTTAGGTACGATATATAATAAATTTTGTTTATCTTGACTTCATGAATAAGTTTTGCTTATCTTATGTGTTCTTTTGGATGCTGATGACTTGCACCCCAATACCGTCTACACACTTCAAATATCTATCTTTGGCTCATAGATAGCCACCATCAATGCATCTATACCAATATTACGTACCTACGTTAGGTCTGTTTGTTTGTTTGTTTGTTTGTCTGCGACGGTTTGTGACGGATTCCTATGCCGAGGATTTTTCCAAACGATGGGTGAGTTGCTGGCCAGGTTAAAGAACATGTTATGCACCCTCTTCCTTCATCGTCCTTTGGCCTTCTAAAGTTGTTGATTCTCAAGCACTATGGTTAATGGTTACGATCACACATGTTTGCATTGGAGCTTTGGTTGGTCCAATTTTGACGCTACTATTACCTTACCTAAATTATGATTGGCTGTCAGGTGCTTGAAACCGTCAGGTGATATTTGCAAGTAATTAAGGGCACATTCCCATGATGAGAGGAGTGAAAATACGGTCTTCAGCTGAATTTGTCGGTATACAGTGATACTTGGCTATTGTAAGCAACTTCTATATAAGGAAAGCCTCTATGCATCAAGAAATTTTCTAGCCCCTGCAATTTCAGGCCAAAAACTTCTTTGTAAGCAATTTTAATAGCTACGTCTTTGTATGGAATTTGTTTCGGAAGGGTTTTACCTATGTGTAAGGAAGGTTGAAGAGAGGGCCTATGTGTATGGAACACATCTACCTGGGTATAAGAAAAGTCAGGCATCGTTCTGACCTCGACTCATCAATCACACCAATAATTGATAGTTTCATTCACGGTTCAATTTATTCTCGTTGTGCAATCCGGAATAGGAATTAGATGTTCGGTTATTTTAATTGGCTTGTGTACTCCGTCGAGACACTCCCGAGACGAAAGTTGTTGTCCCTGAGTGATAAATTAGCTGTAATCCTGCTGGTTGATGATGACAAATCGAGGAAAACTTGCACAGATTACGGAATTTCCGAGTCAGTTGTTAGCAGAATTTTGAAGGATAAATATTTGCTTGGAAGTGAGTCTAGTTAAGGACATGTAAAAATAAAATGGGCCGGACTGCTGGATTCGTCAACAGTGCCTCGTACTTCCTTATAGCCAGGTTTCAATGTACCTACCTAATAATTATTGTGTCCTTCAAAAGCTTACATATAAGTAAGTACGTAATTATAGGTATCTAGGTAAACCTCTAACCCACTAATAGGTATTTTTACACTGGACCGTGCAGTGAAACCAATTCGATAGCAGTGAAATTAATTTATCATTGCTACCTGGAAGTTGAACTTAGAGGGGTCCGTCTCTGCCATTCTGTACAAGAGGACGCGGTAGCCTTCAGGCGTTTTGCGAGGAATCGGGGCCAACTGGCTGCAACACAAACATCAACTATAATTAGTTTGTAGTCAATTTAGGCAAGCACTTAAGTACTGTAAGCTATATAACCAATGCGATAATTACGAAGTGCTGACAATTTTGGAATGAGATACAAAAACAGTGAAGGTAAATTATTCCGAACTAAAGGAGAAAAACAAGAAAACCCAATACCCATCTATTAGGTACCTACTTACTTACTCTGTTACAGTTTTGGTTCATAATTATTGACAGTAATAAACCGTTGGATTCCAACAAGGGTAAATTCTGTCCAAGCCCCACCAACAAAACATCTAATTAATTTAAAAACCCATCCTTCCGCGGCA